>VDFB02281492.1:266820340-267057840 GCA_007258455.2 Sequoia sempervirens
ATGATGTTGTGCTTTTGTTTGAGGTTCGGGTGAGAGGGATGGTGTTGCATCGCTCATCTGTGAGTGTCCTGCCACACTGCAATTCTCTCTCACAATGTGTTTGGCATTAAATATATATGTTGTTTCAACACTTGGTTTTATCTAGGGCTACAGGTATCAGGCACTGACTCCACCCGTATCGTCGGGTCTGAGCAAGCCCAACATACCCAATGGATATGACGTGGTTTAGGGATTTGATAAGAAAGTACCCCCATTTGTGTTTGTCGTCCCATCAATATTTGACATCGTCCATCAGTACCCGTCTTGTTTGGTATCATTTTGTTCATGTCGTTCATTTTTAATTATTCATTTATTGTTGTTCTATTTGGTCATTGTACATCTTTGTTCAGGGATTGCTTTGGGCTTCGTAGCTCGTTTTTGTAATATTGATTTAATTATAGTAGTAAATTAAATTATTGAATTATTAAGGAAATCTTAATAATTAAAATATTAAATTAATGTAAAGGTTATAATTATTTTGAAATAGAAATGAAACACAAATTTGTATTTTTAAATAATGGTTATTTTAAATTAAAATATAGTAGATTGATAATCCACTTATAAATAAATTTTATACTTAAATTTAAATTATATGTTGAGTGAAATATAATAAAATATTACATTTGAAATATAAAGTTTAAAAAAGAAAAATATATATATATAATTAAAAGTTTTTCCCTGTGGGGAGTTATTTAAATTTAAATGCTATAATATATTCTTTTCACTGTTAAAAAAAAAAAGAAAATATATTAAATTAATGGGGAAATTGTTTCTGTATTGGCAAACAAAATTTGTGGGGGTAGATTTCTAAATTTTCAGGAAATGAAGAATTTACCTCCAAGTAGTTAAGCAGGACAAAAAATTTTTTGTGGGTATTAAATTTGGAATTTGGGAAATTGCCATCCCTCATCTCAATTCAAAAACTCTTCTCTTATTTTATTATGGGAATTCTCTTTTACAAAAAATGGATTTTGGAAAAAAAAAAAAATTTGGGAAGAAAATTCAAGGAAAGAGAACCATGTAAAAAAAGAAGAAGTGAAAAGGACGTGTATCATATCTTTCTCCTACATGATAGAGAACTTGGAAATGTGGAAAAGAGAGTTTAGATGCCACCGTGGATGGAAAAAGAGAAACAAACAAAAAAAAGAAAAAAGAGAATAGCCTATTTAAAATCCATACTCCTCCCCTCATGGTTTACGTCCAATCTCCTTATCTTTCCCCACTTTACTTAATACAAACTAAAGTGCTAGGAGTCTTTTATAATTTGTATTATGCTTTACTTTAGTCACCTTATAATAATAAGAAAGATAATAAGAAAGAACTGAATGGCTCCATGTTAAGAAAAAGAGATAAGATGTGTAGGTTCAAAGATATCCTTATGTATTTTTAAATGATTAAAGGTTGGGGGCATGTTAAAAGAAAATTTAGGGAGATAGAAGATTTAGTTGAGTTAGAATAAATAAATATTAATAAATAAATAAAAATAAATAAATATTTTAAAGTGAATAAATAGTTTTAGAATAGTTAAAATAAGGGAATAATAAATAAATGAATAAAAGTGGAAGTTACGTGATATGTATATTAAGTATATATATAGAAATATGTTTATATGGGTTAATTTGTAGAGGATTAAATAATCTCCTTTATTCTATTGTCTTTTCGTCTTAGCACCTGAACATAATAGGGAGTTTAAAGTTTTAAATTACTCTTGTTTAAGAATATTGTTGATTATTTCAATCAAAAGTAATTTATATAATTCTTTTGTGATAGGAAATTAAGTTACTATTGTGTTAATTTTGTAGTGAGAATTTTGCCACTATATTTTCTTTATCTGTTAAAAAAAAAAATTCTTATAAGTAAAAAGTCAAGATGTAATGGAAGTTTTAATTACTTTGTATAGAAATTTATATTTAAAGTTGAATTTTATGTACCAATTCTTTTAATACTAGATTTGTGATTTTTAGACAAATCGTTATGTTAGATTTTGATTAAATTTAGTTAGTTTATAATCAAAGGCACATGTACTTTTTAATTAAATTTAATATTTTGAAATCACAAATATATATGTTGCATTTTTAGTGTTAATTACTTGAAGTAAATAAAGGCTTAAGATTGGAATCTTAAATTAGGAAAAATATGAAGGTTTACCTAATGTAGGGTTTCATAGTGCTTATCTAATTAAAAGATTTTATGGTGGAAATGCATTTAGTTATAGTTAATTGTTCAATTATTCTCTACATTATCTTTAGAAGAATCGGATTGTGTCTACATTTAAGTGAATGAACATTTATAGTATATCTTGAATATGTTAGATAGTTATTTATTTATTTTGAATACTCTTTGGAATTGATTCCTTTTGCATATTAGTGGTTCCATGATTGTTCATATTTTCCTCTTGTTTTATTTCACTTTTGAGGTAATTTTTATGTCTAGACATGTTTTGGATAGGTTGGGAAACTGTAATGCTTAAGTTACTCCCTTTGGATGGTCATGGGTGGTAGGTTGCTAGGTTTCCAAAGGCAATGGGAAACCAGTTTTGGTGTTGAATTTTCCCATGTTTAAACCTTTGTGTTTCCATTGATTGTATTCCTATTTTAAGTTCTCATGGGTGTACTCTGTTCTATGATTTGTTTTTCCTTAGTTATGACTATGAGTGAGATGGTTCATGCCTCGCACATGTATTCATTTTGTGGATTTTATGTGTGGTACACCCTTGTTGTTGTGAGTCTTGTTTCAGAATTATTTGGAAGAGTTTCCTAAACAAGCGATGTTGTACTTGTTTGATGTTGTTTTATGTCAGTGTTGAGTTAGCCTTGTTTGCTTGACTTTGTTTGGATGTGGATCCTTTCTTGTCATCTCTTAGCATAGGGCGTGGACCTTCGGGTCCACGCGGTCGGGTGGAACGTGCTATGCACCCCATTGGGTTCCCAGGATGTGTTCACGATGTAGAAGCGGATGTAGAGTTCTAGAGCTTCACTTGGTTGAAGACTGCTCCTCATTTTGTACCTTAATCCTCATTTATGTAATTATTCTTGTACTTGATGTACTCTTCCCATTGTTATAATTGATGTAATGTATTAAGGTATTTGTGATGTGTTGTATCTATGGAAATATGCTCCACAATTGTAATATTAAACTATGAGTTGAAATGTAATACATGATGAATATGTTTTCCACTCTTTTGATCATTAATAGTTGTATGCCATCATTATGTAATCTTGGTTGTTTATTCGCTTTCGTTTGATAAAATTTTATGCTTTGTAATGATTGTTTTGTGTACCCTAGAGGACGTGAATGACTTTGTAATTGCGTAATTATTTTTCATGTAATGTATGTTCATATTCATTGCATGAAATGTTTCACTTTTTAAAAAAATTTTACGGCATTTTTTGTCCTTTGGGGTTCACATGGCGGTGCGTTACAGTTGACACATGGTACTCCTGTAAAGTACATGTTCAACTCCATAGACGATGTCTTAGATTTGTTGCCAATCTTTGAGAGATCGTTGGTGTTTACCTCATAGGAACTGAGTGAAGAGGACCTCAAGGGGCCCTCTTCCTTGGCTCTTGTTGTAGGAGATTCAGAGGGTACCCCTCTTGCTATCCCACCCTTGCAAGCTCATATTCCCTCCCCTTACAATGATCTAGATTGGGAGAAAAATGACCTCTTGGTTGATGAGGACTACGGGGGTGCCTCTTCTTTATTTGTAGATTAGATTGTGTGTGTGTTGTGTTTCCCCCATGCTTATTTTATGTGTTCCTAGAGGACCATTGTCACCCTTGTAGGTGCTTGGATACAAGAGTGTTTTTGTGTCGTAAAACTACTTCTATTTGTCACATCATTCTTCTTTGTGTTGTGCCTTGATTTTTGACAATTGGGGACGATGCAAAATGTTGGGGGCATTTATGCCTCCCTTCCATGTTGACCCAATTTTTTATTTTCATTTTGTTTTCATGCGCCTTTCTTCAGATGGTCTAATATAGTAGGGGATTGGTGATAGTTCATTTATATATTATTATACTCATCTATCTATATTTATGAGTAAATTTGACCTAGAAATATCAGATCCCCCTATCTCTTACCCATTATGTCATTGTCTGTCCTTTCTTTTTATCTTTCTCTCTTCTTTGGTTGCTTTGTGATGTTGTGGTGCTTATGTGTTGTCCCTCATGTGTGCGACAACATTACCATGATTACATCTCATCATGTTCCCCAGGCCACAACATCATTGTCATTCTTATTTTTCTCCCCTTAGGATGTCGCATGCCTCTGATTTTAGCATGCGCCATCATACTACTTCAATTTTCAGAAGGTGTATTCGGTGGCCAACTAATCCCTCGCTGAAAATCTTCTATTTTTCAAAAATCACATTCTTTAACATGGATCCCTAGACAAATTTTTCTTTCATCATGGATTTGTAAGGTAGAATCTGGACTTTCCCTTGTGATGGAGCACTCTTTCTTTCAAATTCCTTGATTAAATGAATCTTTCAAAAGGATTCCTTGATGCTAGAATCATTGGCAAAAAATTCTCTCTTTTCAAAAATGTTATCACTTTCAAACAGAGCATCCGTTGAGTGAACCCCTTTTCTTTTGAAGGGTTCCCAAGGCACCTCTTTGAAAGCTTCTCCTTCAATTTTTGACAATTTTCTTGTCTTCCTGTGTGGATTTTTGATATCTAACATGTTTTTTCTGTGGATTACCATGTTGCTTTGTAGGTGCACCTATGAAGCTACTTTTCAATCGACCTTGCAAGACTAAGTACTTGTAAGGCCCCATCAAAATCTACAAAGCCTCTTACATCTGGCTTCCTTTAGGACTGAGCACCTGGGGGTGCCTCCTTTGCAAGTGTGAGGACATGTGAAGTGCTTACATCCTACGGGATCTCTTTATCCAACTCTATAGAACCGAGCACCTGCAGAACCCTTTTTGTTCACCCTTCCATAGGTCTGTGATTATTTTTTTCAACTCTCCTCAAGCCTAAGGACCTGCGGAGCCATCTTCCTTCTCGTTCTTTTGGGTAGGTTAGATTATGGTATACTTCCTTGACGGTTCAGGTATACTTTCTTTGAACTCCTTCAATCTACTTTACCTTGCATCTGGTAGCACATATGCTCACTAAAGTGGGGGAAAAATATAATGGAGTGAATTTTCACCCCTTGCAAATTCCCCATTTACACCCCTTACCTTAGAAAAATTAAACTCAATGATGCTTTTTCACTTCATCCATCTGCTTTCCACTCACTTGGCGGTTGTTTGTAGTGTCACTGGGGGATTTTTTGTCGATGATGCTAGTGTGGTGTGTGGACGTCTATGTGGCACACTACCATCTTGGCATGATTCCTACCTTTGGAATCTGTAGAGGTGTTACACTTCTCCATTGGTGATGAAGTGTAACGTCCTTGGGCCCTTGAACGACCTCAAATGACTCTTTTGGGATTCTATTCATCCTAAAAACATCTTCTTCTCCATTCATTCAATTTCGCTACACACTTCTTCAATCTCACTTCACGTTTCTACATACTTGAGAATTTCACAACACTTTGTCCATTAGTGAAGCTCCAAGGTCGACACTGCTATTTTGTCTCCTCACGTTGTTGTGGTAGTGGTAGCATCTACAAGCTTGTGAGCACGCATCTACCTTCACATGCTCGAGGGCATCTTGTTGGGGAGGTGATATCCATTTTGCTTAGCATCATTATTTCATTTGCATAGCATATTATTGGTAGTATTGCTTGGTAATCTTCCTTTCAGTGCTTTCCTCTATCATAATTTCTTTCATTGCTATTCTGGTTGTCCATGGAGGTGGGAACATTGAAATGGAGGTTTGACTGTGGCAAGCCTCAAAACAACCCCAACACTTTTCCCTATTTTTCTATGTGTAGGTGTTCACATTCGTGTGGATCTTGTAGGAGGTTGTACCAATCATGAGTTACACTTTTACCACCTTTGTTTCATCAACTTCTATCTTCTTTAGTTAAATTATTATTCTAGTCATTTTGGTAGTTTATCTCTTTATGTTTTCTTTCATTATATAAAACTCCATTTATTAGGTAGTTAGTGAGTTTTCTATTAAGTCTTGGATGTCCTTCATACTTTCTTTCCATACAAACACTAGCTCCTGACTGAGATGCCAATGCGCTATGTTGTCATTTGTCTTCTACGTTAGAGTCCTCTTGCAGAGAGCTGCCTAGGCTATAGTCCAAACTTGGGAATTCACTCACCTGATTCCCTAAAATTCTCTGGTCGATATAAGGATAGTGGCAGGTAAATTTCCCTTCCTTTTCACCCTCCTAAAATATCAAACTTACCTTAAATGATCCTTAGTGTGAGGTAGATCAAGGCAACTAATTGTTCTAGAACCTCCTGTGACCTCTACATAAGTACTTGTTTAACCTCCCATTTTTTTAATTTAAGAGCTTAGAGAGATCTACTATGTAAAAATTTTCTACAATTTTAAAACTCAAATTCCATCATTTAAACCTTCAAATTCTACATTTAATATTTTTTGAGGACTTCTAAAATTTAAAAGTTCAAAACTTATTGAGTGCGTGATTATTTGGTCAAAATTGACTCTCAAGGTTGACTATGCATTCCCAAAGCTTTGGATAAATTTTTAGATCCATACATGCTTAACTTGAAACTTACTAAAAATAGCAATCATATTGTTTTTAGCTATTTTGGTAATTTTAGTTTTTCTAAACCATTTTAGGGGATTTTTTAAGCAAGTATTCTCAATAGGCTCAAGATTATTTTCAAAATCTAATCTCACATATAGAAAAAAATATTTTGGTCTCAACCTAATTTGGGTAAACAAAGATACCAAAGGGGACACAAACTAGGATGACACATTTAGCAAAGCAAGTTAATTTTTTAGCAATATGCATGAACTGGAAAATTCAACATAGTCTCTAACACTTGGAGTAATAATAAAATGATCCCACAAGTTATTGAGATTGAGATAAATTATTCACAATTGATACTTGGAGCCATTAGGTCTAAGCCTATTTAGATCCCATTTTTATGTTTATTAAAAACAATGCTAGAAAATATATATATATAAATAAAATAATGGAACTCTCACAATAAACATGATTATTTACCTTGGGAGGAAAAATCAAAATAAAAAATCATTTCTTTATTACATTAACTCAAATATTGACAATATAATAAGATATTTCTTACCAGTGTTTAACCTAAACCCATGTGTGAGTATTCATAAACACTTCACTATAGTAAAGTTCTAGGAGGTGTTATAATACAATGGATATAAAACTATGAGCCAAAAACCATCTTAACATTCAAAGTATACAAACATATATCCAACAAATTTATGTTTGCTTTTCAAGCTTTATTATTGAGATATCTCATTTTTGCATTACATTAAGTGAAATATGTATACAACCTTAAAAGAAATGATAAATGAGATCATCCTTATATATATTATTGACATATTCATTTTTTTAAGAGAAAGAACTACTCATATTGAACACTTAAGTCAAATCTCCAAGAGAAGTAGTGAACTTTCTATTTACCTCAATCTAAAGAAATTCATCTTTGCATATCCTAAGGGGAAATTGGTATGACATGTTTCTAAAGATGGTTTGAAAATTGATCTTAAAAGAGTTAAATATATTTGGAAATAAAGGACACCTAGTCACAATAGGACACTTCAATCCCTTCTAGGAAATATTAAGTTTGTAGGGATTTTCATTGAAATTTTTTCATGTATTCTTAGTTGTATTACCTTAATTATTTGAAATACACTAATTAAATAGGAAAATTTAAAGGCTCTTATCCTTGTTATCCCTATCTTTGAAAAAAATGTTGGTGTGAATAAAGTCTTGTACCTAGCTAATTCCTAGTAGGGGACTTATTCACATGTTAACTTTACTTAGGTCTTAGGTGTCCTTTTAGAAGTCTTAGTTGTATAAATAATATCTTATCATATCCTATCTTTTTGACATGTATTTAATTCTGGCTACCTAGGTCATTTAAGATTTTTCAAGCTAGTTGTCTCATAACATAGGATTAAGACACATGTCATAATATTTTCTAATCCTATCTCTCACCTTGCCTTTATAAGCAAGGTATCTCATGCACATAATCAATCAATATTGCATCCATAATCAAGCAAGCTATTTTTCCAAATTTCTCTCTTGTGGAAGTTATTTTTGGTATTGGAGCTAATCCTAGGATGTTGGGTGTTCACCATTAACTCCTACATGATATTAGAGCTCCAATATTGTAGATTCCTTCCCATATTTGAGGGTGATTTGTGCATGATATTTTGATAGGTATAGTTTGTGATAAAAAAATACCTCATGATTGAGTTTAGAAGGCCCAAAAACCCCTATTTTCATATAAAATACTTCATATTTGGGAGAAAACAAATTCTAGCCATTTTTGGAGGGTTTGGAAAAACCTATGGTTTGTTGTCTATACAATGTATGAAATACATATGATTTGTACCATCATTGACATGGACATGCATCATATTTGCATAATCAAAATATTCCTACACATGTTCCTTCATATTGTGTCAGCCCTAGACAATTTATATTAGCCTGCATCAATGGTCAAATTTATCGGATACAGTCTCAACAAAGTTTTTTAATTAAAAATTAGTTTTTTTTTGTTGCCCCTATTTAGGTTGGTGTTATTGGGCTTGAGGTCACAATGGGTGGTTCTCACTATCCCTAAGGGATAATCCTCCATCAAGCGGCATGAAGGTTGCTATTGTTGTGGCATCACCAAACTATCGCCAAGGGTGGTGGAAGTATTTTTTTAAAATATGGTTGCTTAACTCTTTAGCAGGCAGTCATATCAATCACCAACAACTAGGCCCTAGGGGCCAAATTTTGTCCCCTAATGCCCAAATAGGGAATTTTTCAAATTGTCATATCTTTTGATCCAAGAGGCCATTTTTTGAAAGCAAAATATCGGTGAAAAGTTGGCTCTGTGAATTTTCATGTGGTGTGGATGATTTCTTTAGATTTGGTTGTTTGATGCCTATTTTTCCAACTTGAAGTCAGATCTTTTTTTTCAACCTCCAAGCTCATATTTTTTTCCTATAGACTCTATTTTTTCCCATTCTTACAGCATCAAGAAGGTATTCAAGATGAATTTAGGTTTATACACGCACTTTATACAAATTATTTTCCATAGTTTCAAAATTTTAGTTTAAGTCCATATTGGTACTTTAGCATAACTTGTAAATTTACAAACAATTGGCATTTTATTTTGCATAAAGGGGTTATTTACTTGTATTGTGAGGGGTAATTTGTTGTTCCTCTATTATACTTTTTGATTTTATCATGGATTTTCCAAAAAAAAATCTTCTTACTCCATACAACTATCATGAATGGAAATCACAAATAGAGGTTTTATTGTTAAAATTGAAAGTTGCAAAGAATCACATTTTAAACAAATCTAGAACCCACAGGAGCTACAAAAAAAATTAAAATGGTTTGATAGAAGGTATGAAGCCCTTGTTACTCTAATCTTGTTTGTTTCTCTCGATCTTAGATATTATGTTGCATCTTGTACAAATCTTAATGAAATTTGGACTACCTTAGAGAGTGTTTTTGGTAAGCCAAATAAAATGGGAAATTTAAGTTGGAGAATGAACTTATGATTCTTAATCCTTCAAATTTTGATAATATCCAAACTTCTTCACTAAGCTCAATTGTCTAAGACTGTAGTTGCATGATTTTGTGGTCACTAAAGAGGATGAACAATTGATTCTTTCTATTCTTGCTAAGCTAGGTACTGGTTATTCAATTTTTGTTTCTACATTTTATGCTACTATGGATGCCCTTGGAAATGCACACAAAATTCCTTCTCATGATGGATTTACAACTCAACTTACAAGGGAACAAGTCAAGTTAGCATACATTGGCACATTAAAGTCTTCCAAATCACATGCTCTTCTTGCAAAATATCCAAAGGCTTTAGGTGGAAAAGGTAAGAAGTAGAATAAGAACCCAAAGTCTAACATAAGCAAGGTAATGATTCACCTTCACAAAGCACCCCTACGTCTACTTTCTCTTCCAAAGAGGAATTGTCTAAAAAGAATAAGTTGAAATGTGCATATTGAAAAATTTCATCACATTCCATTGCCCTCATCAATTTCTTCTTCTTCTTCTTTAATATCTCAATTTTTTGGTGCTTCATCATCACAATCAAGGAATACAAGAGTTGCAAATGGACCAAAAAAAATGAAAGGAGAAGTACTCTTGGCCTCTACAAGTCCTTACTCTGGAAGATGGCTTCTTGATTTAAGGGTGTCTCATCATATGACATCATCTATGGGAATATTCTCTTCTTTTGAGCCTTGTAATTCACCTAATATTTTTATGGGTAACAACACATATATGAAGGTGTGTGGGAAGGATTCTATTGACATGGGAGAAGGTACCTTTAATTATGTACTTGTGTTCCTTCCTTTTCATCTAATATCATTTTTGTTTATCAAATTACCTATAGTAGACAAGATAAAACAATTCTCACTCCTGATAAAGTATACATAAGGGACTTGGAGACTAGAGAGATCATTTCTATAAGGATTATTGTTCATTCATCACGTTTGAATTCCTTTTCCCATTTTTCTTCTACTAATGATAGTGCTCCTTTGATCGATATAATACACCCATTCATCAAGTATGAATCATGTTTGTGAGGAGAAGTTTTATCATCTAAGCCTTGGTATTCTAGAGACTAGTCTTGAGCTTCTTAATCCTCCACCTCCTGCTTCTTTATCTATTAGTGCTTCTATTTAGTAGGATGATTAAAAAAAATAGATATTTCTTTGTGGGATGAGTATTTGACAAGGATTTCTACCTTTTTTGTGGAGTATCATATTTCAGATTTGGAGGACACACTTGAGGGGGTTTCTCTCCTCTTTGATGGTAGTTCCAACATAGTTGTTATCCCCTCATATTTGGATATTAACATTCATGATTTTCCTCATTCACTTGATTTTTCATGGTTCTTGGTTGGGTTTGATCATGATTATGTTGTAGCTTCTTCAAGCTTGGAGACTCCTAATCAGTTTTCAGAGACATAATTTGAGACTTTATCCCTCCTCATGTTAGTTGGAAATGGAGTGGATTCTTCATTAACATATGGACTTGTTTCTTCCCAAGGGAAGATATGTTGCTTGCAGGCATTGAATCATCTTTTATTTTTTAGGCATTCTTCATTGGTATTAGAACTTCTTCATTATGGGGGATATCTCATCTCTCTTTTTTCCCTCTTATAGAGGGTCATTTATTGCATATACATTATGGATTTAGTCCTTGGGGGTTATCATTGAGTCCTCCATACATCATCCTTGTTTGCATCTTTTCTCTCTTTTGGAGAGGAGTTTTAACCCATGGGGTTTTCTCATTTTCTTTGTTTGTGAGAGATTGTATTGTAAATGGGTACCTAACATAGCTTAGTAGCTAGAACCCATCCTTTCATCTTTATGTCTTTGCATAATAATCTTCTCCCTAAGTTACACTTAATGGGGGAGTTGGTGTGAATAAAGTCTTGTACCTAGCCAATTCCTAGTAGGGTACTTATTCACATGTTAAGTTTACTTAGGTCCTTTGTGTTCTTCTAGAAGTCTTAGTTGTCTAGATAAGATCTTATCATATCTTATCTTTTGTAATTTATTTAATTCTAGTTACCTAGGTCATTTAATCTTTGTCAAATTAGTTATCTCATAACATAGGATTAAGAAACATGTCACAATATTTTCTAATCCTATCTCTCACCTTGCCTTTATAAGTAAGGCCTCTCATGTACATAATCAATAAATATTGCATCCATAATCAAGCAAGCTATTTTTCTAGTTTATCTCTTGTGGAAGTTATTCTGGTCTTGCAGTTGATCCTAGGGTGTTGGGAGTTCACCATTAACTCCTACAAAATTATTCATCCACAAAAGCAACATTGGTATTATATTCTCACTTAGAAGTATGGAGGGGAAGAACACCCATTGTCATTTATGAGTTGAATTTTTTAATAATATGAAGAAAAAGTAAATTTTATGATTTTTTTTGCATTCATATTTAGAAATGTGATCTCAAATTATGGCATCTAGTATTTTGTACTCCATTTGAGTTCCAAAGAATAAATAGTGTAAGGTGAGATAAATGAAACATGGACTAGTTGTATCATAACTATCATGAAATATGATGTAGAAGTAAAACCAATAATATTAAGTTGAAGATCCTTATATCAACATTTGATGATAATTTGATCATCAATATTTCTAGATAAAAGATACTCTATGTTTTGGAAAGACTAGATGAAAATAAAACTATTTTTAACAATCCTTAATGATAAAAATTGAGGAAGTAAGGATGAACATGGTTAATAATGGTAGCTAGGTCATAAACATGGTAAATTATCTTGAAATAAAAAATTCCCACTTGGTTATGATACAAACAAGAACAAGAGATAAATATATTGTAGGATAGTTCATAGCGACTTATCAAGGAATCTTAATAAGTACAATTGTTCATTGCATCCTACTTAAATGTATTTGTCTCTTAGAATTGATGACTAGCTAAAGGAATTACGTGAATAAATTTCTAAAGATCACTATTTTACCCATACAATTATTAAAAAATCATGAGGGCTACATATTATTATCCTACCATGTTTGAGGAAACTCATAGAAGGGTAAAAGAATGTGATGTTTGAAAATTATTCATAAGAGGAAGAAGAAAAAATATCTTTTTCCTAGATTTTTAAATAATAATACTATATTTGATAAATGGGATGTATATTTCATTAGAATAACAAATATTCCTTCTATTATTTGTCACAACTAAGTGTTAACTACCATATACTAGTTCACTTGGAGTAAAAATGAATTTTCTATAAAATACAATAACAAAGAGGTAATTGTTGGATTTTGATACAAGAGCATCCAAGTCCACAGACAATCCAACATTAACCAAAAATATTTTAGGTTTTATTTTCTCTTCCAATTTTTTTTTTGGTTTAGTTTTTTATGGTGTTTTCTTTGAGAGACATTTTTAGATTGATTTGGGCAACTTAAGGACATAATTGTGAAAAAATTAGATGAAAAAGTGTGAAGTTACAGGTGATAAGAGGTTTTGTTAGCATCAAGAACCAATAAGAGGTTCATGGTGGTCCTGGAACCCTCGCCAGCTTTGAAAGGTTCCTAGTTTCTTTATTTCCTCCAAATAGTTCCCAATTGATGTGTAAGCTTCAAATTTTTTCTCATTTTCTTCTAAGTCATGATGGAAGTGACTTTTAATTTCATAATTCTTAAAGGAAAGGGACCTTTGATATGGTGTTTGGTGTCATGTTCCCATTGAGGATGGAACCCTAAAAAAAGAGAGGTTAAATATTTTGGGAGGTCTTAGGGAGATAGGAACCCCCGATATGGTGCTTGATGTCTAGTTCCCATTGAGGATGGAAACCTTGACAAAGAGAAGTTAAATATTTTAGTTCCTAAGGAGATATGAACCCTCAATATGGTTCTTGGTTTCATGTTCCCATTGAGGAAAAAACCCTCAAAAAGGAGACGTTAAATGTTTTAGGAGTTCATAAGGAGATTATAACCTCCTGATAAGGTGCCTGGTGTTAGGTTCCCAAATAAGGTCATAACCCTCAACAAAGAGAGAAGTTAATTTTTTGGGTGTTCTTAAGGAGATCAAAACCTCTAACATGGGGTGGAAATCTCTGACAACATGGATTCTGAGTTCCGAATGGGTACTAATACTCTGACAAACTTAGAAAAATTGTCAAATGTCTTGAGATTTTTTTAAATGTTGGAACATGACATAAGGAGATTAAAAAATTTGTGAGTGTTCAACTCCATAACTATTGTGCAAATGGTTCAACTTCCTACTAAGGGAAGTTTAAAAGAAATGGCATAATATTGTGTAAGGGGTTCACTGCTAGCCAAGGAGAGGATCTGATTGGTAGTTTTGAAGTGGATCAAATGGAGGGAGATGATTTCCAAAGAAAATGATAGGAATAAAAAAGAGGGTGCGAAATTGAATATTGCCAAATAATTGGTAGGTATTAGAGGGAGCACCAGTGGAAAGTTGAAAGATGATGTAGAGTTGAGGAAGGGATGATTGAGGGAGATGGTGTGTATTACACTATTTCAAATGCTACTTGACTAAATAAATTAATATTATGTTGTGATTGTATATATTATTTTAGTATAAAATACATGTCTATGATTGAAATAAATGGAATTGTATTGTTTTGTGAACTTGGTGTTGTATTAGTTGCAAGATTGGGTTTCAAGTGATAAGCTACCCTTGTCTCAACTGCATCAGATTTGTTGAATAAATTAAATTACCCTATTTAATGTTCCTTTTTCTATAATTATAAACTTAGCAACAAGACATTCGTTGGAGAAAATGTAACCAATTTTGTGAAGAATTTTTTTCATTCTCATGAAAATATCATCTAATTAATATAGATTTAATATTTTTCATAGAAATGGTGAATTGGTGTGGATAACTAAACCTATAATCAACTATTTAGTGAATTATAGGTTCAATACTCTTCATTATTACCCATGTCTTAATTTCAAATTGAGAATATTTTGGAACCACAATATCACCCCCAAGATCAAATTCTTCTAGTGGGCCACCTATAATGAGAATATTATCACCATGGATGACTTAATTGGTAGATCTTGTTCTCTTTCCAACTATGTCCTATGCAAATGTACAAAGGAATTAATCAATCATATACTGAGTGAATTCTCCTATGCTTGAAACATAATACAATTTATTTTAGATAGGTTTAAAACCCATTGGATCTAGCTAAAGGATATTAAGATTCTCACAACTAGTTAGACCCCCCCTTTTGGACACCCTATTGTTCAAGAAATATGGAGGATAATTCTTCCCACATTTTTTAGATAATCTAAAGGAGATAAATAATAGGATTTTCAAGAACAAAATTAGACCATAGAAAGTGTTTCTTAGAAAACAAATCATGATATACAAGAGAACATGGATATAGCCAAGATCAAGAAACCCAAAAATTATCTAATGATATTAAGAAGGAAATTGCAACCATATGGACTTTAAAATCAAATAAAAAACATAGATAATATAAAAATTTAGAAAAGGAGAAACATAGTTTGGTCTCCTTGGCCTTGATTAGATCAAGCTAAACTATGGTTTGTCTAAAGGGAGCCCTAGGTAGGCAAGTGGGGTGGAGTTTGGATAAATTGTAAAGCTGACCTTATCAATACCTTTGTGACGAACTTAGGGATTGAAACCAATAATATTTTTGAAGCCTTAGCTACAACTCATTGTCTTGTGTTAGCAAGAAACCTTAGAATTACCAATATTATTTTGGAAAGGGACTCAAAAATCATAATTAATAGGCTTCATGATAGGGTTATCCCTCATTGGTCCTATAAGAGCCATATGAAGAAGCTAAGGAATTGATGAAGTATTTCCAAAGTATTAAGACTATGCATGTGTTTGGACAAGGTACTAAGTTTGTGTACCTTTTGGTTAATATGGGAGGAACAATTTATGAGTTCTTTTATTGGCACAAGGAGGGATATATACCCATTAATATCAAATTTTTCCTTAATAATGAACCCGTAACTATTAGCTAACACCTAGACACCACTCTCTTTTAGCTCAACTCAATGAAAGGAGAGTTAATGAAAGATACCTTGTCAACCATTTTAACATAAACCACTTATTGGAGAATGACACTAAATATGGAAAGTATGGTTTGAATTTACAACTTTAAATCTACCATTTAAAGATCCAAATTATCAAGAAGTTGAGGAGAAGAAGATTTTGGTCTTCAAAAAATTTGAGGATCAACTAGTGAGAATTAGGCCGTGGGTGGTGATATGATAAGGATTTAACCTTCTTCTTTTGAGAAGGTCCACAACAATACCACAATATAAAATATCCTCAAGAGGATCAACTTGAACACTTTTCTAGAATTTGTTATTAGGTTTTACCCTATTTTATATTATGAGTTTGTAAAGATTAAAAAAGATTATGAGTAAGGTGTCTCCTTCAAGGTAATAGAGGAGATTAGAGGAGATTATTTATTTAGCTATGTGGATTAGCATGAAAGGGATAAAGTTTAAAAATTAAATCAAAAGTTGAGACCACCAACACATGAATGTGTTCCTCAAGTGGGGAGAGAAGTTCTTGAGATTTTAGAATAGATTCAAATGTGAGGACCTTCCCATGCTATAGTAGGAGATGGTCCAATTTATAATAATATACTTCACACTTGACGGAAGTCACAAATGCACACACTCCTATTCTTTACATATGTTGAATCACATAAGGCATAACAAGAATATGATTTTCCATTATTTATATTTTGTTCTTTAGATTAATTAATTTTACATGTAAATTTGGGTCACTCTCAAATATCCATACATCACGGACTCATTTACTACATCTATAGGTATGATAAAGCTAAAAGTATCACCCCCTCATTCATCCATAGGGATATCAATTATACCCTTATCCATCCCAAAGATGAGTATTTTAGATCACCCTTATTCCTTGCTCCTATGGGTGATGCCATGGAATCACACCTCCCACAATACCCAAAGATTATGGTCATCAATAAACCCAACCCTAATCCCATGGTCAAAATCCTTGTGACCTATGTCAAATGGATTCCAACCTTAGGCCCTACTATTCCCATGTCCATAGACACGAACCATTTTTGGTTGATAAGGGGAAAGCTTACTTGGAGGAAGGCCACTTTTCAAATATCCCTCCTATACCTAGCCTCTTGCTATAAACATTGTGACCAATAATTAAATTACAAGCGGAAGAGGATTCACCCTACCCCTCAACCCAATAAGTTAGTAGATGGTGGTGTTCAAATTTAAGATTTTAGGGTTCCTACTTTGCACCATTTTCCTCATAGATATATATTACTACATTACAAACATTTGAAATCTTGTGTGGTCAAAGTACATGAAAAAATTGATCTTCATAATAATTTTATGAAATGGCTCCTTTCCCATGTCTAAAAAAATAGTAAGAGTGTAGAAAATTGAGATGAATGTGTTTAAAAAGTCCAATGAAAAACCCAAAACCAATGTGGGTGAATTCATTTAGAAATACTTTCAAAGTTTAGGAGAAATTAGATTCAAATTTCTTCACACTATAGAAGAACCAAGAAGATGCAAATGAAAAGTGTCCCAAATTTTCAAATTTGGCAAGTAGACCATAAAAAATTCTACAACTAGCCTTATGTCTTACATATTTCTCTTCAAGAAAATAAAGGGAGACTATTCAAGAAGGCTTGAACAAGAGAACTAGGGCCAGTTTTATAGCCTAGAGAGGTGATACTAGTGTTGGAGAAGAGGAACCCCTAGGGTTTTAATTGATGGATCAATTCAAATTTCTCACCAAAGAATGGTAGGTGGCTAGTGGGCTCCACAAGATGGGAGATAACAATTAGGTGCTTCATTTGTTGTTTGGTTCTTGTTCCTTTCTTTTATTATTGTTCTTGCTATTTATTTTTTTAGTTTTGTATCTCATGGTACTCAAATTGTTAACTTATTGATTTTTGTATAAAAGGTTCCAAGTCCATTCAATTCCCATTTTTATATTTATCAAAAGCAATGCTAGAAAAATCACAAATGGAATATAAATAAAATAATAGTACTCTCATAATATAACATGGTCAAATGATTTTTCTTACCTAGATGAAGGAAATATAGATATGTTGGATCTCTTAGACATGACAAAGAATGGGGCTACTTGTAATTTTAAACTTGCAAAGTGGATAATGAACGAGTTCAACAAAGTGAACATCAAGATTAGATGCCTTAAAGAAAACTTTACAAGTTAACCTAAGGGGACAACCTTTGATTTTATCATTGAAAGGCTTGTTGATTTGGAGAGCTATATCTTTGATTTTAAGGTAGACTATGGAAATCGCCTCCAAGAAGTGGAAAATAAGGCTAGATAACTTAATGAGGATATTAAGAAGCTACAACAAATTAGCCATTGCTCCATCAAGAATAACACAGACTCCCTTAAATTTCTTATGGAAAAGCTTAGTGATCTCAAGGAGGATCATATTTGTGTTGGGCATCAAGTGAAGGGTTCATCCACAAAAGAGAAGGGAAATAAGTTAATGAAAGATGAGGAAAAGGGACCAATTGTCAAGACCAAGGGTAGCATGAGGAATACGTTTGAAGAAGAAATGAATAATTTTTTGTCAATGGTCAACCCACATTGCAATCAAGAGATGGAGGTGGCCAACACCCTGAAAAATATGAAAAAGTTTTTCTTTGATGTGTTTTTTTCCAATAGAACCTTGAAATCCTGTAAAGGGTAGCCAACCCTTATGCTCAAGAATATTCAAAGTTAGTGGCCAACAAACAAGGATTATGTGACCCTTACTCCTACTCTTCAGGCTCTGTGAGACCTAGGAGGGTATTCCTTTCCATGTTCATGTGATATTTTATTTGAGAACACTTCTATACATAGATCAATTCCTATTAAGTGTCAATAGACATTATTCACTAAAGGTTTGGTTGGCCTTTGAACAAATTACTATCTATTGCTAGGAATTAGGCGATAATTCAAATTCATACATCATAATTGAAAGTTTTTTTAATGATTTTCATTCTCATTCCAAATCTCAATCCAAGTGCATTACTAGCTCCTTTATCTTTGAGATGACCTAATGAAGAGACCGGTGCTTCATCTATTGGGATAATGGAGTCAAATTTATAACAACTAGTAATACATTAGCCATTTAATTCAAAAATTGGTGGACTATTGTCATAATACTTTGTAGTATGACAACTCACTGTGTCTAAAACATAACTTCTTACCAAATTCTATACTCTTCCTCAAAAACCTGTGATCTCATTCAAGCATTTAATCAATTCTTTGAATTGAAGCAGAAATTAACACACGCATCAATTAAAATAACTAAAGATAAACAAAAAGACCATTGATAATTTCATTTATAATTTGCAAGAGAATTACATAGGAGAGTATACATTCTAGAACTAAGATTTTCTTCCATATCTGTGGCTTCTAGAAAACCATTTTAAGATCCTTACATATATGACTCAAACCCTAGACTCCATATAGTTTATTCATCAGTTCTTCCTGAGCTTAGCTTTTCACTCAAACCATTATGAGACTCATAATTCGAACCCCCTATAACGAGCCTTGAAATACCTTTTATAGAACAAGGGAGCAACAAGCAACCGAATCATTACAATTACATTTCATTTCAAAAATAATTTTATCTATATTTCAGATATTCCCCGAGCGGCTATACGTAATCATTTTCCAAATAGGGGAAAACAAAAGCTCACAGCATTTGTCGAAGAGAAACTAGTTGAGATGGCCAAGAACATTGTTAGTTGTTTGTTGAGCATTCACATTCCACATCCATATTAAATAAACAGATTCATCATGATACCCACTAAAAGGCACCCAAGTCAGCACAAAGGACCCAAAACACCACCAAAGCAATATCATCACCAAAAAGACAAAAAATAGGATGCATATACAATCCTACTCAATTAGAACCAAAATAAACATGCCCACTTCATGTCTTTGCAGAGGTTGGAGAAGCTACCTCTTCCTCTTCATCAGTGTCCTTTAGGTTACCCATGGCAAATAAGTAATAGTGGTACCCTGACTCAATTTCAGTCATACTATATAAGGGACCATATGAGATTTCAATGGGAGAACTATGCTGCCCTAGATAAGCTCAATTATACTTAATCTTCCTCCTTTCCTACCTTACAAACCGTACAAGTTCCATTTCTTTAGACTCTGTCGCTTCTCCCATAACAAATCGGCTCCTCAAATGATAATTACTCCTCACACCAACCTACACTGATTTCTTGCCATGGGAAACCTTCTTTCCCTTCTCCTTTAGAGTTAGAATAACTCTAGGTGTGCTTTGCTCATTCTTTGGAACATCATCTTGTGATTCCTGCAAGCTAAGTCTTTGAGACCTTCATACTAGGGAAGCATAAATAATTGAATTACTCATTTTCACTCTTTACGGACTTAGAAATTTTTAACTTCTGATTGCAATTGTGAAAGAAGAAAGTCTCTCAACTCCCATTTATTGAGAAGTTTGAGCGTGTCGATCATCAATGCTCGGTGAATGCCTACATGAACGAGCAAATGATCAACCATTGAATTTTGCATCACGATTGTTAATCACCCAGGTACATCAAATTTTTTGTATCATCTTCAATGATTGCAGGAGAGTAATCATTCACACGCATCAGGATCAAATTTGATTAATCCTACAAGTGTCCTTTTCCATTAATGCTTGCTCGTGTGAAGCAAAACAACTATGATGCTTACATATTTGGTTTAAAATAATAGTTTTTGATCTCCTGGTGAAGTGGTGTGTCGAATGACTCAGATTGAGTCAATAGGAAATGAATCCCATCCCCACTGCTTGACAATCCTTCAACTAATGAAAGTCAGCTAGCTAGATTCCAACTCATCTATCTCTAGGCTCCACCATTGTATTTCAAACAAAGAAAAGATACACGTGTCACAAGCCTACTGACCCTGTAGGATTTAATAAAGCATTTTTATATTTTGCTAGAGCAGCGGGGAACGATTGAGATTAACTCTTAGCATTCCATTGTGGTTGTTGATGTAAAAATTTACAACATTGTGAATGATAGTAGGGACCAGGCCCTACACCCACAAAGGGGCATGCGTCCATCGCCCACTTACCTCGCATATTTTGAGAAACTATTATTTTATTTGTGTGAGGTTGGCAGGGAACGACCATGATCAACTCTTGAGATCGAACGGTCATTTAATTTTCACATGAAATAAAGTTAGTTTTAAAAATGGTACCCACTTAGGTCGATAACATTTAGACCCTCAGGAATGTAGATTGAAGACATAAGTCATTTAATGCAAACTTTTTAGCTCGACCATAGGAAAATTAAAGTGAAGAAAAGGCACTTGGTGACTGACAAACCTAAACTAGGGGGGTCGGTTAAAAAATGATTCAAATGGCTCAAGTGACAACTTAAATGATCGATAGGCATGTATGATAGGTCAATGAGAGAAAAGAATTCCCAAGGGTTTAAGACCAAAAATTGTGAAATGAGGGATTTTAGACAAAAACCCTAACCCTACCCCTAGACACAAAGGCTCAGAATCATGATCAAAACAAGGACCTGCTCAAGATTTTTCAAAATTTTTGAGAGCTCTACCGTGATGTTTGTGTTTATCTTTGGTCTGTTAGTCTGCTATTTTTGGTTGTTAGTTGGCTGGTGTATTCAATATTTCATTTGTAGTAGTAGCAAAATTTTGATATAAAGGGTTTTGGGTCCCTTCAAAACCTGTTTTTCCCCCTTTAATCAAAAGATAACATGATTATTTTATCTTGAGAGAAAAAATCCAAATAAAAAACCACTTTATTAAATTAGGCCAACCATTGAAAATATAATAAAGATATTTGTGTACTAGTGTTTAACCTAAACCTATGTGCACGAGTATTCATAAACTCTTCAATATATTAAAATTATAAGAGGTATTATAATGTAATTGCTATAAAACCATGAGCCAAAAAACCACCTTAGCATCCAAAGTATACAAACATATATCCAACAAGGTTATGTTTACTTTTCAAAATTTATTATTGAGATATCTCAATTTGGGATTACATTTCAGTGGAATATGTATATAATATTAAGAGGAATGATCAACTAAATCATACTTATATATCATTGACATGGGTGAGTGCAATATCATGATGGGCCAAATAGTGGCAATGCAAAAAAAAATGATTTGAGCTAGGAAAAATTACGAAATTCAACTTTTACTTTTTACTTGGGTTGGTAAAAAGTACAATTGTTACTGTAAACACCAAAGCAAAATAGATATTTGTTCCTTGCAAAGAACGTATATCCATTATAAATATATTTATAATAAATTAGATAATTTGTAGAACGAGTCATGTATTATAATTATTATAATATATATTATATAATAATAGTAATAATTTATTTTTTTTGGTAAAGAGCATTAAGCTCATATATATAAATATATATAAAAAGATTCACAATGTTTGAGATATCAAAATTTGCTTGATTAGCTCTTGAATAGCCAAACAAGCCACTAAAGCCCAACATTTTTGAAACACAAAAAACTAATATGAGGGCTCTGGACAACCAAAATATTCAAATACAACCATACTATAGAACTAATAGACCCATACTATCAAAATACATAGCCAACCTTAAAGACATTTTAACCGAATCAAACATATGCAGCCCAAAAAAAGACCCCTACCATCATAAGCCTAATCGACCATATGAACAATAGGATTATTATCCTCATGAAAAGCACCACACCACACCATTCATCAAAATATTTTATCAAGACCAATATCAACATTTTGGTGCACTGCCAATATAGGGTGATTGAAGAAAATTAAGTCAATAATAAATTTGTGGCTTCCATCTTCATTGTTGGAGTGTTGCCTTGCAAGTGGAGCCATGGAATTTTATGAGTGCTCATTGAGGTTGTGGAACATCAGATATTGGTGTGTTTCCTTCCTGGAAGGAACAATCAGATCCAAGAAGAAATCTTGGGGGATTTGGTGGTTGCCAATTGATCCAGGTTCCATCTTTGCATCTACATTTTTAGTCTATTAATTTTTGTCTTAGCCTGTTTCATTTTTCAGTCATAGACATTATCATTGTAGCATCATCTCTTGATAAATTATATTTTTCATGTAATCTAAAATATGTTGCTCAATAATATTGTAAATCGACCCAATCATAGGGCGATTTGAGTCTGAAGTCATTTTCCAAATTGTAATCAGATTGAACAATCTTATTGTCAATATAGTGAAGCTTGTGTTGCATTGGAAGTATTTGAAAAATGAATTTGTTGTGGCTCCATATAAGTTCCACAGCCTCAAAGAATGGAAATTCCCATTGATTGACAAGGAGAAACACACAAAGATTCTGAGGTAGATACTTTGCATGCAAAGAATGGCAATCCCCAAGCCTGGAAAAAAATTGTACCTACGCAAGCCAAAAAGATGTTAAAAAACACTGCAAGTCCACACCTCATGTGTGTAATATCAATTACCTTTTTCATTGTTAACAATAGCCTCAATGGATGGAAATTTCTTAATATTTCTATCCTTGAAGATTTGAATTTCATTCCCTTCAAACCCCATATTTGTTAGAAGATCAGCAAACTGATTGCCTTCTTGATATGTATGAGAAATGATGATTGATTCAAAATAAGAGAATAATCTCAAACATTTTTAAAGTATATTCTCTAGCTTCCAATTAGGAATAGTCTAGAGCTTACAAGTGTTAATAATCAATAAGGAATCTCCTTCCACATGAATGTTTTTTAATGGCCAATGACTGTGCCAAGGACAAACCATACAAGAGCACTTGTGCTTCAGCTAAATTGTTGGTCTCTTTAGGTAAATGAACAGATTTAGCAGCTAGAAGATCACCATTTGAATCTCGAATACACATTATTGCCCTTGAGACACCCATATTACCCCAGGAGGCACCATCAAAGTTAAGTTTACTAAATTCTTGTTTGGGAGGTACCCATTTAACCTTTGTTCTATCCACCTTCTACTTGACTGGTTGCAGCAAATTTCCTTTAAATGGAAGCACAATATACTTCCAATTTTTCAAAATTTGACCATCCCAATTGGTGAAGATCAAAGCAACTAATTTATGACTTTGTATATAAGTATCTACACCCTCTGAGACTACTTTTCAATTGTTATTAAAAGATAATCAAGCAAATATTTTTCATCCCTAAAAATTCTCTTATTATGCTCCCACCAAATAGGCCAGATGACCATTGTTGGAATAATCCTCCAAATAGAAGCAAACAATGCAGACTTGTAAAGTACTGGCTAAGAAGAAAAAAGGTCCCAGAGTGTATTTGGAAATACCAACAACCTTGTGCATATGAGTATTGGACCAACAACCTTGTGCATATGAGCATTAGACCAGCAAATGATCAACAATTTCAAAAGCTTCACCACAAAGGACACATTGGAATGGATTTGCAATACCTAGCTTGGTTAACTTATTACTTGTCAAAATTTTATGTCTTAATGCCAACCAGGAAAAGTTGCTAGCTTTGGGTAACACCATCGAGTTCCAACAAAATGAAAGGGCTCTCTGTTTATTCAAATGCTTCCCTTTA
This sequence comes from Sequoia sempervirens, assembly GCA_007258455.2. NCBI lineage: Eukaryota > Viridiplantae > Streptophyta > Pinopsida > Cupressales > Cupressaceae > Sequoia > Sequoia sempervirens. Next base: position 266,844,587 of record VDFB02281492.1, read on the forward strand.
GAAGTTATTGCTACATAACCTTGCTTAACTGAATAATGGCCATTCCTTGACGGATCCCAAATGATCCTGTCATTTATATTAGAGAGGAATAAAACTCTAGACCTTAAGATATTTTGTAGAAAATCAATCTCATTAGGAGGAATGGGTAATCCAGAAAATTCTTTCCATTTCACAGAATTAGTGAATATGTTGACTGAATCAACATAATTTATTAGTTTAGTTCCCCAATTTGTTAAGATAAAAGTTTCTGCAACTATCAACTCCTAGAAAGAGATCAGTGGTGGATGGTTATTCCATGAATCCTTCAAAAAGTGGAGAACTTCACCATTGTGAACCTCCCATGAAATGTATGAAACAATTACATCACGACAAGCTAACATAAAGTTCCAAATAGCATAACCATTAGGTGGGTTTGCAATGGTCAAAATTTTGTAAGAAGATTGATTATCTAAATACTTAGCCTGCACAATAGCACACCACTTCAATTGTGGCATAGAATACATGTACCAGACTAATTTTGCACCAAATACCATATTTATTGCCATTAAATCATGTAGACCAGCCCCACCTTTAAGTTTATCAGGGCTCATTTTATCTAAAGATATAAGAGGCAATCTTTTGTAATCATCCATGTTACCTCGCCACAAAAAACCCCTGATTAGTTTTTCTATTTGAATGCCAATGAGCTTTGGAGCTTTCAATACAACAAGGTAGTAGTTTGGAATGGAGGAAAGAATTAATTTAAGAAGATTTTTCCCACCAATGAAAGCCATCTTGCTTTCCAAGAGAGGATCCTACACTTAATTATGTCTATAATTTTTCCCCAATATGCAGATTTGTTAGAGCCCATAAATAAAGGAATTCCTAGATAAGTACATGGAATTTCTACTAATTGAAAACCCAAATTCCTCACAATCCTTTTTTTGAGAGGAGTGCTAGTATTGAAAATATAAATCTTTGGCTTGGCTGCATTTATCTTTTGGCTAGAGATAGAGGCATGATTGTCAAGAATGCACTTCATCTGAGTTGCCTCTTGTAATGAAGATTTCCCAAATAAGGAAGTATCATCTGCAAAAAAATTATGAGTAGCTGAAATATTTTTTTGGGGAATTAAAATACCTTGCCATAAAACCCTAATAATGTGCTTGCTTGATTGATCTACACAAAGCTTCAACCATTGTTATAAAAAGAAAAGGAGATAATGGGTCACCTTATCGTACACCTTGAGTTTAACTAAAAACCCCACTGAAACCCCATTAATAATAACAACTAATTTTGCAGATGAAATACATGAATAAATCCACTTACACCATTTGTGGCTAAAACCAAACTTTTGCAAAAAATGCATCAAAAATTTCCAATTCACTTTGTCATAAGCTTTCATCATGTCAAGTTTGACAATGAAAGATGGGATATTATGCTCTTTGATAGAATGCAAAAGCTCGTGTGAAAATAGCACCCTCAACTGTCTCTCTTCCTGGAACAAATCCACCCTACTCAGGAGAGATTATCTTAGCTATATGAGGCTGAATCTAGAGATAAATAGCTTTTGTAATGATCTTATATACTGAGTTGCACAAAGAGATCATCCTAAATTCTACAAAAGTTTTTGGTTCTTTAACTTTTCATATCAGTACAATATTTGTTGTATTGAACTGCTTCAACATGGAACCAATCCTTCTTGACTCTTCAATATCCATTAGTAGATCAAAAGAAATAAAATCCCAACACTTCTAGAAAAAGAGAGAAGTAAACCCATCTGGGCTTGGGGCCTTGTTCGGAGATAATGACAAAACCACCTGTTTGAGTCCTGAAAGTGTAAATGGCTTTAGCAACATATCATTTTCATGATCCAAAATCAAAATAGGCATAGAAGATAAAAGTTCTTGACATTGGACATCCATTGACTAATCTTGAATTGAAGGATCAGAGAGAAAATCTAAAAAGAATCACTCCTTTCTGAATATCAATTTCTTTTGTGAGAACTTCCTCTGTGGAGCTATCTTGAATTGAAAAGATTGAATTAGCAACCTTTTTCACTTGTGTAGACATATGGAAATACTTTGTATTTCTATCACCATCCCTTAACCATAGTTCATGAGACTTTTTTCTCCAATATTCTTCCTCCCTAGCAAGTAATTCTGCCCATTCGGTTTGTAAGGCACACTAAAGATCATAAGTTTGAACATTAAGACCATGCTTAATAATATGCTCATTCACTTCTTCAAGTTGCTTATACACTTTTTCCTTTTGATGGAAAACATTCTTTAAAACATGAATGCTCCAATGATTGATTTGTTGTTTAATATGCTTCATCTTCATACAAAATTGAAACATCCTAGAACCATTTACAAAAGGAGTAGAAATCCACCATTGATGCGAAAGATGCAAAAAAACTAGGTGGCGAAACCACATTTTTTCAAATTTAAAAGATGATTTCCTGCTTATAGAAGAAATTGCAGAAGGTAAATGCAAAGATATAGAAAAATGATCTGAGCCTATAAGGGACAAAATTTTGGAAGAAAACTCATAACCTTCATTCAGCCAATTTGGAGAAGCAAGGAACCTATCTAATCTTTTTGTAATCTGTAAGAAGATTCTTCTCTGGTTTGTCCATGTAAACTTTCCTTGTTCAGGAATTACATCTATTAAAGCATTTTCTTGACTGGAAGAAGCAAAATCTTCCATTGTTCCAGGAGGGAAAATACCACCAGTTTTCTCATGAATAGAAGTGATTGCATTAAAATCTCATACTAACAAGATTTCGTCATCCACTATGTCATCCATCACATTCGTCAACATGTCCCATAGTGTTTTTTTTTCTGTTGTTGTTTTTGGCCCATAAATGTTAAAGTGTTTAAACATTACATCAAAATTTTGTATTCCCAATAACTACCAATTCCTCTCATTTTTTAGAACTTCTACTATGACTATTTTTGGAATCCATAGGGTAATGAGCCCACTTGAAGCACCATTTGGTGAGGAAGAGAACACTTTCTATTTGGACCACTTCTTGACGGTACTATCAAAGGAAGCATCAACCAACTTGGATTCTTGAATAAGTACAATGTCAGCTCCACAAACATCTAACTGATGTTTGATCTGAGCTCTTTTGTTAGGGGCATTAATGCCCCTGACATTCTAGGAAATGATCCTCATTGCACTCAAGGAGAGCAACATGCTCTCCTCGGCCTCTTATTAGCTAGAGCTGTGAAACTCCCATCCAAGGTGGCTTGCAAACCTGCCTCTATTTCTTCCTTTAGTTTGGTAATGAGCAATTTGCTCCCATGCTTTCTCGGTGACTTCTCAACCAAAATTTGTGACAAAGGTGTTTGAGAGATTGACAAATTCTAGGAGAAATCAAACTCATGCTTGACCCCTAAAGCATTCTCTAAGTGGTCCAAGCATGTAGAAGATCCTACTGAATTCCCACAATCAATTCCCTAATTACTCTCACCTTTAATATCACTACAAACAATTGGAAAGACTATAGTATTTGAAGAGTCAAAGTTTTCTTGCTCAACTTCTTTATCAATTTTATCAATCATGTTAACTCCTTCAGAAACAACAATGGAATCAATGAGCTCTTCCAACTAACCTTGTTCAAGCAAAATTGTAAACTTAACAAAATCCAAAACTTCAAATCCAAAAGCCTCTTTTGTGCAACCAAGAACCTCATCTGAACTAGCAGCATTGTAGCTAACCAAATCTGATTGAGAATTAGGAGACCCCGACCCAAACATTAAATTCTTTGAAAAACCTTCCAACTGTCATTCTGAAGATACTTTATAAGATGGAGAGAAATTCTAGATTGACTAAGAAAGAAATTCACTTTGTAGCCAAAACATGTTAACCTTTAACCAGTCAGGAGATACTGAAATTGAAATTTTGGACTGGTTATCACATCGTTTAAGTGACATGGAAGCCAACTTGTAGGATGAAAGAACAGGGGAATTGCTATTGATCTTCTCTTATTCAAAACCAAACTTTTGGAGGAGGTTACGAGAAAAATTGGATGATGAAATAGCTTTTTTTACCACCTTTTGTGGATCCCTCAACAAAAATATGGTGATTACCAATTTCATTAATGAAATCATCCTCCAAAGATGTGGTAGAAATAAAGGGAACTATATTGTCTTGACATTCAGAGGTCTTATTCCAAGCACTATTACAGTGAAGACAAACATTATGCCTGTTTTACACAAACAAATCTTGCACCCATAGTCCATTTCTTATAGATATATGAATCTAAATAGGAAATTATTTGGTGGTATCCACCAAAACATAAACATGAACCAGTTTGGATGGATTGGTGAAGAATTTTTTGTCATGCTTTAGAAATATACCAACATAGTTTCCCATAATCTCAACCAATTTAAGCGCTTTATACTCAAGTGGTAAACCATGCAATTGGATCCAAAATGGAATAAATCTAACAATAATTTTTTTAGGGTCAAAATTTAGACACCATGGTTGAATGAATAAGCCAAAATCCTGATAAATCAATGACTTAATCTTGTATACTACATCTCTAAGGCTTTTTTAATCAAAAATAACAATAAAAATACCAAATTCTTCATCTAGATAAAAAACTTGTGATGCCCCTTCCCATTCATAAGATAGCAATTCTTGAAGAGACGTAAAATCTAAAGAAAGGTTCCAAAACTTACAAATCAAGACCTTATGTCGAATATGTTGAGATTAGGTTTAAGAAAATCATCAGAGAAAGAAACCTTTAGAAAACCTTTTTGAGATCTTCCTAGATCTGGGGTCTTCACATGATCCTTTTTGAGATCCTCTTTTTGTTCCTCTTTGTTAATATTTTTTTGAATATCCCTTTGCTTCTTTTGCTTAACATATCATTGATTCTTCTTCCTACGAATATTTTTTTCCCTTTCTCCCAGTTTCTTAGAAATACCCTATTTAGTACTAGAACTCTTCTCATTATGCACAACATTAGTTTCCTTTTGCATGTTGAATTGAGAGTTGGAGTCTTTTACATCTTTTGACTTAGGGTTTTGCATGCCATGTCGAGAAGCATCTGCTACTTCTTTAGGCTTAGGGTTATCTTTGTTAGTTTCTACATGCACATGCATTGGGCTTTTTCTATGAGAAACTTTCTTGCATACCTTACGAAATCCCTTTTTGTGATGTTGCTTATGAATAGATGCATTAAAGGGATCCCTATTATTACTGTGAGATGGATTTGAGGCTTTTCCATTTGATCCCTTAAACTCAACATTTCTTTGTGCATGTGGCTTATCATGAAAATTCAAATTTAGGGCTTGATTATTTGATTCCTAGTAACCATCTACATCATGTGTAGTAGGCTTACAATGTGGAGCTCTACATCCATTGGTAACTCCACCAAAAGCAAGGGTAGACTTCTCAAATCAAAGACTTCCATCTTCCCAAATATCAAAAATAGGTTATTTATCATGACAAAGATGTCAAGACCGATGAAACAGTATCCAATTTGGCCTGGTAAAATGGTGACCCCTCTAGTGACCCTGGCCCACTGCATGCCCCGTAGGATATCCTTGATGTCTGCTTAGATACTAATAGGCCACAAAATGTTCATTGTGGATCGGGCGTCCATCCTGATTCTGAGGACCATGGTTGTGGGTGGCCCAACATGCAGGTAGTCTGCCATGATACAAAAAAAAGTTGTTATCCTGTCACAACCTCTCAGAGCCCATTTTCAAAAAAAGAGAGCTTAGCTAAAATTGTTCATATTAACATAATAGTAATATTATTATTATATATTATTATATTATTATATTAATATATTATTATATATATATATATATTAATATAATAATATAGTATATATAATATTATTAATAGTATTAATATATAATAATATAATAATATAATAATATTTTTATAATATGTAATATATAATTCTAATATATATTATTCTATACTATATAACAATAGTAATAATATGTAAGAGACTTGGTGTCTCTTAAGCTAATAAATAACTACTACTGTAGCCAATTGTGACACTCTAACCCTTGCTAGTCTGAAAATCAGAAGTTGTTGCCTTGTTGGTTTGATTTTTCTGAGTTTATATTTTTTCTTGTTTGGAATGTTTCAATGGCATTTGAAGATGTTTTGATGATAGCATGAACTTAATAACATGTAAAAGGAAAATGCATGATGCAATAATCATAAAAAATAGATGCAACAATCAATCTTTAGCTAGTGTCCATAACATCAAACACTTAGCAAGCATTCCCAACATCATTTGTTAAGCATAAACATTATAAGATTAATGTCAAATAGTTGGCACAAAAATTTGTTTCTCCTTATTTGCATCCAAACTCTAATTACATTGTTGATGTGACTTGATGATTTCAATGATAATATTCATTAACCTTCAAAAATTGCATTACAAAACAAAAGGAACTTGAATGTAGTGATTGATGAAACCCCTTGATGGACGGTGCAGCTGAAGTCTTCACCTTTCCCACTCTTTTCTTGCTGTTGTGCAAACCTCTAACTTAGTTATCCCTTTTAGGAGTGTTTTCAGCCTTGGAGAGATGGTGATTTGATCCAACAAGAGGATGTCTCTCTCCTACAGTTGTACGACTTCACCCAACATTGAATACCTTTCAAATGTTTGGATTTTGTTTCCTCTAAATGATGAGAGATGACTATTGTTTGTTGTTAAAGATTAGGCTTAAAATCTGAGATGTACCCCTCTAAAAATCAATTAAGAAATCCTCCAATGATGCCCAAATGAGACTCTTGATTGAAGCCTCTCACAAGCCAAAATTTGGTGGATCTTTCACCACCTCAAATAAGCCTCCCAATGAAGAGTTTGCGTTCTTCAATGGTGTCAAATTCTGAAACCCCTCTGCAAAAATTGCACACAGCCCAAGAAACTCACAATATCAAATGCTCAATCACAATGAGGTCGATTTTGTGAAGAGGGATTTATATATCTTCATGAGAAGTTTGATTTTCTCCTCACCATCATTTAAATATAATTTTATTTTGTTGTGTTTGAGTTGACTTCGGAAAAAGAGCCCAGGTCATTTAATACTTTTAAGTGATGACTAATTGAAGGGGTACGGCCCCATGGCCCCACTTTCATGATATAAAGTGAAATTATAACATAAGATATTAAAATATCATTTAATAATGATTTTCATTAATAAATATGAAATCCAAATGAAGTCAACTCATAATTCACTAAATATCTGCAAATACCTAGTCACTAGGTGCCCTGCTTGAAATAGTAACTGCCTGCTCTTGACTTACTATATATAGTAAGTCTCTCAGAATATGCCCAGTGACAACTACAAAGCTCAAACCAAAATCGACACTACCTCAGAAGACTAACTAGGTGCCTCTACTATAAATGGAAACCCTGACTCCCTAGAATAGTGACTTACTATAAATAGTAAGTGTATCAAACATAGTCCAACGAAGTTCAATCATGGTCTCCCACTGAATATTGGAGGAAAATCAACCTCAATCACTGCCAATGGTGACCTCCTAACCATCTGCTCTAGACTATGAAGGTTAGGAATAGGCTAAGCAAACTGTCAACATGTTTGAGCTAGAAAGGGGACATTACAGTCCGCCCTCCCAAAAATTGCTTGTCCCCAAGCAATATTTGTAACAAGGGAAACACCACTCCACTTGGATCCCAAGGATGGTGTTGCGTAATTTCCTTGCTAGCTATAACTATCTCGTGTAACTCCCACAACTGATCAGCTGGAATAACATGTTGTACCCTATCACCCTTAGCATTGTATGTCATAGGAACAAAAACTCATGAGGAATCAATTCAAACTGCAAGCAACACTTGCCTCCAACCTCTGCACAAGATATGCTATCATCTAACATGTCCAACACGTGCATATTAGAACTGTGCACTTAATATAACTCATGTACACATGAATCGAAGGTGAAGCTGTATGCACTCAACACTATGTACACGCCTGTAAATTCCTCTATGAGTTCTGTCTGAAATCCCAGTGCACTATGAGGACTCCAAACATCACTGTCACTGCTCAACTCACGACTGGGGTCCACTATGTGATCAACATCCAACTCAAATAGTGGATTATCATAAGGCATAGTATCATCTACCTCAAACAAAGGGTTGTTCACAAACTAAAAAACATCGCGTTGATCAAAACTATGTAACTCTAACCCCTGATAGTACCGTAGAAAGACAAACCTTTCTTGAATCACCTCATATTCTATCTTCTCATCCTCCTCACCAATGAAAGTGATAGAACATAGGCTCCCATCAGTAATCCACCTCAACACATAACATCTGCCACTAGACTCAAAAGACATCTCCATCCTCGACATGTTGAGGGTAAACTCTCCAATATCTTGGAGCCATCTCATACCCAAAACCACATCAATCCCATCCATGCTAACTACGTAGAAATCTACCTGCATCTCATAGTCATTTAGCATGAGTGTAAGACTGCAAATCTGTTGAGTGCAAGTGAGGGTATATCCATCTGCAACCCAAAATCTAAAACTAGTGAATGCCTCTCTCTAAAGTCTACACTTGCTAACAAAACCTGCGTCGATGAAATTATGTGTAGCCCCAGTATCTAACACAATTAGGCAATGTTGTCCATCCACAGACCCTTTGACCCTGAAAGATGATCCACTAGGTGGTCTAACTGATAATTCCAATGGGGATAGGTTGGCATCAGGTCCCATCTCCATAGAAGAGTTTCTAGCCTTAGCATCATCAAAAGCAGTCTGCTAATCTAAAGACTCAGACTCATCCTCATCATAATACACCCACATAAAATGATTAGCCTTACCCTTAGGCCTCAAAGGAAAATCATGATCTCTATTGTAAGGCTCTTTGCACCAATAACACAGTTGTTTCTTCGTCAACTCATCCTGTGTTGCATCATCTAGTTTTTCTATTGCCTTCTTCTTCTGATCAACAATTCGGTAACGCTCCTCCTTTGTGGGAAAGGTATTAGTCTTAGGCTGAAATTGCTTCTTTAGGGCAACTAGCTCCATGCTCCTTTCCTTTTTTTATGGTTGCATGTAAGAAAGGTGGATCAAAGGCATTGAGACAACCTCTTAGTGGATCCTACAACCCCTCAGTGAATAACATCACCAGCCTCCTCTCTATCAAGTCCGACACCATAACTGATGGCCATTGAAACTCGCTGATGTAAGCATCCAAGCTACCAGCCTATCTCAATTATGCAAGCTCTCTAAATTAAACCTTTGGATCCTTCTTATCGAAATTCTCCACCAATCTGTCTGTAAACTCCTGATATGATGCAATGTGATCATGTTGCAATGTAATCAACCCATGATGCCACCAATCATGAGCTACCCCATCTAAATGTAGCACTGCAAACTAAATAGCATCCATCTTTGCCATAGGATGCAAATTAAGAAAGGTATCCAATTTTTTGATCCATGCTCTAGCTGTAACTTTCCCACTACCATCAAACAAAGGAAGTGTGAGCTTGTTGGTAGCATATTTTAAATCATTGTTTTGGTGCCTCGATATCCTATCCTATCTAGTCCAACCATGCTCTTGCTTCTGAGTCATGAAGTGATCAAATGTAAAGTGCTCTCGAACTCATGGAGGCAACAACTCCCATTCATCATGCATAGCCATGACATTATCTATGAATTCCACCTCCTCCCCCTGAACATCCTCTGGTTCATCTCTCAAGAAGGTAGGTCATGTAGGCCTATCATATGTAAAAATGGGTGCTCTTCTTGCTCTAGGTGTACCGACAACACTTGCATGGTCTTCTTGCTCTTGTTGTGGCCTTCTTGTTTGTTCATCTGCTGAATAGCTATAGTTAATTGTTGCAAAGCATTAGCTATTTGTTCTTGTTGTGCTACTATTCAGTTTTTCCCTACTTCTATCCCTCTAAAAATATTTCTTGCTTCTTGTTCCTCATCATGCCTATCAAACCAGGAGGAATACCACCTCCTCTATCACCCATATCTATTTGTGGTACTTGTTCTCCAGCCTAATTGACCTATTGTTCTATAGTACCTGTGTGGTCCAACTTCTTGTGGTCTCATATAATGTCTAACCCAACAGGGTGGCAGGAAACTGCTCTAATACCGCTATAAGAGACCTGGTGTCTCTCAAGCTGATAAATAACTACTACTATAGCCAATTATGACACTGTAGCCCTTGCTGGTTTGAAAATCAAAATTTGTTGCCTTGCTGGTTTGATTTTTCTAAGTTTATATTTTTTCTTCTTTGGAATGTTTCAATGGAATTTCAAGATGTTTTGATGATAGCATGAGCTTAATAACATGTACAAGGCAAATGCATGATGCAATAATCTTAAAAATAGATGCAACAATCAATCTTCAGCTAGTGTGCATAACATCAAACACTTAGCAAGCATTCCCAATGCCATTTGTTAAGCATAAACATTATAAGCATAATGTCAAACAGTTGGCCCAAAAATATGTTTCTCCTTATTTGCATGAAAACTCTAATTACATTGCTAATGTGACTTGATGATTTCAATGATAATATTCATTAACCTTCAAAAATTGCACTACAAAACAAAAGGAACTTGAAGGTAGTGATTGATAAAACCCCTTGATGGAAGTTGTAGCTGAAGTCTTCACCTTTCCCACTCTTTTCTTGCTGTTGTTTAAACCTCTAACTCAGTCGTCCCTTTTAGGAGTGTTTTCAGCCTTGGAGAGATGGAAATTTGACCCAGCATGAGGACATCTCTCTCCTACAGCTGTATGGATTCACCTAGCATTGAATACCTTTCAAATGTTTGGCTTTTGTTGCCTCCAAATGATGAGAGATGACTGTTGTTTGCTATTAAAGAGCAGGCTTAAAATATGAGATGTACCCCTCTGAAAATCAATTAAGAAATCCTCCAATGATGCCCAAATGAGACTCCTAATTGAAGTCTCTCACATGCCAAAATTTGGTGAATCTTTCACCACCTCAAATAAGCCTCCCAATGAAGAGTTTATGTTCTTCAATGGTGTCAAATTCTGAAACCCCTCTGCAAAAATTGCACACAGCTGAAGAAACTCACAATATCAAATGCTCAATCACATTGAGGTCGATTTTGTGAAGAGGGATTTATATATCTTCATGAGAAGTTCGATTTTCTCCTCACCATCATTTAAATATAATTTTATTTTGTTTTGTTTGAGTTGACTTTGGAAAAAGAGCCCAGGTCATTTAATACTTTTAAGTGATGACTAATTGAAGGGGTACGGCCCCATGGCCCCACTTTCATGATATAAAGTGAAATTATAACATAAGATATTAAAATATCATTTAATAATGATTTTCATTAATAAATATGAACTCAACTCATAATTCACTAAATATCTGCAAATACCTAGTCGATAGGTGCCCTGCTTGAAATAGTAACTGCCTACTCTTGACTTACTATATATAGTAAGTCTCTCAGAATATGCCTAGTGACAACTACAAAGCTCAAACCAAAATTGACACTACCTCAAAAGACTAACCAGGTGCCTCTACTATAAATGGAAACCCTGACTCCCTGAAATAGTGACTTACTATAAATAGTAAGTGTGTCAAAAGGAGTCCAACGAAGCTCAATCCTAGTCTCCCACTGAATACTAGAGGAAAATCAACCTCAATCACTGCCAATGTTGACCTCCTAACCATCTACTCTATCCTACGAAGGTTAGGAATAGGCTAAGCAACCTGTCAACATATTTGAGCTAGAAAGGGGACATTACATAATATTATAATATATTATTATAAATTATTGTATTAATATATTATATAAATTAATATAATAATATAATATTTTTATAATAATATTAATATAATTCCCCCCAACCCCCTACTATCAACTATGGTGTAGGGGTCACGGCTTGGCATATATCAATTTAAGAAAAAAACCTCTTCGAAATGGATATCCATTTCAGAGAGCTTTTTATAATATAAAAAAGCTCTCCAAAGTAGATATCCATTTTGGAGAGCTTTTAATCTTAAGAAAGCTCTTTGAAATGGATATTTTTTTCAAAGAGCTATATGTAAAAAAAAAAAAAAAGTATGCATTTGTGATGTTGAAATATGGGTAGTGACATGCAGGTAGAGTAGCAAAAGCAAATATTCATCTAGAACTGATATCTATTTTGCCTAGTTTCATAAAAAAATAGCAATTTGCCTTCAAATTTTAGCATTATTAAGCGAGGTAATTCATTTTCCACCAAACCTTTTTCCAAATCCTCCTTCAATTCAAGATTTAATTGAGATAAATGTGACTGAATTGAAGAACATTGTTGAGAGATACCGTCACCACCCTCATTTGTATTCAATAACACCTAATATATAGAGGCCATAATAAGTCACGTGAAAGACATCACAAGGCAACATACTTCATTTCAAGAGTGGAGAGAAACAAAGATGTTGCAATATGGTAATAGTTTGAGCTATGACGAGTTAAAAAATTAGAAATATCTAAAGCTGAAATAGCCCAATATTTGTGAATCCAAAAACTAGATAACCAATTGATTTACATAAACCAAAATTTTCCATAAAAGGGTGCACATTTAAGGGAATACCAAGAAAAATTTGGGATCGTTGGTGGATGGTGTTTGATAAACCACCCAACAACAATCTTGATGTCCCTCTTTATTTTCTTCATAAATTATTTGTAGAGTTTGACAATGTGTTAAATGCAAATTCCATATGTTCCCCCTCCTCGTATTCCTCCCCCACCTTGAGTAGTCCATCTAGACATGCAACAATGCACAGTCTCTTGGACATACACTCTTTGACTAGCCATTTGATTACATAATCTTCACAGTTCACCTAGCTACCTGATAGTGATACTCCTAGTGGTTCAGTTGATCTTGGTGGAGCATCAACATCTAAACATATTTGTGTTCCTCATCATTGTATGTATGTGTAGCCATATGTGTCTGGTTCCTATGGGAGATGCTATTGAGCCTCCCCTAGACACAGTTGAGTATGAGGTACATAATGTGACACCTAGAGGAGATGAGATGACAACACATACTACATACGTAGAGACATGTGAGGGGAGAACAGATGGAGATCCATCCATGATTGGAGATGAAGAGAAACAACAATAATCTTATGTATAGGTAAAACTTAAATTTATTTCATAGTCCATGTCATTTAAAATTATTATAACAAATAGTACATTACTAATGTATATTTAAGTGGGAATGAACAATTGATGACCGAGGATGAGATTAGAGAAGTAAATCATGGTACTCTTTCGACTATTGAATTTGGCCTAGACATGGTATAATTTTTTGTACATGTAATTTTTTTTATTGTATACATATCATTTAAATTGTGATTAATTAAATACATACTAATTTATATCTTAATCTTATTTTACTTTTGTAGTTACTCCAGATGTATGTTATGTGACACCTTTTACCGTGTCATGTATTAAAACACCTAATCGTCCTTAGAGATCATTTTTGGAATGAGTCATAGTGAAGGTAATTGAACTAAATTTTAATTGAATTAATAGTTTAGTTAGAACTTATATAGCTTATTGTAGTGATTTAGATGTGAATTTCAAATATATTATGGTTATATCTAAATACATTTGTAGTCTTACATTCTTGCCATGTTTAATGTACATGAAGTTGATGTTACTGCATCTATGATGATTTCTCAAACAATCTTAGTTGCATCACCAATTTGGGTATATGGTTTTTTTAATGTCTAGTGGATATATAAGTGTCTAGATATATATGTAGATATATGTTTAGTTTATGTTTGTTTGTCAACAATTATATATTAATCTTGTCAATTTTATTTTTCTTCTTCTAGAGTATTCCCTCATCCACGTATGTGGATCCTCTACCATTTCAATATGATAAGACTCCTGATCGACCTAAGGGACCATCATTTGTTGAATGTTTGTTAGCAAAAAACAAAGGCTTGAGGTAATGAAGAATTGAATTTGGCTTTAATTAATATTTTGAGAAATTATAGTTTAGTATAGTGATTATATGCTACTTTGAAAGATAAAAAATAGTAGATAAGTTTCTATTTAGTAGTCTAAGTTATTTACTATTGAGCTAATTAATCTAATTTACATGGTTCTACTTGTTATTGTGTATCCAACTTCTCATCCATCAGGTGGCATGAAGAGGCTACATTTTGATGATTTTCCACAAGTTTAGGATTTTCTTGACATGGCATAGCTATTTGAGATATGCATTATATATAGACATTGATATGGTATATGCAAAATTTAGTAAATATTATTTTGAGTTGGTATATATGTCAAGTTTGTATATGTATATACGCAATTACTCTACATTTTTATATTTAAAATTTGATATTTGATATATTTTGTTCATTGTGTGCATTTTTTCCTACTTTGAAGTTCTTAAATTTTGAATGTACAATCACTTTATAATAGTTTAGCTATGATGAATAACATGTTATATTTATTGATTTCTCACAATCTTGCACTTTAATAGTTTATGAATGACATATCATTTTCTCTCATATATTATCATCATACATTTACATTACATGTATACTATTGTTAAATTTTCCATTAAAGGAAACTTCACCAAATTTGGTCCCTTTATCTGTAGTCTTTATAGACGCAACACCCTTCATCCTTTGATTCCTTGATCTATTAACATCCTTAGTCTCTATAGTTTCATTTTGGTTTTTATCCTTTTGATAAAGTTAGATTTCCCCTTTACCAATGATGCATCTTTTAATTTGAATTTTCCTTTTTAAATTAGTGCATCAAAACAAATGACATGGAATTAAAATTTTGGTACAATAATAAATATAGAAACCACATTAAATCAATCTAAACCCTCAACTATTCCTAAAACATCCAAATCAAACCTAAATCCATACAAAATTTATTCCATTCCCTAAGCATCACATCAATAAACCCCTTTGAAGCATTAGTCCATAAAGTCAATCCTAATCTTTAGGTCTTACTCCATAATCACCATCCAAATTAATCCCAAAATATTTAAATATAAAATCAAATAAGGTCCTTTAGATCCTCAGGTCAACCTTAAACATCAAACATACCCCCACTCCAACTTTTTTATCCCCTTAAGAATCATCACACTATAAAATTCAAAGGAAAATTATTGAGATCTTAAATATCAATTTGAATCCCTTATATCAGATCATCTAATCTATATTTAGTAAACTTAATCATCCTTAGGGACTAATATCATATCCTTGGGATCTTTAATAATCTTAGGTCCCAAATCTATCCTTTGAACTCTACAAGCATTCATAGGTTCCAAAATATTAATCAATCTAAAACATCATCCAAATATTTACTTAATGAAATCACCTCATAAACACCCTTTGAGATTCATTATCCTTTTTAATACAAATAATAAACAATATAAATTCAATAAATCCTTATCATTCCAATCCCAATCACCATCACATTACCTTGAGCCAATTTGTCCTATCCCACAAAATTGATCATCAAAGCTCAATCAATCCAACCTAAATTGAAAGTTCAATCATTTTCTTCAATCATCACTCAATCCAAAATCCCATCCTTGAGCCTCCAAAATCAATCTCAATCCTAGGGTCATCCAAAACCTAAATCATCCTAATTATCCAAATCCAATCATGTTCAAAGAATTAAAACCCAAATATTAACCTACAACAAGTATCATTAAGTCTTGATTTTATCATCTCATTCAACAAGCTAGGACTTCATCCAAAATCCAAACACGTGAGACATGGTGATGATCAATCCATTTTAATTATGAATTTTATCATTATAACCAATCTAAGAACACCTTCATTATTTATGATGATGATGAAAATATTGCTAACCAAATAAAATATGATCCTTATGATGATAGTCTCATTAATAACCAAAAATATAATCCCTATGATGATGGTTATGGTATTGACCAAGACACCATTGATGAGATCATTATGGCTCATATTTCTATAGATTATCCATACCAAACCATGACCAGCCAAGACAACTTAAACCAAGAACATACTATTACTATCCATCCCATGAACCATAATTAAATTCCCATAAGTCACCCTCATCCCAATCTTGGCAAGAAAAACACCATTTTGGAGAAAATACCTCAAAACCAACCAAAGCCCATAAAATCCCCCTTCTACATTATTCCATTATCTAAATCTTTACAAAATAATCTAAAATCCTATCAAACATCTTATGGAAAAAATTACCCAAGGTCTAGTAGCAAAGGATCTTAAGTAAAATGGCCCAAGAAAATGCAAAGGGTCTTGAACACCCCCAAGCCAATAGCATTATCCTTTGGAATTGTTGACAATAGCCTCACCGACCTCAAGTTCATTAAGGTTACCCAAGAGCCTCCTAACACCATCCCCACCCAATTTCAAGGGCTATCATGTAATAATATTACTAATCCAAAGAAGATTTAAAATTTCCAAGTTCTCCTTAGAGATGATATCCCTATAATTCAATGTATATGGGGAAGTAAATGACCAAATAAATATGGTCCAAACTTCATAGATTCCATAAGACTTGTATGGGTCAAAATCCTTCAACTAATAAATGTGTCAAGATCAAGGAGAATAACCATGAGATAATAACTAATGGGGATATGCAAACTAAGCAATGTACATCTACCTTGTTTATAAAATAATTGAATAAATATCAAGAAATCATTCAAAAGAATGATAAACCTTGCTAACCCCCATTATGTCTTTTCTTAACCTATTTAGATGCATTGAATTTATTACTCAATTCTAAAGAATAATAAATCAATAGTATAAAATAAATTGCTAATGTTAAATATATTTTTTTACAAGCATAACTGAAACCAATAAAAGTAATGACTATCATTCATAAACATGGTTAGTAGACAAAAGTTGAAACTTGGAAATAAAAATATTTGTTGTTCCATGCATCATGGGCTGAAATAGATTGCATTAACACATCCAAGAGGGCAGGTAAATGGTAGGTAAGGGCTCTGTTTGTTCTCCAAGTCACGTGATCATTTCAAAGTGCACTATTTCGATGTAGTCTCTTAGGAGCCCTAAGAGTAAAATATTGCCAAACTATGATAGAGTAGTTCTCGTATCTCATGGCACCCAAGAATATTTCATCTATAGTTATAATTCCATATGGAATCCCTCCACATAAACCTCTCTCAAATTTGGTCAACTCAACACCATTTGATCATGCCAACTTAGAATCCAAACTTTCAAAAAGTTTCAAGAAAGAACTGTTTAAATTTGGCAATAAGCATATTTTTTCTTTTGTACATCTTGGACCAAAATAAATAACACCATGTCCAAGTGGGTAGGTAAATGGTAGGGAAGGGATCTATTCATTCTCCAAGTCACCCAATCATTTCAGAGTGCACTATTCTGACGTAGTCTCTTAAGAGCCCTAAGAGCAAAAAATTACCAAAATTATGACATAGTGGTTCTCAAATATTGTGGCACCTAAGATTGTTTTTTCTACACATATAAGTCCATATGGTATCCCTCCACATAAACCTCTCTCATTTTTTTCCAACTCAATATTGTTTGACCATGCCAACTTAGAATGTAAACTTGTAAAAAAGTGTCACTAGAGAGTCGTACAAATTTGTCAATAAGCATAATTTTTATTTCATGCATCCTAGACCAAAAAAAATTGTGCCAACATGTCCAAGTGGGAAGGTAAATGGTATGGAAGGGATCTTTTCATTCTCCTAGTCACCCGATCATTTTGGAGTGCACTATTTTGACGTGGTCTCTTAAGAGCCTTAAGAGAAAAAAACTACCAAACTATGATGGAGTGGTTAGCAAAGCTTATGGCACCAAAGAATATTTTTTCTACAAGTATGAGTCCATATGGAATCCCTCCACATAAACCTCTCTCATTTTTGGTCAACTCAACACTGTTTGACCATGCCAACTTAGAATGCAAACTTACAAAAAGTGTGAATAAAGAGCAATGGAAATTTGGAAATAAGCATATTTTTATTTCGTGCATCTTGGACCAAAAATGACCATTCCAAAATTTCCAAGTGGGTCGATAAATAGTAGGGAATGGATCTATTTGTTCTCCAAGTCATTTGATCATTTCAGAGTGCACTATTCTAACGTAGTCTTATAAGAGCCTAAGAGAAACAAATTGCCAAACTATGATGGAGTGGTTCTTAGAGCTCATGGCACCTAAAAAAATATCATCTGCACATATAAGTCCATATGGATTCCCTACACATAAATCTCTCTCATTTTTTGTCAACTCAACACCATTTGACCAGGCCAACTTAGAATGCAAACTTGCAAAAAGTGTTAGTAGAGAGTAGTACAAATTTGGAAAGAAGCATATTTTTTGTTTTGAGTGTCCTAGATGAAATTAATTGTGCCAACACATCCAAGTGGGTAGCTAAATTCTAGGGAATTTCTATGTTTTTTCTCCAAGTCTCCTAATCATTTCAGAGTGCACTATTATGATGTACTCTCTTATGATCCCTAAGAGCAAAAAATTTCCAAACTATAACAAAGTAGTTTTTGGGGATTTTGGAATCTAAGAATGTCTTTTCTACATGTACAACTCCATATGGCATCTCCCTACATTAACCTATCTCCTTTTTGTCCAACTCAACACTGTTTGACCATGCCAACTTAGAATATAAACATGCAAAAAGTGTCAATAGAGAGCAACAAAAATTTGGAAAGAAGCATATTTTTTGTTTTATGCTTCTTGGAATAAAATTGATTATTCCAACACATCCAAGTGGGTAGATAAATGTTAGGTAAGGGCTCTTTTTTTCTCCAAGTCATCCGATAAAATTTGAGTGCACTATTCTGATGTAGTCTCTTAAGAGCCTTATGAGCATACACATGAGATACTTACACATGAAAAAGAATACACTTGACATTCATGAACATAAATACACACACATGATATTACACTTGTCATTCATGAACATACGTACACACACATGATATCACACTTGAGGTTCATGAACATACATACATACATACATCATGAAACTTTTTACCTATAACCATCAAAGTCTAATCAATCTAGTTACATACCATGTGCATTGTTAGCATACACATAAAACATCATATCCATCATCAATCTAGGTACATACCATGTGCATTACTAGCATACACATAAAATATCACATCCATCATGTCAATAGAACTAATAACATGCATATCATATTTTCTATGTCCTCATGTACAAATACATCAGTGCACCACCACAAGGTGTACAAATTGTATGCATATCATATTTTCCTCTTTATGTTTACATGTCATTCTCATCTCTACCACCCTAAAGTATACAAATTTTATGCATATCATATCTCCCTCTCTATGGCTACATACCATTATCATGTCTACCAACCTAATGTGATCCCTATCATTATTCTTGTAGAATCCACTCATCCTCACTCACTTCTCCAAAAATAAATATACCTGCATATAAATATAGACAAATTGTTGTGTATAAGAAACACAAACTACAAACTAAATATTATGCAATATTAAGAATCACTACTTATAGTTCTATCGTAGATGTCACCTTAAGAATTATATGGTGTATTTATTGTCATTGTAACCTTGTCATCAAACTTGAGTGTAGTATTATTATATATAAATATACACAATTTCTTTAGCATAAACAACATGAACTAGAAAGTTTTAATTGATAATTCTCTTAAAACAAATGTGATGGAATATTATGAATAACTACTTAAGGATTATATGTGGATGTCACCTTTTGAATGATATGTGACCATTACAAAAGTTATAACTATTGATTTCAATTGCCTTTCCTTCACCTTAAATTCTTTGAAAAAACTGCACACAAATAAGTGAATTATTAAGAAAAGAAATCTTGAAGACCTATTTGAAACTCAAAAATGGTGGATTTATTTTCATTGTAACCTCCTTATGCTCCAAACTTGAGTGTAGTAGACCTGCATATAAATATAGAAAAATTGTTGAGCATAAGCAACATGAACTACAAGTTTGAACTGAACATTCTCTCAAACCAAATATGATGCAAGATTAAGAATCACTACTTATGAATTATATGTCGATGCATTACCATCATAACCTTAAATTATATTCACAACACATCTGTGGATGTATTGATCTAATTTGCTTGAAAATATACCTTTATTCTCCGAAAAACCTACACATATAAATAAGTGAATTGTTAAGAAAAACAATCTTGAAGACTTATTTGCAATTCAGCAATGGTAGATTTTTTTAGCATTGTAACCTCGTTGTGCTCCAAAATGGAGTGAAATAGACATGCATATAAATATAGACAAATAAGTGAGCATAAGCAACATGAACTACAAAGTTTTAACTAAGCATTCTCCCAAACCAAATATGATGCAAGATTGAGAATCAATACTTATGAATTATTCATAAGTAGATGTATTACCATCATAACCTCATTGTACTCATAACACAAACATGGATGTATCAATTTGATTCACTTGAAAATATACCTTTGTTCTCCAAAAAGCCTACATTTTTATATACTAGTTAATTATTATCCAAACTTTTAATGTAATTTTAATCCAACCTATACAAATAACATGAATCTAAATAAAATGAACAATATCATACTTGTCCCATAGAAAAAATAGATGGACACTACTCAAGTGTTTCTGAGGGGTCATATCTTATCTTCAAAGCTTCCAATATTGCTTCATGATCAACAATAGTAAACATCCATAGTTCTTTTGTTCTTGGTTTTTCATGATGGGTCAATAACTTGACATTCGTTTCTACAACTAGGTGTGAATACATGAGTATGGTTTTGTGCTTCTCATTTAGTTCTCAAATGTAGGAATTTTATTCTTTCTAATAATATATGTTCACAACCAAGTTCCAACAATAACAAATAATCCTGTAGGATATGTGAACCTATCATCATCTATCATAATTTGTGTTAGTTTTTTTCCTTGAACAGATCGTGCCAATGAAAATTTTGATCTCTCTTTATTCCCATGTGGTGTAACAACTGCATAAACATGTCTTGGTTTTACAAGGTCTAAAATATGCTCATAGTCAAAAGTAGTTTCTATTTCACTGAGTAAATATGAACAAGCTTCATATAAAGGGGTTATATATTGTGGAATCCATGTATCTACCAAATCACTTGACTCAAAACTATGACAATCATATTTAATACAACTTTGACAAAAACAAGCTAAATATTGTGTCCAAATAGTATGTGTACTTGCATCTACGCTTCAAAATGATTGTATCTTTGATGATTCCCTAATTTTCTGACAATACAATTTGTCTCCCACTTTACCTTCATCAACCAACCAAAAGAACCTATGCACTTCTGAATCAAGTGCCCCTCCTTGTGACAATGCATAGTTACACCACTCAACAATTAAACTTGCATCAACTAATGTAACAAAACCTATAATATTTAGTTCTCATTTTAGTATAGCCCTCTTTACACATGCACCTGCTCCATCATGCTCCCCTTTTCCAATATCATCTTCAAAAAACTCCAAATATGAGGTATGGTAGGAGAGGTATATATAGATAGAGTTAGGGTAGGAGAGGTAGGTATAAAGAGAGTTAGGGAGAGAGAGAAATAGGGAAGGAGGGACATAGAGAGAGGTAGAGTAGGAGAGGTAGGTATAGAGAGAGTTAGGGAGAGAGGGAGGGGTAGGTGGAGATAGGTTGTGTGTGTGTGAGGGAGAGAGATGGAATGAGGGAGATAGGTAGAGGTAGGGTGGGAGGGATAGAGGGAGTAAGAGAGAGAGAGAGAGGAAAGGAAGGAGATAGGGAGTGGTAGGGTGAGAGGTATAGAGGAAGGGAGAGAAAGAGAGGAGGGAGATATAGAAAGGTAGGGTAGGATAGGTAGGTATGGAGGGAGTTGGGGAGAGAGGGAAAGAGAGAAAGAGGGAGATAGAGAGAGGTAGGGTAGGAGAGGTAGGTATAAAGAGAGATAGGGAGATAGGGAGGGGTATGTGGAGAGAGGTTGTGTGTGAGAAAGGGAGTGGTAAGGTGGAAGGGATAGATGGAGGGAGAGAAAGAGGGAAGGAGGGAGATAGGGAGTGGTGGGGTGGGAGGGATAGAGGGAGAGAGAGAAAGATGGAAGGAGGGAGATAAAGAGGTAGGGTAGGAGAGGTAGGTATAGAGAGAGTTAGGGAGGGAAGGAGGGAGGGGTAGGTGGAGAGAGAGGGGGGTAGGAGAGGTGGGTATAGAGAGAGTTAGGGAGGGAGGGAGGGGTAGGTGAAGAGAGGTTGTGTGTGTGTGTGTGATGGATAGAGAGATGTGGAAGGATGGATATAGCGAGTGGTAAGGTGGGAGGGGTACATGGAGGGAGAGAAAAGGGGAAGGAGGGAGATAGGGAGTGGTAAGGTGGGAGGGATAGAGGGAGGGAGAGAAAGAGGAAAGTGAGGAGATAAGGAGTGGTAGGGTGGGAGGGATTGAGGGAGAGAGATAAAGAGGGAAGGAGGGAGATAGAGAGAGGTAGGTATAGAGAGATTTAGAGAGGGAGGGAGGTATAGGTGGAAATAGTTTGTGTGGGAAGGAGGGAGATAAGGAGTGGTAGGGTGGGAGGGATAAAGGGAGGGAGATAAAAAGGGAAGGAGGGAGATAGGGAGCAATAAGGAGGGAGGGAGAGGTAGGTGGAGATATGTTGTGTGTGTGTGAGGGAGAGAGGGAGGGGGAGAGAGGGGGAGGGGGAGAGAGATGGAAGGAGGGAGATAGGAAGTGGTAGGGTTGGCGGGATAGAGGAAGGGAGAGAAATAGGGAAGGATGGAGATAGAGAGAGGTAGGGTAGGAGAAGTAGGTATATAAAGAGTTAGGGGGGGAGTAAGGGGTAGGTGGAGAGAGGTTGTGTGTGTGTGAGAAGGAGAGGGGGAGGGAGATAGGGAGTGGTATGATGAGAGGGATAGAGGGAGGGAGAGAAAGAGGGAAGGAGGGGTGTAGAGAGAGGTAGGGTAGGTGAGGCAGGTATAGAGAGAGTTAGGGAGAGAGGGATGGCTAGGTGGAGAGAGGTTGTGTGTGTGAGAGGGAGAGAGGGAGATTAGGAGTGGTAGGGTTGGAGGGATAGAGAGAGGGAGAGAGGGAGGGGTAGGTGGAGAGAGGTTGTATGTGTGGGAGAGAGTAGGGAAAGGAGGGATATAGGGAATGGTAAGGTGGGAGGGATAGAGGTATGTATAGAGAGATTGAGAGAGAGGGAGGGAGGGAGAAAGTGTGGGAGAGATGGAGGTAGGTGGAAGGCTGTGTGTGAGAGAGAGAGAGAGGGAAACCGAGGTAGGGGAGAGGTAGAGAGAGGGGGAGGTAAGGTGGGAGGGGTGGGTATAGAGAGAGTGGGAGAGATGGAATTTGGGAGGGAGATAGGAAGGAAGGGGTAGGTGGAGAGAGTTTGTGTGAGGGAGAGAGAGGAAATGATGGAGATAGGGAGAGGTATGTAGAGAGAGGTAAGGTGTAAGGAATATAAATAGGTAGGTAGGATCTAGGTAGGGTGGGAGAGGTACAAATAGAAGTGGTTTGTGAGAGGGAAAGAGAGAGAGGAGGGGAGGGATAGGTAGAGAGATAGGAGTAGGTAGAGTGAGGGAGATGTGGGGTGGGAGGGATAGAGGAAAGGAGGGAAGGAGGGAGTGAGTGATAAAGGGAGGGGTAGGTGGAAAGAGAGACAGGGGAAAGAGAGACAAAGGGGGGGAGAGGAAGGTTAAGAGGGATGGTGAGAGAGGAGAGATAGAGAGAAGTATAGAAGGATGGGGAGGGAGAGTTCTGGTGAGATAGCATGAGAGGGATAAAGGGAGATAGAGGAAATGAGGGAGACATGGAGACGTAGGTAGAGAGAGGTAAGATGAAAGGAGTAGAGGGAGATGTAGGTACATAGAGTGACGAGAGGTAGGGAGAAGTAGAGAGGGAAGGGGAAAGATAAATAGAGAAGGGGGGAAGTTAGGAAGGAGGGAGAGGTAGGTAGAAAAAGAGGTGGGTTGGGATGGATTGAGGGAAAGGTATGTAGAGAGGGAGAGGATGAGTGGAGATAGAGAGAGGGAGGGAAAGAGAGACAGAGAGAGGGGTAGGTAGAGAGAAGGAAGGTGAAAGGAATAAAGAGAGAGGTAGGTAAAGATAGATAGAGAGGTAGGGTGAGAGAGGTACAAAGAGAGAGATCTAGTGTGTTTGTGTGTGAGAGAGATAGAGAGAGAGAGAGGGGGGGTGAAAGAAGGGATAAGTGGAGAGAGTGACCTATGATTGTAGGGATGGAGGGAGAGGGATATAGAAAGAAGTAGAGATGGATGAAGGTAGGGAGGGGATATAAAGAGAAGTAGAGGGGGAAGGGTCTAAGATAGGTAGAGAGAAGAGGGAAGGTGGGAGAGACGGGTAGGGTGAGACAAATCGAGAGAAACATAGGTAGAGAAGGAGAGGATGAGTGGAGATAGACAAAATTATAGAGGGAAGGTGAGAGAGGGAGAGAGAGAGAGATGTATATATTACTCCTAGCTCCTTGTAGTTTTATTATAATAAATATGATATTTAAAACTCTCTTGCAACAATCCATCACATAACTGTTTTATAATATATTATATTTATATAATATAATATATATAATATTTATTTTAAATATAATGCATATTATATTAATATCAATATTTCCTAGTATATGTTAATTTATCATAGTAGATATTAATTTATCATATATATATATATATATAATTAAAAGAAACAAATATCCCTTCCATCAAATATTTATTTATAATATATTATATTATTATACATAATATTATATTTATATATTTAATAACATTAAATATTTATATTTTAAATATAATGTATATTATATTTCTATTAGTATTTCCTAGTATATATTAATATTTATATTAATATTAATATTATAACATGTCAAATTTAAATCTATAATGATATTTATATTTCTAATTAAAAAATGGATATTCATTTCTTAAAAATAGAAATAGATATTCATTTCTTTAAAAACTAGATATCTATTTTTAACTTTAAAAAATGAATATATGTTTCTATTGAATATCCATTAATAATGGATATCTATTTTTCCTTGGTATTGCTTTGGGGTTTGGCTTGGGGGTGTCCAACCTGAAAATTCAACATCCCCAATGTATTTACAAGGGTTGTAATGGTTTTTTGAACTTCACCCTTCACACTGACGATTTTTTCATCCAATTTTGATGAGATGAAAAGGGTTTATTCAAAAAATTCTCAGCATTCTACCAATATAAGATATGATTTTTTTTTTTAATTCAAGGGGTAAACGCTTTTGACCGGAGCTATGAACCAGATACAACCATTCAACAATACCACCCCAACGGGGTTTGAACCTTGGTGGCAAGAACAACAATGCCACCTATAAACCATCACACCATGCCAATACCAGCCAATATAAGATATGATTTATTTTGATTTTAATAGATAATTATTATTGATTTTCTATATGTACTATGTGTAAAGCCCTTATTGATAGGTTGATTGAAAAACATCTATAACTTTTAAATAGTTATACATTTTTTGAATTTGAAAGATGTGTCACACACTATGCTTCATAAACTATAGTTTAAAAAAATGAATTTCATAAATTTTTGACCAAGCTAGGGTGGTCGGACACATGTTTTTTAATATTTTTAAAAATTCCTACTAGAAAATTCATAACTAATTATTTACTTGCAAAGAAATTAAAAAAAAATATGCCACATTCGAGCATGTGTCCTCTACTTATATTGAAAGATTCAAAAAAATATTTATTTTTTCTCATCATTAGGGTGGCCGAACAAACACTTGATTTTATTTTATTTTCCAAATTTAATGTACTATTGCATTGAAATTTTAAAACTTCACCAAATCAAATTACTTTTTTTTCCAAAAAAGGCATAGTAGCTTACAAACTACATTCAATTTTCAATTTTCTATAAATTCTATTCCTACATATTTTAAAAATTATGTTTATAACCTATTCAAATTCTTATGTGAAGTTACTTAAGTTTGTTTTTCTATATTTTCATTGTCACTTTAGGGCCCTATTTGGCCCATCATGATCCTGCACTGACCCACATATTCATGTTTATAAGAAAGTGAACTAATTATACTGGTCAAATCTCCAAGAGTAGTGAATTTACTATTTACTTCAATCTACATAAATCCTCTTTATAATTTGTAAGGGAAAATTGATAGGACATGTTTCTAAAGATGTTTTAAAAATTGATCTCAAAAGAGTTAAATCTATTTAGAATTAAATAATACCTAGTTACCAAAGGGCACTTCAATCCCTTCTAGGGAAGATTAAGTTTGTAGGAATTTTCATTGCAAAATTTGCATGCATTCTTAGTTGTATTACATGTTAATGCTTTAAAATATAATGATTAAATAAGAAAATTGTAAGGCTCCTACCCTTGTTAGCTCCATCTTTGAAAATTAATTCCTCCTATATGTTGTTAGAGAAAAAAATAATATTGTTACATTCTCACTTAAAAGGATTAAGAGGAGAAGAAGACCCATTATCATTTATGAGTTTGAAATTTTAAATATTATGAAGAGGGCATGTGTAGAAAGGTGGGGAATCAAAAAGTGGCCACAACCACTTTTTGGTCCATCTAAGACATAACACAAGAGTGAATTATAACATTCTCACATTTTTTCTAACATAAAAATAAAACTATGAAGATGTTGAACTCATTTGAAATCAACCTCTCAAAACTTCACAACAAACCACAAGCTAAGGAAAACGTGCACACATTTTGGATTCAATCAAGTCACCATGAAAATTTCATCACAATGTTTCTAAGGTTGAGGAGGTAGATTTTATTAGTTTTTTAGCATAAAAATTCAATTAAATAGCAAGAGAGACAATATTTTAATTCATTTTTCTTAATTTTCAAGAATTGAAAATCCCCCACCAATTCATGAAAATTGCATCAAAATCCTCCAACAATGCCTTGAAATCCTCTCAAGATGTAAGAAAAAATCCTAGGGAAAATAAAGAACAATAAAATGGAACTTCAAACATTTATTGAAAAGTTGAGAAATCCGAAGATTTTTTTACGGGAGGATGGTGTCTTTGAAACTGGTGGTCGCCCTGTGCAGGCCATGCCTTGCATGAGGCCAGGCCTTTTGGTCCATGCGGTTGAGGATTGGTGGGAGGATGTTGTTTTTATTGATGCAGGTGTATGTTGGGGCAGGGTGTTTTTTGTGTAAGGGGGTGTGTGTTTTGGGTGCCAGTTGGGGTGAGGTCAGCTATCTCTCTTTTTGTGGTTGCATTTAATTTTTAATAGTTTCACTCTCTTCTATTTTTCCTTTGGTTTGATGTTTGAAGTGTGGGATCTGGTGTGTGAGTGGGCTCCTAGTGTTGGGGGTTTAAGGGTTTTTCATCCCCTTGGTTATGGCTCTAGGGGAGACATCAAGGGTCAAATCCCCTATGTATTTTTGAGCTGCATTTGGGGTTTCTTCTCCAAATCATTCTTCAAGAGGTTTTCATAATAATTTGTTTTCAAATAATTCAGGAAATGGAGGATTTGTGCCATCTGGAGGTTCTTGTATCACAAAGATAAATGGCTTCCTAGAATGTACCAAAGATAGGCCAGTGTTGGTAATTTAACCAAAATTGATTGTAGAGGATATTGAGTATTACTCAAAGCATGCTTTGCTTTGCAAATTCTTAGCAATGAGGATTTCAAGATTTCTAATTTTTAGAGTCATGGACTCACCGGACCTGGTCCCCAAAGGGTGAGATGGAAATAATTTTGTTGGAAAATAGTTATTTCATGGTGACTTTTAATTGCATGGAAAATCCAAATAGATTTTTTGAAGGTGGGCATTATTTCCACAACCAAGTTGGTTTATTTATTAAACCTTGGTATGCAGGTTTTGATCCTTCGGAGGAGCTCCCAAATCAAGTTCTAGTGTGGGTGCATCTCCCTAGATTTCTAGTTGAATGTTGGCACAATGACATCTTGCATAGGGTTGCTTCGTTGTTGGGGAAACTAGTGGGTCCTTCTCAACAAACTCTGGATAAAAAGGTAATGAAATTTGCTTGCATTTTTGTTGAGATGGATTTAAATAACCCTCTTCCGTATTCTTTGGAAATCCATGCAAGTTCATATTCTTGGGTGCAACAACTAGATTTTGAGACTTTTCCATTTTGTTTTCGTCTATGTCATGAATATGGCCATCTATAAAGAAGATGCCTGAAGTCTAAATCTTTTGTGTCTCAGTCTACTTAGCCTCCTAGTAACTCTCCTAAGGTTGACAAAGGAAAGGACCCTATTCCTGGTGTGGTTGTTAGTGTGGGGGGTTTTATTCCTATAAAAGCTTGTAATAGGAACCGGGGTCAAAAGATGACTCTAAAGGAGTGGCAGGAAGGTGATACCTTTAATAGATTTGAGGTTCTGGATGATCTTAGTCAGCAAGAGGTGAATCCAGGTTTGATGATTATGGATCAGGGTGTTTTGGAAGTAGTTCAAGAAATAATTAATCCAGAATATAACCAGACTTTCTCGGGAGGTTGGTGTGTTGCAAATGGAAACAGATCTTAGTTTGGTGGTTCATGGGAGGTCTGATATTCTTATGGAGGTGAAAATGGGGGAGGGAGAGATCTCTAATCCATTGGTGAAAGTGGTGACTGATTTGATAAAAGACAACAAGGCCTCTCCTACATTGGGACTTTTGCAGAAAGACCTAAAGAAAGGGGTTGCTGAAAAGTCTTCCAAAGTTGGGAGAAAGAAGGACTTAGAAAAAATAAAGATGATGGGGGAGACTTTGGTGGAGTCTGGATTTGTTAAGACCCTAGATTCCCATTTCTCTAATCCCCAAAAATGATCTTCCTCTCTTGGAATGTAAGGGGCTTGAATAGTGGCCCTTGAAAAAAATTTGTTCATGATTTGGTGAGAATTCATTCTCATTATGTTATTTTTTATAGGAGACTAAGTTATCTATTGAACGTATGGTCGTTTTGGTGCCAAATTTGTGGGGTCAGGGTGACTACCAGTGTATTGGGGCTCATGGTAATGTAGGGGGTGTGTCTTGCTTGTGGACCCATTGAAGATTCATCCTCTTTGGTGGATGTCCTCCAAGTCCTACATCTCTATGGTTGCTTCAAGTCTGGAGTCAGGGGAAACTATTTTTCTTTCAAACATCTATGCGCCTATGGATTTTCCTGGTAAGCAATTATTGTGGTCTCATATCAATTTCATTTAGAGCCTTGCTCCTTTTTTCCCTTGGATTATTATAAGTGATTTTAATGCCATTATTGAGTTGGATGAGAAGAATGGTGGTAAATTGCGAGGTTGGAGCCTTCTACATGCCTTGAATTTGGTTGACATTAAGCCCTGTAATGGTCAGTTTACTTGGAACAATAGGAGAATGGGAGAGAATTGTATTGTTGAGAGAGTTGATCATTTTTTGGTTTCCTATTCCTAAATTGGAGGATTGTTGTCTACTTGCTCTGAAATTTTGGACTAGAGGGCTCAGATCACTAGCCTACTAAGTTATCTGCTACTTTGGCTCATGTTACTTGGTCCCCCTCTTCCAAGTTCCAACTTATGTGGTTAATATATTCTTCTTTGTAGTGCATATGATTGAATGGTGGTGGATGGGAAGACCAGCACATGAAACTGCTATGTACTCTTTTTCCAAATTGCTGCAATATGTGAAATATCAGCTCAAATGGTGGAACATGCAATGTTTTGGAAATATTTTTCATGCTAAGGTGGTTGCTCAAGATGAATTGGATGTATCACTTGGGACATAAGGGAGTTTAGTCTTTCAAAGGATTTACTCAAGGAGGATGCAAGGGCTTTGAAAGCTCTAGAGGAGTGTGAGTTGCACGAGGAAATTTATTGGGAAAAAAAAGCTCACGTGGAGTGGCTGTAGGAGGACAAAAACACTGCTTTCTTCTTCAATTCGGTGAAATCCAGGAGACATGGTAATTATATGCCTATTCTAGTGAATAGCAGGGGTGAGCATTTATCTTCTTGGTAGGATATGTCTAGAGAAGCTTCACAATTCTTTGCTTCTTTATTTAGAGAGGATTCTAAGGATGGTTTGGCGGAAGAAAACCATATTTTGTCTTGTATTCCTTGGTTATTGGGGAGATGAATGAGAATATTATGGGCTTTATCTCATTGGAGGAATTGGAGGCTATTGTTTTCCAAATGAATAAAGGGAAAGCTATGAGTGTTGATGGCTTCCTGATTGAATTTTATAAAGAATTTTGGGATATCATTAAACTGGACCTATTGAGGTAGTTCGTGAGTCTCAGAGGAATAAGTAGATGTTGTGAGCTTTGAACTCTACCTTCCTTGCTCTCATTACAAAAAGTGAGGGGGCAGATCAACTGAGTCAATTTTGACCTATTTCCACTTGCAATGTAGTTTATAAAATCATTTCCAAGTTGATTGTTGAAAGGTTGAAGCGATGGCTTAGATGGCTTATCTCTAAATGGTGGTTTTGTGGAGGATTGAAAAATTCTAGATGGGGTGGTCATTGCTACTAAAACCATTCATTTTATGGAAACCTCAAAAGAAAAGGCTATGTTCATCAAGCTAGATATGGCAAAGGCCTATGACAAAGTTAATGGTCCTTGTGAAAAATTCTCATTGCCTTTGGTTTTGCTGAAGAGTGGGTCCATTGGGTTATGTCTTGTGTTTCTTCTACTTCTTTCTTGGTGCTGATAAATGGTGAGCCTTCTCTTTTTATTGCTTCTAGAGGCCTTCATCAAGGGGATCCTCTCTCTCCTTATTTATTCTCCTTGTTGAAGGTCTGGGGAGAACTTTGAAACGTGATTTGGAGTTGGGTCTTATTCAAGGTTGGGTGTGGGGAAATGGTTTGCCTCCTCAATCTCACTTGCAATTTTTTGATGATACGACTTTGATGGGTATGGCTAAGATCAGAGAAGCCATGAATTTGTACAAGGATTTGGATATTTATTTGGTTTCTTTTGGTCAAATGATTAATGAAGATAAATCTTCCATTTTCTTCTTCAATACTCCATGACTTATTCAAGAAAGGATTGCTCATATCTTAAGGTTTCAAATTAGGTATCTCCCTTTAACTTATCTTGGTATTCCTATCTCTCCTAGTAATCTCCCTAGGGAGTCTTAGCAAAATATTTAGGACAAGTTTCATGTGAAGGTTGATCATTGGACTCATAGATGGTTGTCCTTTGTTGGGCATGTTCAACAGCTTAATTCTGTGGTGCAGGATCTTCCTATTTATAGATGTATGCTCCAAGTGGCTCCAGTTGGGTTTGTGAAGGATTTGGATTCTATGGCTAGACAATTCTTGTTGGCGGGAAACTTGTCCTCTTCTAAGTAGAGCCTTGTGAAGTGGGATATTTTTTGTAGGTTGAAGTAGTTTGGGGGTCTTGGATTTTGGCAGTTGACTTGGTTTGGGTTGGAATTGGTTGCAAAGCTTTATTGGAGGTGGTGTGTGGAGTAGGATCATATCTGGGCCAAGATTTTATCTCACAAGTACCTTCCAGGGGTTCTAAAGGAGGAGATTCCCAAGTATCCTCTGGTGGGGAAAGGTTCAGTGATTTGGGGAACGCTTATGAAAGGGGTTGCAATGATCAAGGAGGGTTTGTTTTGGATATATAATAGGGGGTTGAGGCCCTCTTTTGGTCGGATTCTTGGGACATTTTTACCCCCATTTTGCACTAGTATCCTAATTTGCTGAATCTTTTCTAGTGCTTCCTAGAGGATGATTGGTAAAGGGTGATCGATTTTAAGACTTCTTAGATCCATGTGGGAAGATGGAGGTGGTGAGGTGGAAGTATCCTTATGATTGGCATGTGGTTGGGTTGGAGGAGGAATGTGATGAGCTTCAAAATATTTTGGTTGGTAGGCAATGCAGCTCCCTTAGGGATAAGGATATTCTTGCTTTCAACTTAGATCCTAAGGGTGCTTTCTCTGTGGCTAGTGAGTATCAGGAGTTGTTGGCTCGTAAGTTTGGTGGGGTGGAGGTCCCTTGGTGGAAACATGTGTGGAACAAGTTTTAATGGCTAAATTGTAATTTTTTCGTGTGGAATTTGGCTTGCAATAGATGCTTGACTTGGGATAATATTTGGAAGTGGGGATTCTAGGGTCCCTCTATTTGTGTTATGTGCAACTGCAATGAGAAGGATTCTTCCCACTTGTTTTTCTATTGGCCTTATTTGATGTTGCTTTGGAACTTATGGTGGGGTGTTTGGAAACATCCTTGTGTTCATGCTTCTTCCCTTGTTGAGTTCTAGAGCAATCTAGGAAGACCTCATTCCCAGGCCTCTTTCCTTCAGATTGTGTGGTGCATTGGTCCTACTTTCATCCTTTGGAAAATTTGGTTGGAAAGGAATTGTAGGTTTTTTTGTGCGAATAGGTTGATGGTTCAATAGGTTTGGCACATAATTGTTGGTATGATCCAAGAGATGATGGAAGCCAAGTGTGATGTGGCTTATCCTTTGGAAAGGAGTGATGATGAGATTGTGAATAGATTGGGCTTACAAGGGTTGAATTCTCTCTTTAATTGTGTCAGAAGAGGTAGGA
The DNA here is from genome assembly GCA_007258455.2 of Sequoia sempervirens. Lineage (NCBI taxonomy): Eukaryota > Viridiplantae > Streptophyta > Pinopsida > Cupressales > Cupressaceae > Sequoia > Sequoia sempervirens. Next base: position 266,877,071 of record VDFB02281492.1, read on the forward strand.
GGGCTAAAAATAAGGTTCAAAGGGTTGGAAGATGGTTGCCTCCCCCAATGGATGTTCTAAAGATCAATACAAATGGCTCCTCTAGGGGTAATCCAAGGCCTGTTGGGATTGGTGGAGTTGGAAGAGATGGTTCTGGCTTGGTTATTTTCTTCTTCTCCATTCACAAAGGGTAGCATTCTAACAACCTTATGGAGGGGTTGGTGATTCTCAAGGCTATTGAGTGTGCTTGTGCTTTGGGTTGGCGTAGGATTGTCTGTAAATTTGACTCATAGATTATTGTTAATTTGTTGCATGAGCAAAAGGTGTTTAAGGTTAATTGGAAGCTTGCTTCGGTGGTTTGAAAATTTTTGCAGATGTGCTTTATGTTGGAAGTGGTGTCTTTTTCCCATATTTCGCGTGAATGGAATAGGGTTGTTGATTGTTTGGCTAAGTGGGTTTTGGAGCATGTTGATGATTGGAAGATTGAGGAGTGGGGACAATTATCCCCTAATTATTGTCATGAATTAGAGAGGTTCATTGCTGAGGATATGGATGGTTAAGGTGTTTGTGGAAGTGTGGTTGGTGGTTGTTGTTTTTGTTGGGTGTTTTGGTGCTTTCTTTCTTGGGATCCTACAAGTTCCCTGATCCCTTTGTACTATTTATTTCTTGATTTCAATAAAAAAATTTACCCCTTTTTTAAAAATTTGATAAATTCAAGTGGAACTACTTCCCATTGATCTACCCTCTCCAATTAATTCAAATGTATCATTTTTCACATATATTTCATGAGTAACCAAATTAACATGTGGTTAAACAAAGAGGATGAATTAAAACAATATTATGCCACCAAATTATCCTGCCAACAAGTAAAAGAAAAAAAAATATTGAAATTCAATTTGTGTGCATTGTTCATTGACCCAAAAACTAATGCACCCCTACATAATAGTTGTAGGACCTGTTCTATATCCATCAACACCAAAACTAAGGGATACAAAATAATTTTTGGGATAGGTGGTGGACCATTTTTTACCATCCTCCATGTAAAAACAATGAGGTCCTATAGCATTATTTTAAGGAAACTTTATTGTGAGTTTGTCCTCAATGAGATCCCAAACTACATTGACATGTAGGAGTTCTAGGGTAGAGGTGGGGGATATGAATAGGATAGAGAGGGGGCACATCATGCCTGAAACTCCCCATGGAGACCCATTTTTAGGACAAAAATTGAGTATGTCACAATCCCTTATATTGTGAAGGAGAGTCTTGAGGTTGATACCCTAGAGTCCATCAACTCCCTTTTTTAGACCTTGTTACATCACACTAGTCCTTTATCATAAGGTGATGAGGGTGAGGCTCCTAGGTCTCAACATTTGCCTCACATTTGTTGAAATTTTATATATCTTTATGATTATGGGTTTAATGATGCTTGGGATATACATGACCAACAACAGGGCACATCCATATTGGATGAACTGGTATTCACAGATGATATGCTTGATGCAACATTTGGCATTGATAGATAGGTAAATTTGAATAAGGTTAAATTTAATTTCTATATTTGATTTTTAAATGTAATATTAACTAAATTACTAAATTGATCGTAATAAAATTTTAGGGTCAAAGTGTTCACCCTATGTCTAGCAACCTTTTAGGTCTTGATTACATGACCATGTCTAGTCCACAAGTATGTAATTAGTAAGGAAATAGTAAATATAGTGAATGCAAATATTTTTACCTTATATGAATGGTAATCTTAAAATTCATATTAGATGTTAAATAGGTGGACATCAAGACCGATTAGTTGGAGTGTTCATACATCTTTCAATGAGGTAAGATTGACTATTTTTAATCATTATATTTGTAAAATAATGTTAGGAATATTTCGATAAATAAAATTGTTTCATTTTTAATTGATGACATTAGTTCATACTTCTCCTGGTATTCATAGCACAATGAAGGTGGGTGTTGCTGCAAGAATTTTATATTTGTTGCCTTTGACAAAGGTATGAGCCATATTAGTTATTTTGTATTCTACTTGTTGTTTTATCCCATGTCTATTAGTGCAAATTTGAATGATATTCATCTATAGTTTAATTTGTTTCTTGATGCTTATCATAGGGGGTCACAACTCAAGTTTGTACACTTGACCCTTAGATGAATGAAGAGAGGCAAAAATTGCTTCAAAGTGATTATGAGATGGAAGTAAGTGATTATTCCCTTATATGCCATTTTATAATTTACTTTTTGTATAATTGCGTATATTTTTTATTGTATTAGGTGGAGCTTCAAAAATATTTAGAGAGGAGCTCAAGTTAATGGGTTTGAAAACAACCATCATCGCTTGTCTCTCCATCCACTTGATGGGAAAGGGCTCATGAACTCTCCCCTTCCCTTGGAGGGAATTGATTACATTATGAATTTTTTGTATGCCTATATGATAATTTTGTACATATTTTTTTATTATAAATATGTGACATTATTTACCTATATGGCTTTGTTGTAAGACTATATGGCTTTTCAGTTAATACATATTTGTTTAACCAATATAGTCTATATTTACATGATTCACCTTTGATATATTTTAATTTTTATTCACCATAAATATGTCATCCTACTATCAAATTTGATAGTTACAACTTGAATGTTAAAAATTCCAACCTTAAATTTTTTCAATAATTCATGATTCACCCCTTGCTTCAATTGATCTTTTGGTTTCTCTCAAGTTTTCATTTGTGATGTCATTTTTCTATGAGTTATCTTCTTGGATATTTCTTGATAATGAGAAAGTTCATAATTATGGAATAAAAAAAAAATCTAGTTGACTCATTAATGACAAACACTAGCTAAAATATTGGGAATCCATGTGTCATACAAAGGATAAAACACAATTATTAAATGATGCACTTTGTTTTGTGTGTTGAAGCATAGGGCATTCAATTTGGAAATATTTTTCCAAGCCATATATTTATTATATAAATTACATTACTTTTAATTTAAACACTCATATACTTTATATTGGATTGAATAAAAATAAACATCAACTAACATACATTGCAACCTTATTGGTCAAGGAAATTGAAATGTGAATGTGGCATGGGATTGTAATGTAATGAGATAGAAAATATTGACATTTATGTTTGGGATATTCAACTAAGTATTTTATATATGTGTGTGTGTTCTTATAAACCTACAAGATGAATAACATATTACAAATAGAAATATGAAGAATTGAGAAAAACATAGTACTTTTATTGTCTTCCCAAGACTAATGCTAGTAGCTCTATTGGAATTTGAGTAGTAGTCCTAATCACTTTCTTGAGACCTGAGAGAGATGAAAATATGGTGGAGCTTAGAGAAGGCTTTGAGTGCCCATTTGTATTCAACCTCACTAATGCATTGGAGCACCTGATAAGGGAAATAGAATTTGGGATCCAACTTATGGCCTTGCTTGTAGGATGGGGACATAAAAAACCAATCACTAATGTCAAAGGTATTCTCTATATGATGTTGATACACCTATTATTACATATTTTTTGTCAGTGCCAAATTAGTCTTAAGGAGCTAGGAGATGTCCTCAATATTGCTAGAGTATTGTCAACTATTGAAAACTAGGAAAAACTTGTAATATAAGTATCAAAGGAAGGTGGGGGGTTAATATAAAGGGCCTCATAAGGGGTTATTTTGGAAGAACTATGATAAGTGACCTATTATACCACCACTTACCCAAGGGTAGACACCAAACCCATTGTCCCTATTGCTCAAACATAAGAAAAATAAAGGCTCAATATATTTGTTAAGAATTTTAATTTTGCCATTAGTTTAAGGATAATAATTCAAACTCATTTTCAAGGTATTTCCCTATAATTATTTCCATAAATTTATATTAAAATAAAAATCATGATCACTAACAATAGAGTAAGGCATCTCGTTGGGTTTGAAGATAGAATCTGAGAAGTATTAACCAAACATACTAAAAATGTAAAGGTGAGGTAATTCACATAAATGGGGACATTTGGTCAAGTGGTAAACAACAAAAAAAGTTACATGTTTACATCTTGATATTGGAAGGCTTGTAATGAAATCCATAGAAATATCTATCCAAGTGGTATCTACAATAGGAAGTGGTTGAAAAAATATTAGGTCTTTAAGAGTTTTCATTTTATTTAGACGGCACACATCACATTAAACTATAAAATCCTTAACATCCTATTTAATCCAATCCCAAAATAATTTATTCTTCACTTAATTATAGTTCTTGGTATAGTTGGTTTGGCTTCACCATGAATGAAACATAAAATATGCATATTTCTAGGTGTGCACTGCTCTTAAATGATATTTTTGTAAGAATGCATTCATGATTAGAATGATCAAATGGTGTTTATTTAAATATAATCGAGATAGGTTTAGACAAAACATTTGTAGGTGCCACAAGCTTTGAGAACTAATCTGTCATAGTTTGGTAATCTTTTCTCTTAGGCCTCTTAATATACTATGCTAGAATACTGTATCTTGAAAGGATTGGGAGACTCGAAGAATGAAAAAAATCATTTGATAGCATTCATCCACCCACCTCAATGTGTTGGAATAGTTAGTTTAGACCCACCACACACGTAACACAAAATATGCTTGATTCCATGGTTACATTGCTCTTAAATGACATTTTTTATAAGAATGCATTCAATTTTGAAATGGTCAAATGATTTTGTTGGTAAGTGAATTGGCACTTGAAATGATATGTGACTTGCCCAATGGAAAGTAGCAATAACGCTCCAACAGTTGGAGAGATTGCTCATGAAATGGAAATCTTCCTATGCATTTGAAAGGGGAAGCTCCCTTGTATGCTGGGGGTATTTCTATCTTTTGTGTACTTTTAATCTGAAAGTACATAAAGGAGGAAAAGGAAAAACTAAAGGAAAATGACTAACAAAAACCTCAACAATAGACATACAAATATTAGCTGAGATTTCATAATGGATGACAAATTACAAAGGGTTTTTAACCCAAAGCATGTTTTGATGTGCAATGATGATGAAAGAAAGATGAAAAACCTCAACATAGGAAGAGATATGACACCTCAACACATTCAAACCAAGATACCAAGATATCAATGTTTTTCATTACATCAAATTTGCATAGATTACCAATGGTTTGCACAATTACATAGAAGGATCGCTGATTTAACATACAAGAAATCAACAATGATAATACATGAATGCATTTAGAACATATGAACCAAAATAATTCTTCATTATCTCCTTGAAATTATACAATTCCAAAGACTCTTCTATACATAGTGTGAAGCCAAAAAGTCATGATACAATCTCTCTGAATAGTTCTAAAAAAAAATTCCTGTTTGCAAAAGTCTCTCCCCTTTTACAATAGCAAAGCCTTGTATTTATAGGCTTCCATTTGATAACTACCTAATAACCACTCGATAACTACCTCAACTACCTTTTTGAAATACAATCATTTTGAAAATAACAAACCTTATTTGATTGTTGTTTACATCACTTTTCCAAAAATAAGATTGCTTTCTAACTCCTAAAAAAAAAAACTAATAACACGACTTTCAAGAAAAACCAAGTTATTGACTTTGTTAAGGTAGTTTTTGAAAATGTTCTAAAACATTGTCTTAACTTGTCTGAACTTTGTTGCATAACATGAACTCCCAATCTACTATCACAAAAGATGCCATCAAATTATAATCATAACCAACCAAGACCGTGTACTCTCCATTATCAAGTTGATCAAGCTCAATGGTAGCCTCCTTTTGAAAGCCTTCTAAAGACGTTCCTTAAGCACAAAGAATTCTCCTTTATATGGGATTGATGGTCTAAATGAATACAAGGTGGTCTTTTAGAAGCCATTATCTGGTGCGTGAAACCTTTTCTCTCCAGTGTACCAGTCACTCGATTGTCATCTTTTTAAGTGTCTTTTCTGCAAACAACTTATTATCTTTGCCATCTTTTCAGCCTGGAAATTTTTCCTCATCAATGCTTCTATCTTTTGCAGGCGAGCCTATAAAAGAACCTACAACATCAAACAAAATTCTTCTATTCCATTATGCTTTGATGGACGTTTATACCCTGTTCTAAAGCTTCCAAAATATGCACAGGAAGAGGTTGTAGGAATTTGGCGTTACAACTGCCATATGCGTCTACTTGAAAGCTCTTAAAGAATTTTCACCAAATCCATTCTGTGTATACTTTTGCAATCATTTCATTCCATGATGACATCTCTTCAAAACAAGAATTCCACGCCCTCTATCTAAGCTTCCACATTTTGTGTGCACATCTATAATCATGGCATTCCAAGAGATGACATCCTTTTCAGCTATTAGATCAATCAGCATACGCTATTACCTTTGCTTCCACATTTTGCATACACGTTAACCAGGGTGACAAATGCAACAAGGAAAATGTTGCCAAAAACAATACAAGCTATAGGAAGAAGTACCCTTCCTGTCCCCTTCTCATTCAGAACAACATATAGGAAATGCTACATTAGAAATGAACTGCACAGACCCTAGAGATGCAAGAAGTGACTTTGTTGCATATCCAAAGGAAATGAAATTGAGACAATTTCCTAGAGCAAATATAAGCAGCCATACTCGACAAGACTGGAGGTATATTTGCATGCATTGTTTCCAAGCTTTTATTTAGACATGCCAAACTTCAAATACCATTTCCTTATTTCAAATGTTTTTCAAACATATTTTCTTGAATAATTATAAAACTCTTTCAACGAATCCTTGAATCTTATAAATTTTCCTTTATAAACCTACAAGTATGGCGAACAGGAATGGATGCATAACTTTTTCTTTGATCAATACTTCCTCATGAAATCTTTCCACACTGCCAATAATAGCATTACAACCAAAACCTAGAAATGTAGCTCCATTGTAACTGAATAAAACCTTGAATTTAATAGTTTTCATAATTTGACCGATAAAAATTGAAGCTTTAATATCTTGAAAATCATGAGGAGGGTTAGTGTGAAAATTAGACATATTTGACATGAAATCATCAAGATTATTCTTGTAAAACAATTCTACTTAAACCTTGATTTTTTTTGAAATTTAATTGTTTTCATGAATCTTGGTAGGCTGCATCACTGTTCCGGGATTTTTAGGGAACTAACAATTCCACTTCAAAATGATAAGATGCTTGAAACTTGTCCATGGGTGATTAGGGATAATTTTGACTAGGAGGCTCTTAGCTCAAGGATTTTGAATCAAAAGTTTAAAAATTTCCAAGTTTAGGAATTGGGTTAATAGGTTTCAATTTGAATAGAATCAAGATAGTATACTATAGAGGGACTCTATGATATCCACCTATAGGTCTAGAAAAAGCATTCATAGGTGCCACAAGTTTCAATTACTCCATCATAGTTTGGTAGTTTTTTTCTCTTAGGGCTCTTAAGAGACCTTACTGGAATAGTGTAGGCTACAAGGATTGGGAGACCAGAGAATGAAAAAAATTATCTATTAGCATTCACCCACCCACCCCAACATTTTGGCATAGTTAGTTTGGCCCCACTACACAACATAAATATGCTTGTTTCGACAATTGCACTAATCTCAAATAATATTTTTACAATAATGCATTCATTATTGGAATGAGCAAATGGTATTGATTTGACAAGAATTGAGATATCGTAATGTAGAGGGACACAATATCCACTTGTAGGTTCAGATGAAACATTTGTAGGTGCTATGAGCTCTGAGAACTACTTTGTCATAGTTTCGTAGTTTTTTTTCTCTTAGGGCTCTTAAGAGACTATGTTAGAATAGTGTAACATGCAAGGATACAGTGATTCTCAGAATGAATGGAGGCATTTTTTAGCATTAAATTTTCCATCTCAATGTGTAGGTATATTCGGTTTGACTATGAATGAAACACAAAATATTCTTGTTTCACAGTTGCACTACTCTCAAATCAAGCTTTTTCTAAGAATGCATTCATTATTAGATTAGTCAAACAATTTTGAATTGATTAGAAATGAGATAAGGTACTATAGAGGGACCCCATATCCACCTATAGGTCTAGATAAAACATTCATAGGTTCCACAAACTCCAAGAACTACTTTATCATAGTTTGTTAGTTTTTTGCTCTTAGGGCTCTTAAAAGACTATGCTGAAATAGTTTAGCCTACAAGGATCAAGTGACTTGAGGAATGAATAGATCTCTTTTATAAAATTCATTCACCAACTCAAACATGTTGGCATAGTCAATTTGGCCCCACCACACACAAAACATAATATATGTTTGTTTCCACATTTGTACTACTCTCAAATGACATTTTTGCAAGAATGCATTCATTGTTGGCATGGACAAATGGTGTGGAGTTGAAAATAACTAAGAGAGGATAATGTAAAGGGACCCCATATCCACTTGTAGGACTATATGGAACATTCCTAGGTGCTATGAGCTTCAATAACTACACTATCATAGTTCATTAGTTTTTTGGTCTATAACTCTCAAGAGATTACATCGGAATAACATAGCCTGCAAGGATCAAGTGACATAGGGAATGAATGGATTCCTCCAATAGCTTTCAACTACCCACCTAGACATTTGGAATAGTCAATTTGTCCCCACCACATGTATAAAACACAGGATATGCCTATTTCCATGTTTTCACTACTCTCAAATGATGTTTCTTGCTAGAATTCATTCATTGTTGGCATGGTCAAATAATATGGAGTTGACCAAATTTGAGAGAGGCTAATATGGAGGGACCCCATATCCACAGATAGGTCTAGATGGAACATTCTTAGGTGCCACGAGATCTAATAACTTCTCCATCATAGTTTGACATTTTTTTGTTCTTATAGCTTTTAAGAGACTTCATTAAAATAACATAGCTTGCAAGGATTGGGTGACTTTGGGAAAAATGAACATATTTAATAGCATTCACCCATCCACCCATATTTTTGGGTGTAGTTGGTTTGGTCTCACCATGCATATAACACAAGGTAATCCTATTTCCAAATGAGCATTGCTCTCAAATGATATTTTTTGCAAGAATGTATTCATTGTTGACATGGTCAAACAGTGTGGATTTGACCAAAATCGAGAGAGGTTAATGTGGAGGGACCCCATATACACCTGTAGGTATAGAAGGAACATTCCTAGGTTCCACAAGCTCTAATAACTACTTCATCATAGTTGTAACATTCCCATTGTTCTACCTATAAATTTTACTATGTTTTACCCACAAGTGAATAGGCAATAAAAATTCTTTTCTTTTCAATAATAAATGCACCATTTGAAGCATAACCTTTCCAAAATTTTCCATTGCATAATCAAAGAATCATTTCAATAATATAAGTATGATTTCACTTTACATAAATATATTCAAGATAACCTTTCACCTTTACAATTTCCATATACATGGACACATGATTACATACATAGCTTCAACAAGCTAACATGAACTAGAAATACAAATGGTCTAGAATGTCCTCCCAAATCTTGGTCGCCAACTGCATGAGGAGAAGCATCACTCAAGTGCTTTTCTGTCAACCATGGACTTACCGTGGTCCCCCACACATCTACCAAACTTGGTAAGATGGACCTCTTTTTGATGAAGAGATTGGTTTGGTAACCTCATTCTTCATATAGCCTTTCCTGAGCATAGTGATGTGTCCTACATATCTAGAGCTATCATAAAGTCTACTTCTACTTGTATGATATTCCTAGCCTAGAATGGAAATTTTTATTGGGTCATAGTGAACGGATAGTGTAAACAATGGCTACTTACACTACTTTGGTCAAAGATTCATCACCCAGTACTTCAAGTGAGGGTCATCTATTTCTCCATAATAATTGCTCGATTTGTAATTAGTATTCTATTCTAAGTTTATCGTGAAGCCACAATAGTGGTTTACAAATTGATGGAGGAAGGAAACTGAGAAAAAATGAACCCATGGAAAAAAAAGATTTTGGGGGTTTGAACCTAGAAGTTCGAATTTGACCAAACCTAGAAGTTCGATCGAATCCAAAAAGGGTTCAATAACCTAGAAGTTTGAAACCAAAAAGGGGTTCGATGAACCTAGGTTTGAGTGAACCCCTTAAACTTTTTGCCAAAAAACAAAAAAAATGCATATGAAAGGGGTTCGAGTGAACCCCCTTGAATAGGTTCAATTATGGTTTGAGCTAACCCTAGTTTGAATGAACCCCTAGGGGTTTGTAACCTCCCTTCCTCATCCCCCCTGAGATACAAAAAAAACCTAAATTTTGGCACTTTGGAGCTTGGGTTGAGGATGAAAATGGAGGAATCCTACAAACCCAATTGAATCAGGTAGTCCTCAAAACGAGCTATCCAATTAATATAATTTTAATATGCTTTGGTTTTATTATGTATTTGTTTTATTAGTTTTATTAAACATAGGTTTTCATCGAAAACAAAGGTCTTATTCTACACATGTGGAAAAATGGACATCAAAAAATATTAAAAATATGAGTGCACCAGTATACTGAAGTCCTTGATCCAAAAAAAAACTTTAATTTTGATACTATACAAAAAAAAGTTGTGTTATACAGTCCACCTATGTCTGAATTGTAATTGGTTTGACTAAAGTTGAAACTTGATTGAGGAAAAAATATTCAATAAAACACTATCTAACCAAGGGAAGCACTACTAGATATCTGAGTTAAGAATCTAAATTCGAAGAATTAGAATTTTATCCTTCATGGAAAAAAGCATGTGTTATATGATGTGTCACTTTTTAAAAATGTTAATTAAAACCAGTTTCTCAAGGGGAGAAGGGAAAGAAGTGCAATCTAATCTAAAAATTTTGAAAAAAATATTTTTAGAATCTACACAAAATGACAAGACTCTAGTTTGTATCATCTTCAAATCCTTCAGCTTAGTCAGCTATAGGTCTAATGTGAAGATTTTAGTTAAAAATAATAATTTTAGTGTCCATTTTGGCCAAAAATTGTAAACTACCATTGCGGATCACCCCTTTCTGTAGATTATCCTAACCCCAAGAATAACCTTCCCATTAACTCACATTAAAATGACATTGTTATTAAGTATCTTGAGTTCAACTCTATCTTATCCTACACACCTAGAGTATTGTCATACTACATATATTACTAACAATCTATGCATAGTATAAATAATATACATTCCTATAAATCCAATATAACTTATAAATATCTATATAACTATAAACCAAAAAGAAAGGTTTCACAAATACAAGAATCTACCAAGAGACATGCAAGCATATCCAAGCATCATAACATGCATAAAGACAATCTTTCCAAACATGGCAACATATACAAACAATCTTTCCAACATAATAACAAAGGAGTAGAAATCAACATGCCTTTTTAAAGCTCCAACAAATTATTCTTCCCTCCTAACTTAATGGCTCAAGCTCACTTGCAACTTCCTCTAAGAACTACCCAAATCCCACTACTAGCTTCTCACCAAATCTCTCAACAATACTAATGTAAATCAACAAAAAAACTCTCTAACTTGCAAGCTTTCAACTCACTTTGCACAAAAAAATAGAAAAATAATAACAAGGTAATCAGATTGAAAAGTGTAGTAAATGGTAGAATGAGCACCTCTATATATACTAAAATGTGAGCAACCAAAGGGTACAAACAAGCTAATACTTCTTCCACCTTTCTATCCCCATGCAATGACTCGTCAAACTAACTTACAAGTTTGAAACATGATGGAACCTTAATTATCATGTCCCATCTTAAAGCCTTGTTGCATTTAGGAGGGTTTTCAAATTCATTTTCTTAAAGCACTTGAATGTTCTATCTTGTTGTTGACTCCTTATTGCCTGTTGCAGGTCACTGTTTAAAATTTTGCATCTACTTTTATTATTTTGAAATTAGTTCCCTCATCATAGGTCTAGAAACCTTTGTTATAATTATTTTGTGCTTCTTAAGTCTTTTTTTGTCTATCGTATCATCCTAGGAAGTTCCCTCCATTAAAACTACTTATGACCATGTCCCTAAAGGTTTTCACTTAAGTTCAATCAACCTTATGTCGTTATCACTCATTGCTGATCACTTTTGAAATGTATGTTTCAAATCCGTGATGAGCGATGAGGTGATATCTCTTTGATATCACTCATTGTGAATTGTTCCTTGAGCTTTTGATTGCAAATAGCAATGAGCGAGGTTCTTAAGGGATTGCTTATCGCTAATGATTTTTTAATTCTTAGAGTTTTAATAGTGATGAATGATGACCTATGGCCTTATGATCATATTTTTCATCGCTTATCACAAATATGTTATGAAGTGATTGTCTTAAATTAGCAATATGCGATATGTACTCACCAATTGCATCACATCTCACGGATTTGTTTTGAGTGCTAAGTTATTTATTAGTGATATGTGATATGTAATAATATTAGGATAATCTCTCATCGCTAATTGCTTGCAAACCTTATGAGGAGGGATGAGCCATATGGTTCCTTTTAAGAAGGTTTATCTCAAAAAACTCGAATACATCTTATTTGCAATATCTTTTTGTGCCGTTAATTGTTTATGTAGGTGTATGTGCCAAAGTATAGTGCTTTCATATCTTTTCACTAATAAAATCCAAGGTGAAAAGTTGAATTAACGAGGAACAATGGAGATGAATGTGATTGAGAAACTGGCCATAGATCTAAGGGTTGAGATTTTATCGCATAAAACACTTGCATCACTGATAAAGCTGGACGATAATAAAGTAAATCAGCAACTTTAAACAACCACTGCATGAAGAGGCAACATGGAAAATCCTCAGTAATTTGCATAAAGAAAAAGAGAAGGTGGTGAGGTGGATCAATAACTGTTGATATAGTTTAAAGCTAAAGGATCAACGATCAAGGTTTAAATCAAAAAGACTTATTGTCAATTCACTTGTGTGAGCTTACTATCAACTATTAATGGTGACATGCTCCCCTCTCGACCATAATAGAAAGTAGATATCTATTTTATCATGCATCCTAATTCATTGGATAGCGAAAAGAATACTAGAAGTAGAATAATTTGTGAGGAAAGCTCCAGAAGTTATTAGCAACTAGAGTGACACTGCTTTCACTTGGGTAAGAAAAACTAATATCTCCTTCTAATTGAAGTAGTAAAGTGAATACCTTGGAAAGTTGGTAGGAAAATTGAGGGAATTAGCAATTTATTCATTTATGGTAGTTTCAATTGGTGATTGAGCACTATCTAAATTGTGAAAAAAGGTGTCATGTTCAATAGCGATGTTTTGTCTTGTCATAATTATGAAGGGTTTTATTTGGCTGTAAGAAATTTTGAACCCCAGTTTCTATTTTCATTACAAGCATGAGTGACCCAGAGCCTAGTGAATCTAGTGTTAGACTGGAAAGGAAACAAAAAAAAGAGGGTTAAAAGACTTAAAACTCAGCATGCTTCAGCTGAAATTAAGCCTAAGTTAGTGCCTGTGTCTAACCCTTCATCAAGTACTCTTGCAATGTCCACTAGGTCTAGAAGTGCAAAGAAAGAAACATAAAAAATTATCCAAGAGGCCTCTGGAGGTGTCAAAGGAGGGTCACAAATTGGTAAAAGGACCACAGGACAAGTTGTTGTGACCACTAGGTTAATTGATAATGCTAGCAAAATTGGTGAAAAACAACAACCCTAGAGTGGATGGCAATTGTTTTGATATTCTTTCAATAGGAAAAATTATAGTGAACCTACATGATATTTATGGAGGTTGCACCTTGGAAGGTTGGTGGTTTTGAATGTGTTTGTAGAAGTTGATTTAATGATGGAGCTAGCAAGGCACTACAACCCTACTGACAGGACAATCAAAAGTGAAAATGGTGATATAATTTTGGAGGTGACAAAGGATAAGATGATAGATGTATTTGGGTTAATTCCTAATTACACTACAAAGTTTAGACGAGCTGACTTGTATGTTAAATATGAAAAGAGCAAATTTGCATTTAAAGAAGTACTACTTGTACGACACAGGAGGAGTAGGGAAAGATTTGCTAGTAAGGATGTTGAGCCTTTTGAGTGTGAGGAATTTGTAGATTATTTCAAAAAAACTTATTATTGTTTAAATCAAGTATTGGCTCAAGATTTGGAAGTTAGGATAGCTCATGATTTATTTGTGATGGTAGAAAATATACAAGACTATAATCGAAACACCAGTTTTGATTATGCTAACTTTGTTGTTGAATGAATGCATGAGGACTTTCTTAATTTGAAAAAGGAGATGCTCCCTTTTTGTTTTCCCCATTACTCTTTATTGATGCATATGCTCCTATGGGAAGGTGATTATGAGTGGAAAAGGAACTTAAATTTAAAAGTTTAGGATAGTGAGAATAATGTTATCCCTGTACAAATGTGTACATAAATTTTGGATCAAGATTGCTCCAATTCCAACTAAATCTTGTTTTCCAATGTTGTAAGATATGATATCTTAGAGTCATTGGGTGTAGCACCTAGATTAAGACTTTCTCCAGAAATCAAAAGTCTTATGCACCCAAAGGATGTAGAATGCTCTAAAGCAACACACAATTGGGCTAACTGGTTTCTACATTTTGAGTACACTTTGATCAGGGCTTATGGAGCTAAAGTGGCACCTCATTTTCTACCCTTGTATCTCTCAAATAGGTTGGCTTTCATGGAGCTCATGTGGAAAATTGATGTTATGGATTATGAAATGTTTAGAAAGGTCAGAAAGGGAACTGTAATACATCCCTAATGTACTTTTTCTTATTTCAAGATCACTACCCCTGAGGGGTATGAAAAATTGGGTATTATGGTGAATAATACCAAAATTCCTATCAATGATATTAGATTTTTAGATCCAGAAGGATTTGTGGTAGGAAGAAGAAGAAGAAAGGGCTTAGGCATCATACATCATGAATTCTTCTATAGAGATGATGTACTAAGAAATCTAACAAGTGATGAGGTTGTTGTGGCTAGGAAAATAGAATGGACAGCTATGAAAAACCTTGAGGAGAAGATTATGAAAAGGAATGACTTCTACATCAGTCCATACAATGTAATTATGAACCCCTTGGATAGGGTCTTTAATATGATAAGGGATTGTCAATCTAGTGAGTTTCAGGTGAAGGTAAAGGAAGTTGTAGACAAATCCAAAGTCCTCTTAGAACAATAATGACATCAACAAGCTATAGATATCCCAGAACAACCTATAGATGTTCAAGAGGTCAAGGAGGAACAAATGGCAAAACATATGCTATAAAATGAGGAGGTGGAACAAAAATTTCCCCTTCCTCATATTGAAGAAACTCACAGTTTAGATGTTCCTCCTGAAAGGATCGTCAAGTGGCAATATGATAGAGAAAATGATGATGATTCTAGGATTAGGGAGTGTGATGAGTTTTTGGCTGATGATAAATTTGTATAGACAAAAGAATTTCAGGAGTTTATGATTCAATAGTGGAGTAAGGAAATAAAAGAGAGACTTGAATCAGACTGAGTCAATGCTGACCATTCTCATCAAGAGGAAGTTGAGAAAGCAGAGGAATAGAAAATTAGGGCTGAAATTGTAGATATTACTCCCACTGAAGCTCAAATAATTGTTAAAGATAGTGGAATCATGTTGTTACCAAGATGTACTATCATTGTTTCCATAGCATATGATGCAGTTAGGAGAGATTCTCAAGCTTTGATATCTGAAGATCAATTTGAGGATAAATTATTTGGTTCTGGATATAGTCCAAAGTTGCATACCCTTGAAATTTGGTCAATGGAACCTAATACTAGTAAACATGAGGTTTCTAGGCCTATTAACAAAGTTATTGGTTCACTAGTAGTTAAGAAAGCTACTGACATAACTCCTATCTAAGCAGTTGAGTTAACTGCACATGCTGCAATGCTTAGTGTGATACTGCACATATTTCTCAGAAAAAATATGAATGCTTGGTTAAGGAATATAATAAGGCCTTGAATGAGCTGAATCAAATGAGATCCACTATTCAAGCTACTCAAAAAACAATGACTCAACCTTCTTCTTCTTCATTTGATACATCTACACAAGATAGGGAGACTTTGGCCCTAAGAATTGATGATTTGAAAGGAAAGTTAACTACGAAGAAGTAAAATTTCAAGTAGGCCAAACTAGAAATAGTTAGGGTGGCCAATGAAACTTTTGAGAATTTGTTGAAGCATAGGGTGACCAAATTGGTCCACAGGGCTAATGATTTATGGGCCACGTATAAAAATATTCATGAGGCAAATATGAAGTATTTTCAAGTACAAGAGGCCTTTAGGAATGAATGGAATAGTTGGATTGCTAGGTTAAATGCTTTCAAACAAATGATGCCAAAAATGAATGAGGATCCTGAGGCACCCACAAATATTCCCGACATCTTGAAAACTATTTACTCAATAAATGAGATAACTACCTTCCATGGAAAGTTGGGTATATAGCTCTAGAGTAAGTTGAAAATATTCAAGGAGATGGAGGAACGTGGTTTGCCTCAAATATTGAATTCTAAAGGTGAATTGCACCCATTTGACACTTGGAAGACAAATTTGGGAGGAATGATTGGAGTGGCTATGATGACTTTGTCTATCACCGATTACATGTTGCTCAATTCAAACATTGATACAAAGGTGGAAATTGAATAAAAAATGGATATATTTGTTATGGAAGCCTGGATTTTGACTGATGCAAGGTACTCCCAGTATATTACTAAGGTGCAGTATTTATTGAATGTTAAATGGCCCACTGAGGAGGAATACAACACTTGGTTGGAGAAATACACAAAGTGAATTTGTGTGTGGATCATTGAATAAGGAGAATAATGGATAGGAGAGGAATAATACATAGCCCAAATGCAATACAGATTAGGATTTTTGTATAACATGGTAGAATATTATTCTCTCCTTAATTTCAAATGAATAGCACATAGTGCTAATGTGGATTAACAAATTTTGACTCTTTTTTAATTTCCTTGCCTTGCTTCATAAGTTTTGTTGTTTTGATTCTCCCATAGTTGGCATTTTGAACACATGGGGAATATCTTGTAACTGTTGTAACAAACTAATGATTTCTTTTGAGGTGGGACATGTTTTCCATGAAGAGTTGGCTTTAATTCTGCCTCATGTTTATTTTCTCCACTTGAAGACTCAAGTATAACTAAAAGGGGAATATTGTTGCAAGCAGTCCAATCGGATCATGACATATGTGATATCTGGTTTGAGGCTTGTTTGCTCCTTCAGCTCTATAAGAAGGAATTCAGGACTGGTAGCATGGGAGTTGAATTTTTTTGAGTTAATACTGTTAGTTTGTCAAGATAATACGAAACAAGTTTTGGAGTCTTTGTTTTAAGTTTATTTTGGAGTTCATAGTTATACATGTAAGATTGATAATGATATAGCATTTATAATATATAGTAATATCAGTTTCATGGTTATTATCTCTCCTTGTATGTGTGTTATGAGTTATGATTGAAAGTAATCAAGAATTTCTTTCATTTGTTTTTGTCATTATATGATCAATGTTTAGTTTCATGCTTGCTTATTGATTTTGTGTGAACCAAGATCCTAATACTTGCAATAGACAAGAAAAAAACACATTAGAGAATTCAAATGCAAGTTAAGACCAAGGTTTCCCATAAAATCCATTTAACCATATTCAAAATAGAAATGAAAGCAAGAATAAAATGTAAAAACAATGAAATAGATTAAATCCTATTGGGGAATATGCAAACTCAGATACTACGGAGTTGGTGGAAATTTGATGTGGAAGTGGCCTTTCCAAACTCTATACAGAAAACTGATGATTTGATGAAGTCATGATCCACTTGGTGATTGATTTAAATGAGGTTCCATGGAGAAAACACACAGTAACCTGGTTATGCTTTAGATAAAAATGGTTAGAAAATGTTAAAAAGCAGTATGGATTTGAGTATAATAACTTTCAGTGTGGATGATGAAATGAGGAAAAAAGAACACTACTGAAGCTATAGGAGAATGAAAAGTTAGAGGCTACAAAGCAGAAATGTGGGACTAACTTTCAATAATGGCAAGGTGCCACTGAGAGATGGATGGTGAAGGATAGTACATTTTGATGAATGCCCATAAATGCATTTAGGTGGAATTTGAAAATTATGAAATGACATGTATCCTCACTAGAGGAGGGTCCTTGATGATATGCGAGTGTTTATATGGCAGTCCTACCTTGGACAACCAACTTGGTTTGATGATGACAAAGTCCACTTGGAGGATTTTCAATTTTGGAAGAATATTCCTCTATTATGCCATGTTGAGAGAAAATAGAGATTTAATAAATGAAATAAATCTATTTTCATGTGCAAGTGGAAAAAGCTAGAGATTGGGATATGTAGTGGGATTAAATTAATCAAAGGTTAACTAATTTAATGAAAGATTAGATGACATGACAAATTTGACTTATATTTATAGGTTGATTTAAATCAAAGATGAGAAGAATGTGATTTTAAACTTAGTTGAATAAATATATATTTTTATTTAACTAAAGGGGATGATTGGTTAGCTTAAATTAAGCAAGGCTTAATTTAATAGTTAGACCTTAGAGATTAATTAAATAAAATTGATTTATTTAATTAAATATGGACATAAGGTTAATTAGATCAAGTAGATTTATTTGATTAACAAAAGAGAATGACTTAAATAAAATAATTTATTTAATTAAAAGAGGAAATTGATGAATTTAATCAAATAAGGGTATTCGATTAAATGGTTAGACTAAGGGATGATTTAGGATGACATGGTGTTAATAATCGGGATAAAGTATGTTGGTATATTTTCCATGTCTACATTTTTCCCCTCTTTGAAGCAAATTACTTGTTGCGTTGGTTCAAAGAATAAATTGTCTTGATCAAAAGCCAAAAAATTTCAATTTTAAAAATTTGCCCCACTGCTGCCCCAACAAGAGAAATATGTTGATATACTGCCCCCTCGAGAGATTGAATGAAAATTTCAACTTTTTGGGTGATCTCGCGAAAAAAAATAGGACAAGGTGCCCGACAGGTCCAAAAGGGCTCCAGGAGGTCAAAAAAAAAAGAGAGATAAAACGCAAGAAAGGTATTAAATGGCCTTCAGTTGGGAAAAAAAAGATCAATAGACCAAAACCCTAATAGGATAGCTAAATGGGGTCAAAAATCCCTAATTTTTAGGTTTAAATAGGCCTCAAGGGGCCACTTCCAATTCATTTTCACATTCACCCTTGAGAGATTCTACAATTTTGAGCTCTGACACCTTGGCTAGATGGAGCAACGATAGCTCCCTATGCACATTTTTGAAAGAGTTTGGACGCATCAAAGGCTTCCCAGTACTAGACCACTGGTGAGTCAACTTGACTTGAGCTTATTTTTTATTTACACATGCATTTATTACGTTTAAATTTTAGGTCTCTTGGAGCGGTGCTAAACAATGCCACTCGGTTTTTTAAACTGTGTCGCTCGGCGTTAAATTGTGTTGCCATTGTGGATTGCAACGTCGTGGTGTAGGTTGGAGTTTAGGGCCAAATTCCAAACTCCATCACCTTTGAAAGGTGCACCGCCATGATGTACTTTAGACTTAGGGTTTTCTGCCAAACTAGAAGGCCATCCCAAACTGCGACGACGAGGTTCAATTTGGGAGTTTGAAGACTCTAGCGGCATAGTTTGAAGTTTACAAAATACACCGCCTTCATAGGCAGTGATGCTAAAGTTACTTCAGGATGTCGGGACAAGCCACGATCAAGATTTTTTTTTTTGATGATTTTTAACACAGTGACTTTCCTGATGCAAGAGGAGGCAAGGGAGATCTACTCATGTGAGCATAGGTCCCAAGAGATTTTCAGCCTCTTGATGGATTTGACGGAGCGAGAGAAGGAGCGCCTAGGAGAGATGGGACTTTAGTATATCGCCTATGCACCACTCGTACAAACACACTTGGGCATGATGACGGATCTTGCTGAGAGGTGGCACAGTGAGACCTCTTCTTTCCACCTTCCTACGGGTAGGCCACAGTCATGTTAGAGGACATGTGGTAGATCTTGAGATTGCCTATCCACTTCGAGTGAGTTATTTATGACATGGATGTTAGGAGGGAGGCCTGTTATACCATTATGGAAACTGACCAAATTGTATTTTGTGAGGGCCAGATCCAAATGGAGTGCCACAAGCCTATCGTCTCACCTGATCACTTGGTCATTATAGCGATCATATTGGGTCTTGTCACACCAGATTGGCGAGTCCGATATTTCAGTCTTGGATGGAGGCTCGCTTGGGAGCGCATGGTCTGGTGATGACTGACTTTATTTGCATGGGGGCCAGTTCTGCTAGCCTCTCTTTACAGAGATCTTCACAAGTTTTCCTACTTGGATGGAAGAGCACTTGGAGTGGGAGTCACACTCATACATATCTAGGCATGGGAGCACATCCATATGCTTCATCCTCAAGTTGTTACAGTTTTGATGGAGCCAGATGATCCAATAGTCTAGTGATATAGAGGGGGTCTCTCATTTACGCACATAGGACAGCACGAGATTCCTCATTGGAGGAGGGTTCTTGATGATATGTGAGTGTTTAATGGGAGCCCTACCTTGGACAAACAACTTGGTTTGATGATGTCTAGTAGCTTTTATTTTCCCACCAGGACAGACTTATGCAAGTGCGAGAGCATACAATGATTGAGATGTACTTGTCAGGCAAGGTCCAGAGATAGTTTGGGGAGACATAAGATCGGTCAGATGACTAGTATATTGCCATCTTCTCAAGTATCATGGCTGAGGGCTCCTAGGGTTGGTACATACCTTCCCATGAGGAAGTTCAGAGTTTTATGCAACTAGTGGCTAGGCTATGGCCATATGACCAGGGACAGGAAAATCTTGGGACCACACAGGCATACCAAGATTGGTTTCAGCCTCCGCATAGACTCATAGTTCTAGGTACACCTTCTGCTCATCGGAGAGCTAGAGGTAGGGGAGCAAGACGAGGCTAGAGAGATGGGGATTAGGATTAGGGAAATGGTGGGCCACCACTGGATCAACAAAATCAGCCCCACCAAGATGTCCCAATATAGGATCAAGACCGCAGGCAACATGATGGATAGGATGGGCATCAGGATCGAGTTGTGATTAGGATCAACCCCATGTGCAATCTCCCCTACAGCCAGATCCAAGAGATAGGAAAATTCTACAGTTGCAGGTCTAGATACAGGCATTGATGCCAGAGAGGGATCAGGCCAGAGCAAAGCGAGACCAGGCGGTGCAATAGAGGTAGGCCACAGAGTTATAGGCAGCAATCGAGATGGGCCACTGGCAGCAGTTAGAGAGTATGGCTACCTCCTCCTCTCCGAGCATAATATCACTTCGAGCATATAGGGAGGTCATGTAGGAGGCAGATTATTATATATTATACTACTACCAGGTTGTACTGTGAGCAACGCGAGTTCCATACTTTTCCCAGAGGACAGGCCATATACCGATAAAAAATGAAGGCCATAATCACGGGGATATAGTAGGTGGCAAAGGCAGCAACCAACAGGGCTAGGCCTTCATTTTTTATTAGAGACAAGATTCTTTTTGTGCCCCATGGGCTCATTTTTGATAGCCCAATGGGACAATTGTACTTATGGACATACACATGTACATTGATCGAATTTTTTGTACCATGATAGTATATTTGATGATATATGAGATGATGATTTTGATGTGATATGATATGTCCTATCTTATTTATGCATTATGGATGATCTTATTTCTATATGCTATGCAATGATGTTCTATCTTATGTGATTCTTGTATGATTTTATTCTATGTGATGTGATGTGATGTATGATGTTATGATGTTATGATGTGATGCAGTGATTATGCAGATGTTTATGAATGGATGCATTTCTTTTTCAGTATCTTTTTATGCACTTTTTATGATGATTATGTATGGATGGTGCAAATATTATGATATGAAAATGCATAAAGTAAAAAATATATATTATGCAATGATGGATGGTATGATGTAATATGATGATGATATGTTTACATGATGTTTATGACGATATCTATGATATGATATAATGGATGCAAATGATATATAATGTGTATGTGATAGCGTAATGGATTTAATGTTACGATAGAATGAGTGAAAATGATATGATGGATGTAGATGGTGTTTATGAGATGGGATGATGTAAATGATGCCTACAGGATGATATGTTTTAGTGCTATGATGGATGCAAATAATGTTTATGATATGGGATGATTGATTTTATTTTTTTGTGAAATGAATGTAATGTAATGATTCATGGGATGCTTAGAGTAATAATGAAAATGCAATGTTATGATGTGTTTTTAATATTTCCTATATTATATGCAATATGCAATATGTAATGTGCAATGTGCAATTTGTAATGTGTTCATTATTTTTGAATGTAGGATGAATGCAATGATGCTAATGATTTGATTAACTATCATGGTACCATGCTAGCGTGAAAAGCTAGAGATAGAAGAAACCAAAGATTCCAACAAGACATGAGATGATGATGATGATGATTTGCTTGCCGAGGAGTTGGGATTTTCAAAGGGCTAATTACCTTACATTTGATTACACACATAAGTATGATGCATCAAGGTATAAAGAACTAGGATGGCATTGTACCTAGTGTGATGGACTTTGACTCAACAATCAAATAGGAGTACTCCTTGTTCACACCTGACATATAGAAGTCTTACTAGGATGCACTTTAGGTACTTCAAACATCTCAAACCAAAACATAAAAAAGGCAAGCCTTCCTATGTGGTCAACAAGATATCTAAAACACCTTCTATACACACCTAATAAAGCAACTATTTGCCAAGGTTATTTTACAAAGACATCCAACAAGAACAATAGATAAAAAGATAATGATCATTTCCCCATTCCTATCTCTCTAAATCCTTTTGTTTGGGATACCATTGAGAGGTCCTTGGAATGAGCGCAATAAGATAAATCAATAGACCAAGATAAAGCAAACAAACAAGCTAATGTTCTTCAAGACTGCTCACCAAGACTAAACTATGGCGATGCCTAATGTTGATGTCCATTGTAGGAAAGATTCATCCTAGGACATGACAATACCAGATGATTTTAAATGGAACTAATTGGATGATAGGATATTGATACAAAGAGTTGACTAACTTGTTTACATGCTAACCTAGACTTTAGACTTTTGACGTTTGAGTTTTCACTTTTGAACTGCCATACTTGTTTTTGACTTTTTCACCAAAGGTTGGGGATGATGATTGATTTATTATGAGTGATGTTTATTGTGGGTGAAAGCGAGATGAGATGGATGGATTTTTTTCAAATATTTGAATTTTTTTTATGTTTTTTTGAAATGTTTTGAGATTGTTTTTGGTATTTTTGGTATTTTTCAAATTTTCCAACATTTTGGGATTTTTTGAGATTTTGACCAAGATACTAACCTAAAGACCTATCCTAGGGGCCTTGAGGGTTGATCAACAAATTATCCTTTCCTATGTTATACATGCAGAGACCACATAGTTCAATAGGTGGACTACCAGTTTATTGTGATGGACTCCTAGAGGACTAACTTAAATTTCTCGGGGGATGATCATAGATCAACCTTGCCTATGTTCAAGGCTTGGAGACCCGTAGTTTGACATGACGACTCTATTTTTGAATTTTTGACTTTTTGACCTGTTTTTGGATTTTGATATGTTTTGAATGTTTTTGGATTTTATGATTTTATGATGTTTTTGGGTTTTCTAATTTTTTGATGTTTTTAGATTTTTTTATTTTTTGATTTAAAGACCTTCAAGAATATACACGAATTCTATCTGATAAGAACATTCCCCCGGCCTCATGCAATAGACTAGTCTAATAAAGGTAGTACAAACTGACCTTGAGAATGGGCCGAGTAGTAATAGAAGGGATCATGACACATAGGACCAAGCTATAATGCGGATGTCGAATGGATGGGTGATGAATGGAGATATGGAATGTGATGGATGATGGAAGCTTGATGGATGGATGATGTAGAACAAGTCACGAAGATCCTAGTGGATGGAAAGTGCTTATTTACACAAGGCGTCTGTTTGCCAGGTTTTCACCAAGGTACTTGCCCAAAGTGCCACTGAAGTGATTTTCACTAGAGGACAATTTTTTTCTTTACTATTTTTAATCCTTTTTCTAATTTTTTTTTCTTTTTTGATTTTTTTGTTGTCACCAAGATTCCTATTTTCCAAGTTTTCATCAGGGTAACCATTTTTTTAGGACATTTTCTAATTTTTTGGATTTTTGGTTCTATAGCTTATAAGATTCGAGCATAAAACTTTTTCAGATGGGAGCAGTTCATGGGCTCTTGTAGAGGCTCACCTTCAAGTGTTGATAACTGATATGCCCCTAACTTGTAGCTTGTTGTGATGATGAATGGTATTTTCCAGTTGGGTTCAAATTTTCCTTTGTTTTTTGGATTAGAGACATTTTTTGGATTCTCTTTTAGCACCAATTCTCTAACTTGGAAAGTCCTACTTTTAATCTTTTTATGGCTCCTCTTGAGTCAGTTCTAATAGACCTGCAAATTATTTAAAGTCTCTATATGCCACTCATCTAGTAGCTTCAGTTCATTCAGTCTTGATACTCGGTATTATTCATCTATGATGAGGTTTTATAGTGATATAGTGACAAAAGCTCAATCTTAATGGGTAATATGACCTCTGATTCATAGACCAGGGAGAAAGGGGTGGCACCTATTGGTGTGCGGATGCTAGTTCGATAGGCCCAAAGGGTAGGATTTAGTTGTAGATGCCAGCCACAATCTGTGTCATTGATTGTATTTTTGAGGATTTTCATAATGGTTTTATTGGTGGCTTCTTCTTGGCCATTGCCTTGGGGATAATACGAAGTGGAAAAGTGATGTTGGATTTTAGATTTTTCACATGGGTCGTGAACCTCCTGATTCTTGAAAGGTGTCCCATTATCTAAGATAATAGCTTGGTGAACATCGTATCGGCATATTGAGTAGTTTAGGATGAACTTTGATATCTACTTTCTAGTTATGTATGTCATGGGGATGGCTTTCACCCACTTGGTAAAGTACTCAATGGTGGTTATGATGAACTTGTGACCACTAGATGAGTTGGGAGTTATCTTTCCAATGAGATCGAGCCCCCACTACGAAAAGGGACATGGTGTGATGATAAGATGAAGTTCTTGAGTTGGAGCATGGAGGAGGTCCCAATGCTGCTGACATTGTACACACCTTTTGACGTAGTCGTGTGCTTCTCTTTCCATTGTAGGCCAATAATACCCCATCCTTAGCAATTTCTTGGACGGGGTCATTCCACTCAAGTGTGAACCACAAATACTGTTATGCAACTCAGTTAAAGCAATCAATGCCTCCTCAATGTTTAAACAACGTAGTAAGGTTACTTCTACGCTCTTACGGTAAAGGGTACTTCCTAGGATGACAAACTGGGATGCTTTCTTGATAAAGGTTCTTTTTAGGCTTGAGGGTAAGTTAGCAGGTATGACACCTATTTGCAGGTAGGTATAAATGTCATTGTACCAGGGATCACCAAGACCAACGATTTCACACAAAAATTCTAATTCTGGTACCTCAAATGCGAGTACGAGAAGTTGCTCTACCAAGAATTCATGCTTTGGGACATTACGAGGAATATCTAGCAAGGATCTAATTCTTGACATGGCGTCTACTACTCTGTTGTTTGCTCTAGGAATATGCTCAAATGTGATATCAATAAATGATTCTTTGAGGCTCTCTACCAACTTTTTATATGGGGTCAGCTTATCATCTTTTCTCTAGTATTCACCATTCACTTGATTTATTATCATCTAGGAGTCTCCATATACTCAAAGGGCCATGATGTGCCACTGCACTGCTATTCTAAGACCTATGGTTAAAGCCTCATATTCTGCAATGTTATTAGTGCACGGGAATTCCAACTTGTAGGATCTAGGTATACAGTCCCCCTGTGGGGTGATGAAGAAAACACCAACTTCTGATCCATGTTGCATGTATGAACCATCAAAGTAGAGTTTCCAATGGTCGAGTATGCTAAGATTGAATATGGATTCATCCAGAAACTCTGATATGAGTGGATTCTCTAAATACATGGATGCTTCTGCAAGCTGATCTATGATTACTTGACCTTTGATTTCTTTTCATTCCACATACTCGATGTTGTATTCAAATAGAATCATGACCCACTTGGCCATCCTTCCTATGAGAATTTCCTTTGACAGTAAGTACTTGAGGGGATCAATCTTGGTGATGAGGTTGATTTTGTGTGCCAACATGTAATGTCTAATTTTTTGTGAAGCGAACACTACGCTAGACATGATTTTTTGATGAATGAGTAGTTTAACTCATGCCCGAACATTGTGTGGTTGATGTAATAGATGGCCCTTTCTATCCCATTTTTATCGTGCTAAGCTAGAAGAGCACCTAGGGTTGTTGTTGTTGCTGACACATAGAGAATTAGTGGCTTTCTTGGGATCGATAGCATGAGGACTGACAATGTGAGCAGATATTCTTTGATTTTATTGAAGGCTTCCTCACACTTGTCATCCTATTTCTACACTACTCCCATGTGAAGTAGGTGAGAATTTGGGTTTTTTTATCTACCAGTTGTGCTATAAATATGCGGATGGACTGAAGCCTTCCTTGGAGGCCTCTCAATTGTTTCAATGTTTTGGGTGCTTCCATCTCAAGGATTGCTTTTACCTTTGCAAGATCTATTTCAATACCCCTCATTGACACTATGTATCCCAGTAGCTTTCCTAACTGTACGCTAAAGATGCACTTTTTTGGATTTAAACAAACCTTGTACTCCTCTAGCCTATTGAAAATAGCATTCAAGGTTGCTATGTGATTTCTTCTCTTTGTAGATTTTGCTAGTATGTAATCAACGTAATCTTCAATAGTTTTTTGGATCATGTCATGGAAGATTAGCATCATCACTCTTTGATAGATGGCTCTAGCAGTCTTTAGGCCGAATGGCATCATCTTCCAGTAGTAGGTCCCCCAGGAACAACTGAAGGCCATTTTGTGTTGGTCTTCTTTAGCAATCATTATTTGGATGTACCTCAAGAAACCGTCCATCAGAGAAAGAATTTCATGTCTTATTTTCATGTCTGCTATCATTTCAATGTTAGGCAATGGGAAATCATCTTTCAGACATGATTTGTTTAGATCTCTAAAATTCGTGTAGATTCAGATGCCTCCATCAAGTTTTGAGATAGGAACTAGATTTTACACCCATTCTGGATAGTCTATTGGCCATATAAATTTTGCATCTAGTAGTTTCTTCAATTCCATATTGACTAATAAAGCAATCCAAGGATGCATTTTCCTGAGTTTTAATCTAACGGCCTTTGCTTCAGAGTAGACTGCTAGGTGATGGACTACAATCTTTGGATCGAGCCCTAGCATGTCGGCATAGCTCCATGCAAAATTAACCTGTCTCTCTCTCAAAAAGGTTGTTAGGAGCTCTTGTTCCTCTGATAGTAATGATTTTTCATAGAATGTGATGTGTGGTGTGTCCTTTGTTCCCAAGTTGGCTGGGTTGGTTTTTTCGGCTAGGACTACTAATTTTTCCTGATGGAGAGCTCTAAGAGGAAGATTGAATCCCCCATCCTCGGGTGCCTCAAAGAGGTTTTCACCATTGGATGTGTCCTTTCTTTTTACTATTTTTGGGTTGAAGAGTGCCATAGTGTGGTTTTCACTCAAGGACCTATAGATTATTCTTAGTTTTTCACTTTTGCAACTGAGGGATTCAATTGTTTCCCCATAGTATGCCTATGTGTCCAACTTGATGATGAATCTTGCTTTATTATCCCCACATGGAATATTATGTCGTAGTCCCATGAATTCTGAGAGCACCTCATCATTTTCAAATGTGTCCAGAATTGGTGATCCTCGTTGGTCATAATCGATGAGTTGTGGGTAGACTAGATGGATTTCATGGTTTTGGTTTTCAAACTCATAAGATAGTGTTCTAATCATGAGTAGGGAGGTGTCTTCAAAAAGCATTAGAAAAATGGTTATGGGGTCCTCATCACTACTACATACATCAGTTATATTGAAGGTGAAGTTGTTTATGACATGACTAGTGGACACAGGTAGGAAAAAGGTAGTTGTTGATTGTTGAGGAGGATTTTTGACCTTTCTAACTGGAGGACTTCGACCACGTATGGTTATACTCAAAGGGGTACATCCGAGGCCAAGATTTTTTAGTCACATATTTAGAATAATAGGTATTAGAAGCCCGTTGTCATTTTGGCCAAGCTTTTTGTTTCTATCATAACCCATGTCGAGCATCATTTGTAAACCCTTATTGTTTTCATCCACAAGTAGGTCAACTACTGGTCTATTATCTTGATATAGAAGATGAGATGGGTCCTCTTCTATTATTTCCCTGCCTAGATCTACCCAACTTGAGAAGTTGGAAGAGCTTGCTATGAATGTTTGGGATGATGAAGCATCGTTGGATTGTGGTTGTCCCCATGACCTAGGAGATTGTGGTAACTCTCCTACCATGAAGATATTCTTTGGGATAGTATAGTGCTCACATCTATTATCCTGGATAATAACCTTGATGTCTGAGATGACGGGGATGGTGGGTGTCTTTGTTGTAGAAGTGGAAGTGAGAGTGGCTAGATCAATGTATGGGGTAGATGGGCCTTCATCATTTTTTGGCACTTGGGAGATTTTGTAATATTTGGCCTCTAAGCTCTTGCAGTAAGAAAATGGTTCAAGATCCCCATGTATAGTGACCTCCTGACCTTGATATGTGAATTTGACACATTGGTGGAAGGTTGATACGACTACTTGCATCCCATGGATCCACGGGCATCCTAAGAGAAGATTGTAAGGAAAATCAACGTCAAGAACTTGGCAAGTAGTTTCCATTATTATTGGCCCCACTTGGACGGGGAGTAGGATAGTGCCCTGAGACACTCTCTCTTGATCATTGTACATCCTGATTGTTATGCCCTTTCCTTTGTCAATGGTATCTTCAGAAATTCCCAGATTCTTTATTAGCTTAATGGAACAAATGTTTAAACCTGCACCTCCATCCACCAAAACCCTCTTAACTTTGTTTTTATATACCAAGACTTCCAAATTAAGTGCACGATTCTGAGATGGTTGGGAAGGGCAGTCTTGATTGGAGAATTGTGAGAAGATTTGGTGTAATAATATTCCCAATCATAGCTTGGAATTGTTTGATGTCAAGATCTATGGAGACCATGGATGAGGCTAAGGCTTCTTTAAGGATATTTTTATGGGCCGATGATATCTTCAGTAACTCCATGATGGAGATTTGAGTTGGGGTCCTTTTTAGTTGATCAATAACATTATAACCACTGGGAACAGATCTTGGGTTGGAAGCGGGTGCTTTAGGGGGCTGAGATGACCCTACGATGGTGATTTTCTTGCCTCTTGTGGTGACTCCATGATCAACATGTGCTCCCTTGATGGTGATAAATGAAAAATAATCATCCAGGGATGAAACGACATGGTTGTATACATGGTTGACACTTTTGAATGTTCCCTTCCCCTTATCATTTTTGTTGTTCCCTTTATTGTTGTGATTAGGCATTGGATTCGTGTATATTTTGAGATTCTGGTTTCTGAGTGGCTACTCCACATTTATGATTTTTTTTATCAATGAGGTCCTAGATTAGGTTTTTTAACCTCATGTAGCTATTAGGGTGTTCCCTTTGATTTTTTAAAATTCATAGAGCTGGTTTTGGTTGTACCAGGGTGGTTTCACTTCTGGTTCTTGGTAATTCTCATAGGTGGGAGCCTTGATGAGGTTTTCATTTATCAATTTCTTCATGATGACCTCGATTGGTTCTCCAAGGGCCATGTACTTCCACTTGGTGGTATTTTTGTTTCACGGGGGTGGTCCCCCTTGATTATTTAGGTTATCAACCTAATTGTTGTTTCGTTGGTGTTGAGATACTGCGTTGGTTTGGGTGTTGTTTCAATCGTTGTTTTGCGGTTGTTGGTAGGTTTGATTGTTTCTCCTTGGAGCACTGATTACGACCTTAGCATCAACCATGCCATCATTTGTGACATTTTTGTTCCTTTCCCATGTACAAGGTTTCTCATTATAGTTGTTGGATGGGCAATTGTTTTTTTGTTCTAGATATGTGGGTGTCCCTCCTTGTGAAATAAGGGCTCATTCAATGTTGAGCACCTTAGGGATCAATCGATTGTATGTGGTGATCCCTTGCACCTTGAGGTGGAATGCTAAGGCTCTTTCAAGGTTGGAAATGATTGTGCACACTTGTTGTTCCTCTGGCATGACCCATTTGCTCCAATTGGCCTTCGATCACCATTGTTGTAAGAAGGAAGTAAATGATTCATTCTCTCCTTGTTTAAGAGTCGATAGTTCCTTGAGATTGACATCCATACCGATATTATATGCATAATTTTTAATGAATGTGTTCATAATTTCTGGGAACTTCTTGATGCCAGGAGGGAGGTGAGAGAACCACTCCATGACATGGCTAGCCAAACTTCTAGGAAATAGTCGCATCAGATAAGTATCATCATATGTGACTTCCATGCAATGAACCTGAAATTCCCTGATGTGATCTTTAGGGTTACCTATCCCACGATATTTATTGAATTTGAGGATCTTGAATCCCTTTAGGAATGGTTTCATCACAAGCCTCCTATCAAATGGATAAGGACACAAGTTGCTTGGTGTTTTTATGGTTCTCCCTAATTGAAGGTCAAGTACTTGTTGTGAGAGTAACTTGATCTGTGTTGCTACATCATTTTGCAGATCAGGGGATGGGATGAAGGTGTTTTATGATGGTTCACCCGATGGAGGGATGGGTGGATTTCTGTTGATGGATGGTATTTGCAGATTATGATGTACCAAATATGCTTGCACTTGTTATTGTATCAACAATTCTTGTTGTTTATCATGTTGTTGTTGTGCTAATAGTGCTTGTTGTTGAGATTGTCGTTGTTGTTGTGCCAATAATGCTTATTGTTGGGCTGCTAGTTGGGTTGTCTCTTGTTGTTCTTGGTATTGTTTTAGCACTTGTCAGTATGCTTGTTGTTGAGCTACTTGTTGTTGTGCAAGGTATTGTGCTTGTTCTTATACTTGTGCCTGCGCTTGTTGAGCTTGGTATCAGGCTCGAGCTTTTGCTTGGGCCTGTGCTTGAGCTTGTGCTTTTGCTTGAGAAACTTGTTGTTGTTGTAATACGTCTTGGGCTTGAGAAGCCTTTTTTCTTGTTGTGTGGCTAGAGTGGCTTGCACTACTTGAGCGACTTGTGTTGCTTGAGCGACATGTGCGACTTGAGCGGCTTGCATTGCTTGAGCAACTTGCACTGCTTAAGCAGCTTGGACTACTTGTTAGTTTTTTATTTTTTGAAGTTCCTTTTGATAGGAAACTTGTTAAGCAGCTTACAATGCAATGCTATATTGGCTTGATACATTTTTGTTTGGTGGTGGAGGTGGTGGTGGTGGTGGTGGCAGATTTGGTATAGTGTTTGTTGCTATGGTGAGCAGTATCGCCATATTGATGATTGGGATTGTGATGGTGGATGGTGTGATTGATATGATTGGTCCTTGGGAGATCATGTTTTGAGCTATGTATGGGATGGTTGATGATGTGATGGTGGTGACTTGCATTATCGAGATGGTTGTCATCTATTGTTGCGATGTCGATTACAAGATATTTTGATTAGTGATCAGTGGGTTGATTTGATTTTGTTGATTGATATTTGATAAAGGGGGAAGCTCTAAACCAAGAGGTGGTGTTGATATTGGAGGCAAGGGAGGAAGTGGTGGGAATGTGAGTGGCATACTCCCTTGAGGGAATGATGTAGATTTAGTATCAAAGATGCCCCCTAGTCCAAATATGTCTCCTTCTCCTTGTGAGGTTATGGGGAGACGTGCTGTGCAAAATGATGATGATGGATCATTAGGATTGTGAAAGTTGAGGGGGACATGTGATGGATTTTGTGGGATGGATTTCCCTAAGATGGTGTTCAAATCCAACTCTTGATTATTTACAAGGGGGTTTTTTTGTAATGCATTGAGAAATGCACTCCCTTTGTTGATAATGGGTTGATTTGGAGCAATGGATGATGTGATTTTGGGGATGGTTTGAATGATGCTTTGGAATAGAGGTGTAGATGAGATTGGGAGCATGGATGAAATCGGGGGCATGACCCCAAAAACTGTTTCCATGATGGTACTAACATCAAAGTTAGAAGGGAGTTTAGCCCCTTGTTTTGCTAATTCAAGCATGTAGAGTGAGGGATTGAGTCTCATCATGAAGTTAATGATTTTGTGATTCTCTGGATTTTGGACCATCTCAGTGATTTCATCTTTTGTCATTCCAAAGGCACTATTAGTGATATCCTCTACTTGACTTTCCTCTTGAGGATTTTTTGATGATGAAGGAAAGCTAGTTAGAGGATTACTTGATCCAACTAGATTTATCTTGCAATTTGTTTGGCTTAGGTCACTTGAAGTGGATGTTTCTTTGTTGGCTTCCATGTTCCTCTTATGTTGAGATCTAGTTTGCACCATAAAATAGAGATCAATCTTCAAGAATGTGGGAGATGAATCTCTAATTCCTTGGATTGATCTAACTTTAGGTACAAAATAGAAAATTTAGGATGTTTTAAGAATCAAAAGTATGATGGTGAAATGAAAGATGGATGATGTGGATGATTAGGACTCTTGAGAAATATTGAAGGATATGTTAAACTTTAGGACTTGGATTTGATGTTTGATTTTGATTTTGGATTTAGATTGGATTGTGAAATCATAAACTCTAAGAGGTTAGATGTTGTCCTAGAGTGAATTTGTCCTCAAGATGCTAATTTGACTAAGTGTGAGAAGAAGGATTCATGTAAACACACCTAACCAAACAAGATGATTTTGGTTGGGTTTTGATTTTGGATTATGAACTCCTAAACCCCAAGATGTTGGATGTTATCAAGGGATAAATTTGTCCACAAGGTTTTATAATTTGACTAAATATGTGGAGAAGGATGCATCTACACACATCTAATCAAACAAGATGATTTGGATTTGTTTCAAATGGTTTTCCCAAAGTTTAACATGAATGATTTTTCAAATATTTTCAAAGAATTGATGATAAGATGATTTTGATGTTAAAAGATGGATGAAGGTTTGATTTTGATCCTATGTTTACCTAAAAAAGACGCTTACTAGACCTCAATTTTGAAGAACATGCTTTTCTCTAGAAAAGGTGTGCAAATTCCCAAAAAATATTTGGATTTTGTTGAAAAAAGAACTCATACAAGTTTGGATTATTTCTTGAAGCTCTTCTATAAAAGTTAAAAAGAAGTCTTCGTCTGAATTCGTATAGTGTTGAGAGATGTTTTTAGTGATCTTTTGGACTAAGAGCTTTTACCTTTGGTTTCTTGATATTGATCTTATGTGACATCATTTGGGACACATGTGTGGGATTCAATTGTTTTTAGTCTTTTCTTAATGACTTTGTTTTACTACAAACACTTCTTGATTAAGTTTTGAAACTATATGTCTAATGTTTTAATTTCTTCTCATCCCACAAAGTGTATTATGTGGAAATCGAGGAAACCAAAGCAAGAGTTACCTAATGTTTACTTTAGTAGGAGAACATTGAGAAAAAATTCAAGTGCCTAGAAACCTCTAAGGATATGAATCCCAAGGGCAAGCAAGGGCATGTGAATTCATTCAAGGATATTTACTTCTCCTAAAGGTTTTGAGATTTGATGCTCATGTTAAATGTTTTTTTTCCAATGTTTTTGATCAAGCAATGTGTTTTGATTTCAAGAAAAAGTACAACCCTATGGATATTTGAGACAATATTTGTTGAGTCCCCACTTGGACAAGTCCAACTACGCTTACTTTCAACGGATGGTTAGATGCTTGACCCCACTAGCTCCCCTCCATGGTTCAACACTTCTTTTGGGGCAACCAAGCATAAATACCCATGAATCTCCCATGGTATACCTTCCATCTCTACTAAAAGCCATAAAAGTGTGGGGCGGCTTCAGAATGACCATTCTTGCACCAAAAAATAGATAGGGATTTTGTCCTTTCTACACAAGGGTTTTAATTCATACTTTTCGTTCATGGAGATTGACCCATGGGGCAAGAGACCATTGTTTCCCTTCTCGTCAAGACCAACCACATGATACTGGCCTTTGTTCTAGTACCCACTTTTATATCTGGCTGGTAATACACTTGGATTTAGTGTGTTACCAGTTGGTCGTTCCCTTGGGTGAGTAATTTTTCCCCAAGGAAAGCGCTCTAAGATAAAAAAAAGTGAGCAAACATATTTGTAGTTTGATCAATATTTGTTGAGAAATAAAGAGAGAACACATGCAATATGTTCCACTCACACTCACAAGATGTGTTCAATTTTAATCCCAAAATGAGGTGTGGAGGTAATTACTTTACTCAACTTAAGACCACCAAAAAGCCTTTTGATTCTCAAGATTTCCATGAGGCATGAGAGAAGCGCATAGATATTTTTAATGGTATTACTTTTGAATAAGCAATTACAAAACAAAGTAGCACATGTTCTTTTTAAACCCACAAAGCAATAATGACTTCTTTTTAAGCACCAAAGGAAATGTGAAAATTAGCCTTGTTCAATTGTTAATCCTTAAACCAAATCTAGTGAGTTTGTGTCCTAAAGTTTATTTTTAAGCCCTTTTGTAGCAAAAATTGAAATGTTCTTTTTAGAGCCCAAAAGAAAAATAGTAGGTCTTAAGCATGAAAGATAAAAAAAAATCTTAAGAGAAATTGTGAGTTCTCTAAGAGTGTTAAACAAACACTAAAGTGTTCAAAAACACTTGGTATCATGAAAGAATGATGTCATTATGCCTCTTTTCTCCTTCACCTTTGATCAAGCCAACCTACAAGAAAATCAGTTAGATCTGCAAAAAAAAAATTCAAAAAGCTAGTAATAACCTAAATGATCAAAATTGAAAATGGCACATGTCCTAAAAAAATGAATTTGACTTTTTACTTCCCTTCAACGGTGGATTCTGCACAAGCGATGCAGTTTAAAGCCCTCTAGTGGTGCTATATAGCATCGCTTACCAGTCAACATCACTCTACAATAGGGACAAAGACTATGAAGGTGTCACTCTTTTGATTAGCGGTGGAGTTTGAAATTTGAAATTTCCAATGTGCGAGAATAGACCCAGCAGTGCAGTTTGAGATTTTGAATTCTGGGCGGGAACACTTGAGCGTTATTGTTTGGAGTTTGCAGTGGGGATATATGGTGATGCTAGGATACCAGTGGTTCTATACTGCAATATTGGTATGCTAGCGGTGGAGTTTCCTATTGGCACACAAAAATAGAAAAAGCATAAAATTTTGATGAAAATTTTTGATTTAAACTTCTGGTCTACCCTCCTAGTGCCAAATGTGTGAACCAAGATCCTAATACCTGCAATAGACAACAAAAAAACACATTAGATAATTCAAATGCAAGTTAAGACCAAGTTTCCCCATAAAATCCATTTAACCATATTCAAAATAGAAATGAAAGCAAGAATAGAATGTAAAAACAATGAAATAGATTAAATCCTATTGAGAATATGCAAACTCTTGATCTTATGGGGGAGTTGGTGCCAATTTTATTAGGAAATTGGCCCTTTCCCAACTCCTATGCAAGCTTTGATGATTTTTTGAAGGTGTAATCCACTTGGCGATTGCTTTAAATGAGTTACATGGAGAAAACCTGCAATAACTTGGCCATGCTTTGATAAAATGGATGAAAATGTTAAAGCTTGAGTATGGATTTGAGTATAATAACTTTGCTCAAATTGTGGATGATGAAATGAGGAAAGAAGCCTCTTATTTATAGAATGAAAATTTAGAGAAATGCCCAAAAAGAAGCAATGTGGGACTAACTTTCAACCAATGGCAAGGTGCCACTTGTCAAGAGATGGATGGATGATGAATGTGCCCATAAATGCATTTAGGTGGAATTTAAAAATTATGAAATGACATATAAGAGGGAAAAAGGAATGTCTTAAATGCCACTTGGCTCAATGCAAAGATGAAATAAATGTCTTGTTGGAAGGAGAAAGTCCACTTGAAGGATTTTCAAATTTGGAAGAATATTCCTCTATTATGCTATGTTGAGAGAAAATAGAGATTTAACTAATGAATTAAATCTATTTTCATGTGCAAGTGGCAAAAGCTAGAGGATGGGACATGCATTAGGATTAAAATAATCAAAGGTTAATTAATTTAATGAGATATTAGATTATGTGAAAAATTTGACTTAGATTTATAGGTTGATTTAAATCAAAGATGAGAAGAATGTGATTTTAGACTTAGTTGAATAAATATTTTGTTTTATTTAACTAAAGGGGATGATTAGTTAGCTTAAATTAAGCAAGGTTTAATTTAATAGTTAGACCTTAGAGATTAATTAAATAAAATTGATATATTTAATTAAATATGGACATAGGTTTAATTAGATCGGGTAGATTGATTTTATTAACAAAAGAGAATGACTTAATTAAATAAAATGATTTATTTAATTAAGAGAGAAAATTAATGAATTTAATCAAATAAGGGTATTCGATTAAATGGTTAGACTGAGGGATGATTTAGGATGAAATGGTGTTAATAATCGGGATCAAGTATGTTGGTGTATTTTCCATGTCTATAGATTCAATGAATTGATGTAAGTGTTTGTATGAGATTGATAACTTATAAGAACTATGTGCTAGGATATTTGTAATTAATAATCCTAAATGTCACAGAGGAATGTTGTAATGTAGGATTTCTTGGGGTTATAGGTGCTACTTTCTAAATTGTTATCGGGTTATATAGATTGGTATTGACTTCGTGCTTAAGATAAAAACACTGGTTCATGTAGAGTATTTGTGTTACATTTACAGTGTTTATTCACTAACTACTTGGTCTTTTTTAAATTAATGGAATAATATTGTTGTTTATTTTGTGTCCAAAGTCCTGTCTCTCATACTTGATACATATAACATTGATATGTAAGTTACCAACTTTTGTGATGTATATTATTGAGTGGTATCATGAGAGATATTTGTTATTGACAATGTATTTGATTGTAATTGTGAAAAGTCTTTAGGTATACATTGTGGGATCACCCTCACAAGTTTTATAGAGCCCAAAGAGTAGGAATAGAAGTTTAGCAACCTCTATTCATTCATTGGCCAATCCCTTTGGAGTTACTGATAATTGGAGATGGAAAAATCATAGGTATTTCTAAAGATCAGTTTGGTTCTTAAAAAAATAACCAACACAACACATAACAATCCTCACCAATCAAATGGTTGAGTCGACTTGTTTCAAGGGATAGCAAGACTCTTTTACTAAGTCAAATGAACAACAAGCTTATTAGCAAGTTTCCTATTTGGTTTACATATATCAAATTCCTTCTTATATTGTTGCCAATTTTACATTGACTAAGTCTCATGGCTAAGATATTGCTTTTCCAGACATGTATAGTAAAAAGACTTGTTATCCATTCCACATACTACAACATTGGAACCACATTTCATAAATTGGCACCCTTGAAGATAGCACAGGTTAGACTATTTCTTCATTGCTAAAAACAACATTTACTTCCTTTTGCAATGTATACATAGCAACACTTATTTCATATGTGCCTCATAGTCTTTTTTGACTTGGTCTTTTGTTTTCTTTATGCACAGGTTATATTGTACAATGCATTACCAAGGTAGCACTTATATATGTGCCTATGTTTCATTTAAAGCACTTTACTATTATCAACCACAGTGTTACGTATTTGCTTTATAAATATCTCAAATGATTCACTTATATATTGTATATTTATATGTATATATGTATATCCTTTGTAATATATATACATATATATATATTAATATATACTCATTCCATATGGTTATCAAATACATTAATTGTCGATTATCAAACATCTATACATATCGAATGACATTACCTATATATATACAAAATTATATATAAATATATATTAATATATATATTATATATACATAATATTATTTTAATACCTTTATAAAAACACTCACTCTCATATCCATATATTGACATATATACACAAAGTGTACATATACATATATATGTCACCTTAGTCCAATTAGTATTTCCATGCATATGGGTAATCCATCCATGAGCATGTGTAGGTACATCTACCTCTGTATACTCATGTATGTATTCACTCACATGTATGAGTTTATCATAGAAACATACATATATATATATTAGGAATATATCTCATTGACACAATAATAAACACACAAGGAAGGACTTCCACTTGACATCAAGATTTAATCACATTACTCAATCCAATCATTCATAAAACAAGATTGCAACCAATATAAACATTCGCAATCAAAACTAAATATCACTTACCATTTACCTTAACTGACTTCACTCAACTAAGACCAACTAGGGCGTGAGTGTGTGAATGATCAGTAAGGTTGATTTAAAGGTTACTAGACCTATTTATTCTCCTGGGTGATACTTCCCCTCTCTTTTGGAGGTTTGAACCTATTCCCACATCCAACTTAGTACATCATAAGAGTAGTTAGCCGATAACAATACATTCATATGCATCACATATATTTCATATACAAACTCATTATAAAACATTAAATTGAATCAAACATTCATTCATCATATTTCCATCAAGATTCATATTTAAAACACATTCACATATATTAAAGCAATTTATCAAACAAGGTAATAGTAAACAGGTAATAACACACGGGGTGTAAAATATTCCTCCCCTTGTGAATTATCATCCCTGAAGATTTTTTAGTATTAAATAGGATCATAACATAAAGCACAACATCACATAACATAACATCATTATTTTCAAGAGTTTTCAAAATATAGCAAGACTTGTGGAAACTTTTTCTTCATTTCAACATAGTCTTCCCATGTGATAAAATATTTTGCATACTAATCCTATTGGACCTTGCATTGCAAAACCTCTCTGTTATGTGAGTGGAGATTACATGTTCCAAGCACCTCGAGAGGCTTGATTGTTACCACCCTTGGGTCATGTACCTATAAATCATTCCAATCAATAACATGGTTATTTTTTGGTATATACTTCTTAAGATATGAGACATGAAAGATGTTATGCATCCTAGCAAGAGTTGGCGACAAGGAAATTCTACACGTGACAAGGTTAATTTCCTCAAGAACCTCAAAAGGACCTACATAGCACAGATCTAGTTTGGATGGATTTCCAAACTTGATAGAAATCTTGTGATATTTAACTCTCAACAAAACCTTATTCCCTACTGTGAAATTCATAGGTACTTGTTTAGAATCAACATAAAAAAATTTCCTATCGTTAGCTTCTGCTAACCTTTGCTTTATAATTCCAACTTGTTCCTCCTTTTTTGATAACATCTTTGGCCCAAGGCTTATCCTATCCTCTAGCTTATCCCAACTTATAGGCATTCGACACTTCCTACCATACAATGCTTCAAACAGAGCCATCTTGATCGCAAAATGATAGGAGTTATAATATGCAAACTCTACCAGAGGTAGACCTAATCCTCCTATTTGTATTGTTGATCCATACAATACATCCTTAGTAGGTCCTCTAATACTTGGTTCACCCTTTCAGTTTTTCCATCTATTTCTAGATGATAAGCAAAACTTATGTTCAATTGAGTCCCAAGTGAAGTAAACAAGGTTTACCAAAATATAGATGTCACTCGAGCATCCCTATCAGAATTGATCTTTTCAAGAATTTCATGCAATCTAAATATCTATTCAATAAAATTTTGTGCTATTACAGGAGTTCCATTAGTTAGATTCCATGTTATGAAGTGAGCTACCTTTGTAAGCTTTTCAAACACTACTAGAATGGCATTGTGCTTATTCCTTGACATTGGGAGACCTTGCACAAAATCCATGCTAATAACTTGCCACTTACTTTTTGGAACTTAATGTGGATACAAAAGACTTGTAGAATGATGATGCACTACATCCACTCTTTGGAACTCTAAGCAACTTGCTATAAATCTCATTGCATCCCCTTTCATACCCTTCAAGAAATATAATGGTTTTATATTGTCCAACATCTTGGTTACACCAGGATGTCCTAAATATGGTGCATTGTGAACTTATTTCCATACCATGGTTCTTAATTCCCTAATTTTAGGTACATAAATACTTCCCTTAAATCTCAATAAACCATTAGGTTCAAAGTGATATCCTTTGTACCTTCGATATTTTGGATTGTCTGAGAGTGCTTGCTTGAATTGTTCATAGAACTCATCACCCTTATATTTTTGTAACATTTGATCCTTGAAATCAGTTTGGATTGGTATCATTGAAGAGATATGCCTCCTACAACTTATGGCATCAGCAACCCAATTCTCCTTCCCCTTGATATAACTGATGTTAAAATCATAATTAGATATCAACTCCAACCATCTCCTTTGACATGCATTTATATTAGGTTGAGTAAAAAAATATTTTAGACCATGATGATAAGTCTTTAGTTCAAATCGTTTTCCCAACAAATAATGTCTCCACATTTGTAATGCGTGGACAATTGTTGCTAACTCCAAATCATGTGAAGCATAATTTTGTTCATAGGGATTCATCTTTATTGGCTCATAAGCTAATACTTTCCCTTATTGCATCAATACTCCTCTTAAACCTTCTCCTGAAGCATCCATAATAACTACAAAGTTACCTTATGGATCTAGTACCTTTATTAACGGTGCTATGGTCAACCTTTCCTTAAGTTGGTGAAATGTTGCTTGACATTTCTTAGACCACTCAAACTTATTCCCCTTCCTTTGCAATGATGTGATGGGAAAAGATATTCTTAAAAATTTTATAACAAACTTACAGTAATACCCAACCAAACCCATAAAACTTTTAACTTCCAACATATTTTTAGGCACCGTCCACCCTAACATAACTTTTATATTTGTTGGATCAACTGAAATCCCATTAGCCAAAATTTTGTGACCCAAATATTGTACTTCCTCTTAGAAGAAGGTACACTTTGAGATTTTTTTCATATAACTTATGCTCTCTTAATTGTTGAAGAACAATCTCTAGATGCTTGAGATGTTCCTCCTCATTCTTGGAGTAGATTAAGATGTCATCCAAGAATACCAACACAAGCCTATCCAAACAATCCCTAAATACATTGTTCATTAGGTTCATGAATGTTGTTGGTACATTCATTAGCCCAAAAGGTAGGACTGTGAACTCATAATGACCGTATCTAGTCCT
The DNA here is from genome assembly GCA_007258455.2 of Sequoia sempervirens. Lineage (NCBI taxonomy): Eukaryota > Viridiplantae > Streptophyta > Pinopsida > Cupressales > Cupressaceae > Sequoia > Sequoia sempervirens. The sequence continues at coordinate 266,918,282 of VDFB02281492.1, forward strand.
GAAATATGTTTTGAGAATGTCTTCATCCTTTATTCTTAGTTGGTGATATCCTAAATGTAGATCAATCTTTGAAAACACTATCACGCCTTGCATCTAATCAAATAGATCATTAGTACGTGGCAACAAATACTTATTCTTTATTTTTTCTTTGTTAAGCGACCGATAATCAATACATAAGTGTAGTGTACCATCTTTCTTCTTTACAAAGATCACTGGCACTCCCTAGGGTGAAACACTAGGCCTTATCAATCCTTTAGACAATAACTCTTCTATTTGTTCCTTTAACTCCATTAATTCAATTGTGGTCATCCTATAAGGTACTTTTGATATATAGTTTCCAACCCTAGAACTATGTCGATGGAGAAATCAAATATCCTCTTAGGAGGAAATCCAAGTAATTCTTTTGGAAATACATCCATAAATTTCTATAAAATAGTATATTTCTCCATATCCATTTTTCCATATTCCAATGTCTCACCTTCTTCGACATCTTGGGAGTCTTGAGGTCCATAATATACTACATCATCTTGAGAAACATACTCCTTGCATTGCTCAATTTTCTCCATTTTTACTACAAATAGTTGACAACCTTTCTTCTTTTCCCTGTGCATCTGTACAATGAATATGATCTTTCATAACTCAACTCTCTAGGTGTTCCTTGCAATGACACCCAATTGCGTACATCGTCTAAGAATTCAACATTTTTGCCATGAAAATCTACTTTGGCCCTATGTTTCTATAACTAATTCATCCCTAAGATGACATCATAAGAACCTAAGGGACTTATATACAAATTCACTTCCATTGAGAAACTTGGAAGTTCAATCCTTGCTTCAAATATACATTGAATTACTTCAACTCTTGTCTAGTTTGCATATTCTACAACCCAATACTTTTCCATGTAGCCAACTTTTCTAGACATTTGACTAGCTATTCTAGGAGAAATAAAATTTTCTATGGCATCAATATCTATTAAAATTGAAATGGGAATTCTAAAAAAAATACCTAAAACCTCGACTAGAGTAATCTAGTACTCCACTTGTTGATTATCCACTATATCATGAATCCTTTACTAGAATGCAACTCTTTGAGGTGGAAGACAGTTACCATGTGGTTGTGTCCTAGATGGCTTTCTTGGAAAATTACTCACATAGCAATCCCCACCACATGTATAACATCCCTTGGCTAGTCCCCTCCTCACAGGTCTTCTAGAATTACTTTCATTTCCACCAGCATTGCTTTTGAAGTTGTTAAAATTTTTATTGTTTCCCCTTTGATCTCTCCTTGGTTTATTCCAATTATTTTTGGGTCCCTTGTCCCCTTTCTTTTGAAATTTTTTCCCTTCACTAGGCTTCCTTGGAGCTTGATTGGTCTATGCCCAACCAAACTTCTTTTTATTTCTCTATTAGTATTTTGAGATAGATTTAAGCCTTAGTTACTACTTAATTGCATTCTCATACAACAAGTCTATGGTATATGGATTGTGCACATCTACCTCACCACATATTTGTACATTGATACCCATGATAAACTTCCTTATACAAAATCACTCATCCTTTTGGTACATAGGTATGTACTTTAGGAGTTGAGTGAACTTCCCCCAATACTCATTCACTAAGGATTCACCTTGCCTCAAGTTCTAGAAGTCAATGAGCTTTTGGTCATAGAAGAGTTGGGGAAACCATCACTTTCAGAAAATATCTACAAATTCACTCCAAGTGAGACTTAAGTAACTAAGCCCAAGCTCCATTTTCTTATTCATCCACTAGTTGGATGCTTCACCAACCAACTAAAATGCTCCCCAAACAACTTTAGCGACCTCAAAGTAATTTCTAATTTTGAAATACTTCTTCATATTTGTAAGTCTTGCTTTCGCCGCATCTCCAATAGTACTACCTTCAAATTTTGGCGGTGTGATCTTTCTCATGTCATGTGATAACTCACTTGCCAACTGCTTCCTTTTGGTTCCTTTAGTCTGAGATTGTGACTTATCATTCTCATGATCACTATATTGAGTGTGATCATGATTCTCCCCTTCTTCCCTGTTGTTGGGAACTTCTTCTTCTTTATTTGGGACTTCTTGTTCCTCTCTTTCCTTTCCCCTAACTTAATGTTCTAGGTTTCATATTCTTTCTCTAGTTTCATCCATGATAGGTAGAATGTGATCCAACTTAGCTTAGACATTCTCAACACCTTGACCTACTTTTTTAATTCCCCCAAAGTTAGTTCTTGTCCTAACCATTTTTCCCAAGAATAGTTATATCTAGAGGTTTCATTTTAATTAGATCTATGAAGTTTTTCTCAATGTTAACAACATTCCAAAAGATCTATCATTCATATAAGAAATTTTGTAAAAGAACTCATTCACAAATTTTTCCAAAACATGTTTTTTTATTATAATAAAAAAGGATTTCAACTTCCTTGAGTTCACACAGAATGGCTATTCAAATAGTCTAAGGGAGAGTATCCCTTAGATTCACTTCTTGATACATAACTTCATGGGGTATAACCCTTATATTTTTTCTCATATACATCATCAAAATGGAAACAACCCTTTGATCTATCCAAATGCATGTAGTTCAAGGTACATAACCCTCTAATTTTCCACTTGTCCCTATTACAATAACTTTCACTAAAGGAAGAACATGAGGATCCCTAAATATCATGACTGGACTAACACTACATTCTAAGGGAATATCCCTGGGAAGTGGTAAAGAGTCTCACTTGGCCAGGGAGACAAAAGGTAAGAAGTTAAAGTTGGCAACCTCTCTCATCCTTCTCCTCTCTTGATTGATTCGTGAAAGGGCATGATTGAAATTCTTAGTATCGCTCATCCAAATGGCATTGGCATAATTAGTTCCCTCAATAGTAAGGTCTTCTCTTTCCTTCTTGTCCCATCAGTATCATTCATTTCTAATTATTGACTTTCTTACATTCATCTTGAGACACACCATCCTAGCACAAGAATTTCCAAACATTAGACTCATAATTTTGGATTGGAAACATAGTGAGCGCATAGGTTCTAGAGCTAAACCTAGTAGCTCTAATACCATGTGTAACATGCCCATTGTTCTACCTAGAAATATTACTATGTTTGACCCACAAGTGAATAGTTTATGCATCTAACATAATGAGTAATAAAAAAATATTTTCTTTTAAATAATAAATGCACCATTTAAAACATAACCATTCCAAACTTTTCCATTGCATAATCAAAGAATCATTTCAATAATATAAGTATGATAATTTCACTTTACATAAATATATTCAAGATAACCTCACATTTACAATTTCCATATAGATGGACACATGATTACATACATAGCTTCAACAAGCTTACATGAACTAGAAATACAAATGGTCCAGAATGTCCTTCTCCCAAATCTTTGCTGCCAACTACATGAGGAGAAGCATCACTCAAGCACTTTTCCACCAACCATGGGCTTACTATGATCCCTTTCACATCTACCAAACTTGGTAAGATGGTTCTCCCTTTGACAAAGAGATTGGTTTGGTAACCTCATCCTTCATATATCCTTTCCTGAGCATAGTGATATGTCCTACATATCTAGAGCTATCATGAAGTCTACTTCTACATGTATGATATTCACAACCTAGAATGTAAATTAGATCACAGTGAACTAATAGTGTAAATGATGGCTACTTACACTACTATGGCCAAAGATTCATCACCCAGTACTTCAAGTGAGGGTCATCTATTTCACCACAATAATTGCTTGATTTGTATTGACCATTAGTATTTTATTCTAAGGTTATCCCATTTTCCATGGATTATCCTAACCCTAGGAATAACCTTCCCATTAACTCACATTAAAATGGCATTTCTACTAAGTATCTCAAAAAAATCTATCTTATACTATGCACCTAGAGTATTATCATACTACATATAGTATTGAGAGGCTATGCATAGTATAAATAGTATACATTCGTATAAATATTTATGTAAGTATAAACCAAAAAGAAAGGTTTTGCAAATACAAGAATGTACCAAGAGACATGCAAGAATATCCAAGCATCATAACACACATAAAGACAATCTTTCGAAACATGACAACATATACAAACAATATTTCCAAATTATTAACAAAGGAGTAGAAATCAGCATGCCTATTTAAAGCTCCAATCGATTATTCTTCCCTCCTAGCTTAATGGCTCAAGCTCACTTGCAACTTCCTTCAAGAACAAACCAAATCCCACTACTAGCTTCTCACCAAATCTCTCAACAATACTAATGCAAATCAACAAAATAACTCCTAAATCTCAAACTATCAACTCACTTTACATAGAAAATATAGCAAAATAACAACAAAGTAATCAAATTGAAAAGTGTAGAAAATGGTAGAATGGGCACCTCTATATATACTAAAATGTGAGCAACCAAAGGCTACAAATAAGCTAATACTTTTGTCACCTTTCCATCCCCATGCAATGAATCATCAAGCTAACTTATAGGTTTGCAACACATAATAGTCCACACCATTCAAATGGTTGAGCCAACTTGTTTCAAGGGAAAACAAGACTCTTTTACTAAGTCAAATGAACAACAAGCTTATTAGCAAGTTTCCTATTTGGTTTACATATCGAATTCCTTCTTATATTGTTGCCAAGTTTGCATTGACTAAGTCTCATGGCTAATATATTTCTTTTCTAGACATATGCGTAGTAAAAATACTTGTTATGCATTCCACATACTACAAAATTGGCTCCACATTTCATATATTGGCACCCTTGAAAATAGCACGGGTTAAACTATTTCTTCATTGCTAAAAAACTGCATTTACTTCCTTTTGCAACGTATACACAACACTTATTTCATGTGTGCCTCATAGTCTTTGTTGACTTGGCCTTTCGTTTGTTTTATGTGCAAGTTATACTATATAGCACATTACCAAGGAAACACTTATATATGCACCTATGTTTTATTTAAAGTGCTTTACTATTATCAGCCACAACGCTATGTATTGTGCTTTATAAAGATCTCAAATGACTATCACTTATATATTATATATTTAATATTATGTATATCCTTCATAGTATATATACATATATATTAATATATACTAATTCCACATGGTTATCAAATAAATTAATTTTTTTATTATCAAACATATATATATCAAATAACATTACATATATATATACACACACAATTATATATAAATATAATTAATATATATGTAGCTATATTATTTTATACATATATATTAATATATATATTATATATACATAATATTATTTCAATACCTTTATAAAAGCACTCATACTCTCATATTCATCGATCAACATATATACACAAAGTGTGTGTTTGTGTGTGTGTGTGTATATGTCAACTTAGTCCAATTAGTATTTCCATGCATATGAGTAATCCATCCATGAGCATGCGTAGGTGCGTATACCTACATGTACTCATGTATGTATTCACTCACATACAGTATGTGTTTATTGTAGACACATACATATATACATATTATGCATATATATCATCAACATAATAATAAACACACAAGGAATGACTTCCACTCAACATCAAGACTTAATCACATTCCTCAATCTAATCATTCATAAAACAAGATCACAAACCAATATAAACATTCATAACCAAAACTATAGATCACTTACCATTTACCTGAACTAACTTGACTCAACTAAGACCAACTAGAGCATGAGTGTTTGAATGCTCAGTAAGGTTGAATTAAAGGTTACTAGACCAAGTTCTTCTCCTGAGTGATACTTCCCCTCTCTTTCAAAGGTTTGAACCTATTCCTGCATCCACCTTAGTACATCATAATAGTAGTTAACCAATAAAAATACATTCACATGCATCACATATATTTCATATATAGAATCATTATAAAACATGGAATTGAATCAAACATTCATTCATCATATTTCCATTAGGATTCATATATATAACACATTCACATATATTAAAGCAATTTACCAAATAAGGTAATAGTAAATAGGTAATAACACATGGGGTGTAACAATAGTTTGTCAATATTTTGGTCTTATGGCTCTTAAGAGATTATGCTAGAATAACATAGCTTGCAAGGCTCTAGTAAATTGGGGAATTAACATACACCTTTAGAAACATTCAATCACCCACTTAGATGTTTTGGAACATTATTCTTGGACCCACCATTCATGGAACACAATATATTCTTGCTTCCATGTTTGCATCGCTCTCAAATGACACTTTTTGTAAGGATATATTCATTGTTGGCATGGTCAAATAATGTTGAGTTGACCAAAGTTGAGAGAGGTTAATATGGAGGGATCTCATGTCCACCTTTAGGTCTATAAAAATATTCCTAGATTCCATGAATTTTTAAAATATTCCATCATATTTTGGATTTTTTTTGGTCTTAGGGCTCTTAAGAGACTATGTTGAAATAGTGTAGCTTGTAAGGATCAAGTGACCTAGGGAATGAACATACACATTGAATAACATTCAAAAACCCAATTAGACATTTTGGGACAATAATTTTGGCCTCACAATGCATGAAACATAAGATATTTTTGTTTCCACATTTGTACTACTCTCAAATGACACTTTGTGCAAGAATGCATTCATTATTGGCATGGTCAAGCAATGTGGATCTGACCAGAAATGAAAGAGATTAATGTGGAGGGATACCATATCCACTTGTAGGTCTAGAAGGAATTAATAGGTGTAACAAGCTCTTAAAACTACTCTATCATAGTTTGGCAATTTTTTGGTCTTAGGGCTCTTAAGAGATTGCATTGGAATAGCATAGCTTGCAAGGATTGGGTGACCTAGGGAAAAAATAACACCTTTGGTAGCATCCAACCACCCATACAAATATGTTTTCATAGTTATTTTGGCACCACCATGCATGGAACACAAGATATGCATGTTTCCATCTTTGCAATGCTCTCAAATGGAATTTTTTGCAAGAATGCATTCATTTTTGGCATGATCAAATGGTGTGGAGTTGACCAGAACTGAGAGAGGTTAATTATGTGGAGGAACCCCATGCCCACCTACGGGTTTAGAACAAACATTCATAGGTGCCACAAAATCTTATATTTACTTTGTCATATTTTTAATTTTTTTCTCTTTGGGCTCTTAAGAGTTGGTGTTGGGATAGTGTAGCCTGAAATGATTGGGAGACTTAAAAAATAAATAAAGGTTTGATATATCATTCACATTCCCACTTGGGTGTGTTGGAAACCTTTTGTTTGGTACCACAATGCATGGAATGAAAAATACACTTCTTGCCACATTTGCACTATTGTCAATTGATGTTTTTTGCAAGAATGCATTTGTTAAGGTCATGGTCAACTGATTTTGAGTTGAAAAAAACTAAGAGAGGTATATGTGGAGGGACCCCATATACTCCTATAGGTTTGGACAAAACATTCATAGGTGCCATGAACTTCGAGAACTACTTCATCATAGTTTTGGCATTTTTTGTTCTTAGGGCTCTTAAGAGATGACATTGGAATAGTGGTCTGGAATGATTAGAAGACTTATAAATGAATAGAGTTTTGGAGATTGTTGTAGTATTTTCATTGATGTCAATAGGGAGATTGTTGCACTATATTGTCTATAGTGTTGTCATTGATGTCAACCTATGTCAACCTCTAGTGTGGTGTTGAGAAAGTGTTGTAGATGGGGAGATTTTTGGTGTTACAGATGGTGAGATTGTTGTAATCTCTGGTGTGGTGTTGATGAAAAGGTGTTTGTGATGTGGATGATGCAGTCGGTTCACTTGGTTTCCAAGTGCTTTTGAGAAATTTTGAATAAGAGAGTGTACAAGGGGACATAGTTGTGTTTTACATTTTTCTCTACATTTATTCATGGTTTAAGATGTGATTGTGTAGTTTGGATGAGATGATCAAATGTGTTCATAGGTGTTATATCAAAAGTTTCAAATTCTAGATCATGCAACAATGGAAAATGTGTGTGACAATGTGTTGCTTGTGAAGAAGGTTGTTTGGGAGAAATGGAATTGGTTTGCATTTCTCCATGTTGACATTTCTTTTCTTGCAGATTTGGGAATGTGCTAATATTGTCTATATCTACCTTCCCCTAGAGTGTTGAGTGTTTAGGTGTTTCACAAGGTTGGTTAGTGAGTTGTAAGTTGGTGGCAGTATGGTTGGTTGCACAAGATGATAGTATTCTTAGTTGTAGGTGGTTGCAATAGTGTTGCTAAATATTTTGATGGTGTTGGAGTATTATGAGATGTTGTGTGGATGTTATGTGATGTTGTGTCATGGTTTCAGTATGTTTTCAAACCTAGTGAAAAGTGAATTGATTGTTTGGTAGTGTTAATGCAAGTTTGGCTAACCTGGTGTGTTAGTGTTACTTACAAATGTGCTTCATGCATTGTGGAAGCATGGTCTTGCATGTCAGTGTATATTTGGGTCTCGGTTAGCCCTTGGTGTGGTCTACCTTCACTTCTTTCCGCAATAGAAGTATTTGGTGTCGACCTATTTGTTGGTTGCATGTTTGAGGTACACACATTTAACTAAGGTTGACCCAGACAAGGTTGGTTGAGGTCATGAATGATATATAATCAATTCTAATTGTTGAAGATGTTGTATATGTGAAGTGTGATGTTAATGTTATCAAGTGTAGTGATTTGAGTGTGAGATTAAATTCCTAAGACTACTGGATGCATTGAGTAGAAGGTGTCTACATTTTCAGTATACCTAAAGTTGTTGAAGGCAGTGAGTTGAAGGTTGTTGATGGTGAAGAGTTGTTGTGGTGGATCTTCTTGTTTCTTTTTGTAGAGTCTAAACTAGTTTCATGTAAACTTGGTAGAAACCACATAATTTAGAGGAATGACTAGCTAAACAGTCCACTCAACATTGTAAATACTTCATTAAATTGTCAACCATGGCTTGTAAACTTGTGATGGTACTACACTATATGTTCCTTCAAGGACTTGAGATTACCTAAGTTATCCTATTAAAGGTATTCTACTTGTTGGAAAATCACATAACATATAACAATGAAAGTAGTAAACTAACGCTAAGCTATAGGTGCTTACAACATAATTTGTAGTTGAACTATTGTTATTAGATAATTACTGAAACTAATGCAAAACTAATAACTAAACCTAATCTATCCTTCGAAGTACTAGTACAAGTCAATTGAATGCATTCATGCACATGCGAAATCATTACTTATAATCAAAATATGAGAATCTATTTTAACTTACATGCAATTTATAAAATAATGATAAATAGAAATAACTGCCAAACAAAAATAAAACAACTATAAATGTAGTGAAGAACAGTTACCTTGAGTGGCCTTCTCAAGTGGTTGTCTTCACTTAACTAAATCCAAATCTAATTCTTTAGATTCTACACAACCATATCAACTTGAACTTCCTTCATGACATATTCCAAAAGATCACATAAAATATTGCTCAAAGATTGTATTCAAGAAAAGCATTTATGAACAATCAACATGTTTGTAGATTACAACTAAAAACTAATAAGTAATTGATAAAAAATTCCACCAATATGAGATTAACCAACTAACTATCCTAAAGACTCAACCACTAGCTATATGCAAGCATGAGGGAGTTTATTTTAAACACAACTCTTAACTAAAATCATTAACTACAATTCCCTAGATATCAAAGTATATAATTAAGATTTGAATTATTCAAATTGAAACTAAAAAGAAATAGGAGTTCAAATAGGATTAAAACTATGCAAAATAGATTTTCAATGTGGAACACATAATCAGTTATCTAGAATCTTATCAGTGAAAGAATTCTTCTTCTTCAATGCCTTATTAATTGTCATAATGATGCATGACTAAATCCATTAGGTGTCTCCACACGATAGTTATTACACTCAGCTTGTTCTGGCACTTTGCCTGTTTCACTGTCCAAGTCCTCCTTTGGTTGTGGGCTACAACTTTTAGTTGTTGTGAGCTACAATGTCTTCTTTGGCTGCAAGAGGTTAATCCACAAAACATATACACAAAGCTAACTACCATGATTAAACACAAAATTCTAATCACATTCCATACATATCCACATATAAATCATGCAATGCTACAATATCATAACTATATTTCCATTACTCTAATTTAGGTCCAAGGTTGTATAATAAGCATAAAAAGATAGCATAGCATAGGAATATGGATGAAAGAATTTTCTGATAATGTCTATTAAACATGCATAAAAATATTAGGAAATGGGCTAACAAATGGACTCGTCACTTTGAGGTAGTGAACATCCTTGTAACAATCTTCTTCTATTCTCTTCTATTCTAGATAGTGAGTCCTTTGGGTAGTGAGCCATTCTTCTCTTTTGGGTAGTGAGCCCTTCCAACAACAAGCCTATTGTATTCAATGTTGTTATTCATATATGTGTGTGTTAATCCCCATCACGGTTTTTACCTAATTAGGGTTTTCCATGTAAATATGGTGTTCTATTGTGTATGGTTGTTGATGTGTTGATGTTTCACTTGTTTACATTCATGTTGATGCATAATAAGGGTTTGAAGATTAATGAGGGTTTGAATGTTGTAATGTATAGTTGATTCACTCCCCCCTCTTAGTTGTCCTATGTTTCTAACAATTGGTATCATAGTTGTGGTTCCTTGGAAGAAGCTTAAACGTTTGAGGTAGATTTGGATGGTGCACAGGAATGGTGTCAAGGTCCCTTTGTTTGATGGATCAAACTATTCTTTTTGGAAAGCCATGATGGAATCCTTTCTTGTCACGTTAGGGTTTTGTGTTTGGAATTCATTTGAAATTAGATACACTATGCCTATTACTCCTTTGGCAAGTGATGATGAGATCAAGAATTATGAGAATAATGGCAAAGAAAGGAATGCTAGCTTGAGTGGGATTTTTTATTTAGAACTTGTGAAGGTGGTTCACTTGGTTTCCATTATAGCCAAGTTGTTTTAAAATTTCATAACCTCTTCCATAAATGGCTTCCATTTCTTTTGAAGGTGGATTTTCATGATCATCTTCATCATAAGTGGATGTGTAATTTGTGTTTTCCTCTTTTCTAGAAATTGTGGAATTGGATGTTTTTGATGATTCAATGATAGGCTGTGTTGATACTATTGTAATTTCTTTCTCTTTCTTTGATTTTGATTGTGTAATATTGTATTCCCCCATGAATGTAGGTGTGAAATATAACAATCCCCAATCATCATCCAACAACTTTATCACAATTGAAAGAAACTTATCTTTATCCTCAACTTGTAAAGGTTCCACTTTTTTAAGTTTGTGTCAATGTTCTAAGAGGATTCTTCATTCTTGTTTCAATTTGTTAACAATTTTCAGATTTTGAATCAAATTTTATTGTGTAAACCTCATTGTTGTATATGTATTTCATTGAACGATGAAGCATTGAAGGCACCCCTTTCATCTGATGGATCCATGGTCTACCCAAGAGAATATTATATGAAAGATCATGGGGCATGACATGAATGGGAGTTTGCAACACAACCTTACTAACTTTAATAGGTAACGTTTATCACAAATCAAGTGGTTGTCTTTCCATCTTATCAAAACCCTTGATTGATAAATCAACATGTTGAATTAAGGTTTTGTCTGCTCCAATTTTATCTAGAAGATTTATACTACAAAAATTAATCCATGAACCATTGTCAATAAGGGTATGTCTAATCCCAACCATGTTAATAATAGTCATTATCATTAAGGCAACATTTTATTTTTGTGTCTCCAAAGGGGGTAATTCATTTTGATGAAAGACAATGTCCAAATTAGGGGAATTCATATTCTCAATCAAACCTGCCACATCATTTGGTTGCACATTAGGAGGGATCACATTTTTTTTCAAAGCACTTTGCAACATGCCATTGAAAATAGGTGATGTTTGAATTAAATCCTACAATAAGATCTCAATAGAAGTGTTATGAAGTTGCTCAACTAGATCATATTCCTTAGTACTACACTTTTGGATATTAGGTGTGCGTAGAAGATATGGTTGAGGCAATGGGACAGGTGTCAGAGTTTATTTTGGTAGATTATTATTTCTAGTGTTATATGCGTGAGCTATAGTATGATAACTTGGTTTTTGCAATACATGATTACTAGTAAGATGCTTTACAAAGTTTAGGATATGGCCATGAGGTTTAGGATGTCCTATAATGAGAGGTGACTTAGGAGGTCCAAAAGGTGTTTTAGGAGGTCTAATAATCAAAGGAGATATAATAGTCAATTGTGTTTTCATAACCTCAATGGATTTGACTTCTTGTTGATGATATTCTATCCAGGGGGGATCTATTGTCACCTTACTATATTTTGAAAGAAATGTATCAATGATTTCATCCTCTTATGTCATAATATCTTCCTAATTAGGAGATTTTTTGGGAGATAAACAAACAATATTCTCATGATGCTCAATGGTTGGATCTTCTAACTCCAAGATACCTTATTCACAAGTAGGAGAGGTATCGAGAGAAAAAAAACTCTGATTGTCCAGATTGTTGATGATTGCATCTTCTTGCACCAAAATGTTCTCACAAGTGGGAGATGAATGGATATTAGGCAAAGTGATATTAAGGAACGTGTCAATGATTTCATCCTCTTGTGCCAATATACTCTCACAATTAGGAGAGATATTGGGAGAGTGACTAACATGCTTATTAATGACTTCATTTCATTTCCTTAGATCATACTCATAAGTAGGGAGATTATAATTATACAAGCCATGTGTTACCATATCAAAATTTCATCTTTGAAAAGGAAACATGTTGCTACTTGCCTTATGTATCAAATGATCAAAATTAGAAAGTTTTGTAAACATAATTGAAAAATAGACACCAGATCTAGATAGAGGACACTAAGAGAGCTCTATCATATAAATTTAAGCAAAAAATAGTAGGATAGAGGCACCCAAATAGGACAAAGGCCCTAAGGGAATTTGTGTCCTGGACAGGGTTTTTGAAATTTCAGAGTTTGATTGTGTAAGGTATTGTTGAAGGATTTTGGGTCTACTTGAAAATAGTTTAATAGTTTATATTTTTCCAATTTTTTTTAATTTATGATAATGAGAAGAAAAATTCAAGTGTGCAACAATGTGGAAGATGTTTTAACAATTTTGAATATAATTTAAAGATCTAAAAGGCAATAATTGACTAATTCTAAGATGCCACAACCTGAAAAAATGATGATTTTGATTTAATGATGTTTTATGCTTGTGATCATATTATTGATGTTAGATGCATCAGTTAGTGATATTGTATTGGTGAAGGGGATGGGATTGTACCACTCACTTGCGAGCGCCCTACGATTCTGAGATTTCCTCTTCATAGTGTGTTTGATCATATTATATATATATGCATGTTCGATGTACTCTTTGTTCGCAGGTTGACAGGTACATGACATCGACTCCACCTAGTTCACAGGTTTGAGTGTGTCTAGTGACCAATAGTAATCAATTGGGAGATAGTAGCTAGGTTTTCCATGCCAAGTCATCACCCTAGTCATAGTGTGTCATCGGGTTGTTATCGGGTTAGTTGTTTTAATTTGGTCCATTTCACCTGGAGTATTTATTTAATTTCAAATTATTAAGGGTATTAAATGGCTTGTGTAGTTAAATTGATGATTAAATATATCTCTTTGTAATGTTGAAAATGTAGTTATTTATTGATTAATTTAATTTAATTAATAAAATAATCTAATCTTGGATTAGATTTATTTTATTGACTAATTAAATTAATGGGGATAAATTAAATCAAATTAGTTGTTTGGCATAATGTGATATTTTGATTTAAAATAGAAAAATAGAAATATGCTTTAAATTTCACTTTTTGGAATAAATTTGAAAAAGAATTCCTTTATAAAATTTTGAATTTTTTTTGTAAAAAGAAATTTATTTTAAGTGCATGAAATTCCATTTGGAAATTAAATTGATTTTAAATTTTCAAAAATGCAAATATCTCCAAATGTTCAATAAATTTAGTGGGTGGGATAATTTTAGGGGTTTGACCAAAATTTGGAGAAAATTCTATTTGAGCAATTTCCAATTCATATCATTTTTAATTTTCAATTTTGGTGGAGAGTTTTTGCTATGGCTTTGCTTGGATTTGAGAAGGAGATTGAAATTCTTGGGTGGGCTGGAAAAAGATTTGGAAGCACCATTTGAGTTCTTCAAGCTTTGGAGAAAAAAAAAAAAAGGTTTCCTCTTTGATTTTGTTTTTTCATTTTGAAATGAGTTTTAAATCTTGTCATACTATTGGAAATTTTTTAAATGCTGTTTGAATTTCAATGAAAAAAAACCCATGTCAATTTTCATTTCAAAACTTGAAAAACTCTGTTGAAATCATGGAAGAGAAAACTAAGAAAGATTCAAACAATGAAAATAGAAAGATGAAAACAAAAAAGAAATTTCCATTTCAAATTAGCAATTAGAAATTATGCTTTCAAATGGTTTGGCTGTGTATTTTGTTTTGTAGAAAATTTTTGTCCATATTGACTGTATTTTGAGAAAAAAAAATTATATATATATATATTGTATTTGCATATACCCAGAAGAAATTTCTGTAGAAATTTTTATTTAAAAAAAAATTATGTGTTTTTTAAAATTCGTCAGAATTTCGCAGGGGAGACTGGGTTTGTTTTAAAATTGAAAAAAAATTGTATTAATTATATATATATATATAGTAGTGTGGGGGGGCGGGTGCTACCCCACAGCCACCCATAGGGGCGACTATGAAGGCAGCATCGTTGCCTTCACAGGCAGTTGCGCCGCCTTCCCAGCGTCCCTGTGGGAGGCTGCGTGCCTTTTTTGTTGGGTTCATTTTTTTTTATATAATAAAAATTTTCATTTCATTTTTTTTATTATTTATTAACATTAATTTATATTATATATATTTTATAATATATATATTATATTTTAATTTAAATAAATAATTTATTTTATTATTTAAAAAATGTATCATATTATATATAATATATATATTATTAATAAGGGATTAATTTGAATTAGTTGGATTATAAAATAATTTAAATATCTAAAATAGGAATGTTAAAATGATATTTTAGAGGCATATATTTAAATAATATTTAAATATTTAAAAATAAGAATTTCTTTTAAATAAGTATTTCATTATTATAGTTGAATTGATATTGACTTTTAATAAATGTTTTTTTATTTAAAAAGGATTGATTTTAATCATTTATAGGATTGAACAAATGGAATTAAATTGTTAGTTTTTAAATCCCTTAATGTTGCCAAGGTGGTTGGTTTACTTAGAGCATGTGCAGATAATGCTAATTATTTAATTAATTTTATGTACTACGCCATTGCTTGGATTGGGTTTAGGAAACCCTAACATTAGATATTGAGTTGTCTGAAATGCTTTTTAAATGATGTTTTTGTTCCTTCTCGATGTTGGGCAAATAGGGTTATTTGTCTAATAAGTCTTCCAGAGGAGTTTTCTAGGTTGGGATGATCTTTGTGGGGATTCGATTTGTGAATTGCCTTGGGAATGCATATAAAGGTATTCTGTTGTTGTACCCAGTTTTCATGAACAGGGATGGTTTGTGCCTCCTTGGATTAGGAGTGGCTTATGTGGTCTGTGCCTCCTTTGGAAGGAGTGGATTGTGTATTTTGTTTCCTCCAGTGTTGGAGTCAGTTTCCTTTACTTGTTTCCTCCTTGGATTGGAGAGGTCGTCTTAGCTAGTTCACCCATTGAATTGTGGTTTTGTACCGTGTATGTGTTGTCGATAGGAGAGTGGCTCTTTATGGGGGTTTGGCACACAAAGGGGCGTTAGGGTAACTCACTTGGGGTTTAAGTGATAACTTAAAAAGAATGAATGAAAAAATCTCATACTAATTAAGATAATTAATACCTCTCTCATGACTCATTCGCTTTTAAGGTTTGAGATGAGATGACAAGTGCAGTTTGTATGAGGGTTCGACGGCTAGTAGGGTTGAGCCAGGGTAACCCAAGATGGGGGTCTGGTAGCCTAGGACAGCTGAGCTTGGGTAACTCATAGCAAATGATGTGTGACACTCTCGCTATGTCAACCATAAGTCAGTTTTTTTGTTCTGCATAGATGATCATTGTTCTCTGGAAGCATTGTAACCTTGTGTTAAGTGGTGTTGTACTTGTATCTTTTTCAGTTCAGTTATGTTTTAAAATGTGTCTAGTGGTAGATGGTCTTGTTTAGGAATTCCTGGTTACTATCTCCTAGCACGGGGGGTGAGCCTTCAGGTATCACATGGTTGGGTAGAACGTGCATCTTAATCTGTTGGGTTGTCTTCTTGTTCGTGTGGACAAGATTTCCAGTTGGAGAGCTCATGGGTTCCAGTATCTTTTCATGCTTTATTCATTTCAGTTAATATTGTAATTTTATTACCCCTCATTGTTATTGAGGTGGAAGATATAATTTGTAACCTTGCTTTTTGGATTTATCTCATTTGGGGAATGAGTGTTGTAATCTTATTGTAAATTTATTGTTATCTGAAATCAAGTGGTATCTCTTATCATTGGATGTATTTTATCATGTATGGGATGTATGCGTTCTCAATTCTTCAAGTAATTAAATGTTTCTGGTTTGGGTTTAAGTAACTCAGTCTTGTAACCTTAGGGGTTGTTGGCAATTGGTTAGTGAACTTGCATGTTAATTTTACTTAAAAAAAAAAATTAGTTCGTTTGTGTAGTAAATTGCAACTTCCCCTAGGGTTGCATGGCGGGGCATTACATCCATCACTTTGGAAATTTGGAATGGATTGGAATTGATTTGCTACAATTAACATAATTAGACTATATGACGTAATATGAAAATGCAATAATCTGACAATTAATAGATTAAAATAGTAACTTGAAGGCAAATCTAGGAAGTGCAAAAGAATGTGTACCTACCCAAAAAGTTGGTTTTGATCACTATAGGAGGATAGCATCACCCTAGGGTGTATGGGTCCTTATATGCTTCTTCTACTCTACTTTTGGGGTCCTCTGATGACATATTTGAGCTTCTAGTTTCCGGTTACAAAGTTGTTGGAACACTGTCAAATAATTTTGTAGGTAAGTTTCCAAGATTTAACAAGATGTAGGGCTTCAAATACAACAATAAATAATTTGTCTTGAAATTCCCTTCAATCATCTTCAAACCTGAAATTTGCACATTCACAAAGAGAAGAAATGTTGTTTCATTTAGGGGCTTGCCTCAATCAAACCCTATGTTAGTGTTTCCACCTCCATAATGGAAATTCCAATGATAAAATGATAATGGATAGGAAGGAATGATGAAATCACAAAGTATTATAACTCACCACCCTTCAATGGATTCTTTTAAGGACTAAAGTCATACACATCACCTCAAGGTCTTGGATCTTGCTTGTTTGATTGTTTGAATTGCTTTGGAGACCTGCAAAAGGGGTTATCCTTCACAAAACAATTATAAAGTGACAATATGAACTCACATACACTTTGACATGATGTTTGGATCCTGAATTACTAAAACAAACCACTAAAATGTTGCTCTTGACTTGCTCTTGAATGCTCTTAATGTTACCTTTTTCTTGATCATTTCACAAGTAGTGCTAGATATATTTCAACTGATGAAATGACTAAGTATTTATATGATTTTATTCAATTTCTTGAAAATTAGATCCTGGTAGCCGAACATTGACATATTAAGAATTGGGTCCCCACACAATAGGACTTAGACACCCTAGGCCATCCCAGTCCTAGCCCCATTTTCTAGGACATGAGGTGTCGAGGGCACAAAATTAAATGGATGCATTTGTTCAATGCTTGCAATTTGTTGAAAAATGGTAAAAATGGGCCTCATAATGCATAAGTTAGAAAGCTAGGACTTAGTGAGATCCAATAAATTAAGGGGAGCAAAACATAGAGAAACTATTAAGGGTGACAATTTATGATAGTACATAAGATTATCAACCATGTTCTTGGTGAGAATTCAAAGTTCTAATGAGACTTGGTATTCATGTTGCTTCTCTCTATTACCTCTTCCAATAGCAACCCTCATGACTATTAATTTACTCAATAGGAATATTCTCCTCTAGACTTGGTTAAAATTAGTATTAATGGAGCTTCAAAAGACAATCCTTGAAATGCTAGCATGAGAGGTATTTGTTGTGATTGTAATGGTAGAGTTTTTTGGTTTGTAGGTGGTCTTGATTTTGGTTTTAATAATTTTGTGAAGACAATGACCATTCACCAAGCTCTTTTACATGCTAAACAAAAATATTTTACTAATATTATTTTGGAATCTAACTCTAAAATCTTGGTTTATCATTTTAAAAGAAAATCTTCCTCTCACTTCAAGCACTTGCAATTGAATGAATATAAAAAAAGCATCAACATCCTCATTCATGATTTCATCGTTGGGAGGTGGAACCATACTAGAAGGGAAGGAAATTAGGTTTCTTATTTTTTGCTATGTCAACTTCTAATTGGAATGACATTAAGATTGATACTAGAAATGACTAGGATTGCCCTATTTGTGATATGGGTAGATACTTTAGTGATTTTGTGAATGTCGATTGCAATGCCTCTTAGGATTTATGATTCTTGATGTTGTGTTATATATTGTTGTGCAAATTCTTTTGGTATTCTTCCTATTTATTCCGAGATGGTCAATTTTAGTATTACTATTCTTAAATAGTTTTCCTATTGGTCTAATTTTTTTAACATACAAACAAATATTATTTTTAATGCTTAGAGTTTGTATAATCTTTAGGGGAACAAATGTTTATGCCCGATCTATAGAGTTTGGAGGTTTCCTTCTTTCTCACTAAATGTCTATTTCTAGTCCATCTATATTTTCTTGATTGTGTGAAACTAATGAACCATAAGCCTTTTTAAAACAGATAAACCTACTTTCTACTCAAATATTTTAAAAAAAAAATTAACAAAGTATTTTAGATATCACATACTATATTATATCATGTATATTAAAAATAGTAACATGATTTCTTAAGCATGTTATTTTTAATGGAGAATAGCGACTCCTTCAACAGTTAGTGGATTATAACGACAAGCCTATGTGACATGTTAGCTAAGGAAATAACTACATAGGGTAGCGAAGGAAAGAACATAGGATGGAATATACCATTTTACGCTAAAGACACGTATATAGAGCACATCAACCAGTGTCATGGCATTTTAGTATTAATTAAATACTAAACAATCAACCTGAAATCTTTCTGGACCATTTTTCAACGCTTATCTAACTAGTACAACATCCTCATCTTATTATCTCGTGCCTTTTCTGCACGTGAAACTCATTGACACTTACTGCAATGGAATATCTCCGAACAAAGAAAAATGCCATAAATCTTGCATACTGTAATACAAGATTCACAATTCATTGGCTTTGAAACACTACAAATTCAAGATAGGGAAAAAAATGATCAGAGGCTGAAGTGGAGATTGAATTCAATGAGACTAGCACACTGAATCTTTTAAATAGTAAGTAAATCAGACTGTCGCTCATTGACGAGTAGGTTTTTCTGAGCTGATTTCAGTTCGTGTAAAATCAGTTCAGTACAACACTGTATAGGGGTTTCGGCATTTTCAGAATTCTCATAGCTAAGCATTTTTAGTTTGTATTTTCTGCAGTTGGAATCAAGAAAACAGCACTGAAAAGGTAATGGGTTTTATATTTTTGAGTATATTGTGCCTATTAAAGACGTTAGATTTCCACAGTCCATGCTGATATTGAATAATGCTTCTGAATTAAACTGTGTTTAAAAGTTTTGGTATCAAATCCAGAGGCATTATAGACACCAAAAATTTCAACCACAGTTTAATCCAGAACCATTATTCAATATATTATGCCCAGTCTTAAGCCCTGTGGTGAAAGCCCAAACTCTTGTTATAACTGGGTACTAATACTGATTTTTCTATCATAAACTATCTGTCATGCGAGATTTTATTTTCGGTTGAAAATTTCCTGTTAAAGTGGGTTTATAGTGCTTTGCTATTGTAGTGTGTGATCCAATATTTTTTTTGTTATTTGTAGGCCTACCGATCACTGTGTTGGTAGGAATGAAATTTATCCTGCGGTGAAAGCCCAAACTTCTGTTATAACTGGGTACCAATACGGATTTTTCTATCATAGAGTATCTGCCATGTAAGATTTGCTTCTTGGTGGAAAATTTCCAAGTTAAAGTGGGTTTATAGTGCTTTGCTGTTGTAGTGTGTGATCCAATCTGTTTTTCTTATTTGTAGGCCTACTGATCACTGTGTTGGTAGGAAGAAATCTGTTAATGTCTATTATCTCAGAATGTGCGGATGGGTTAGGAATTCAAAGTCAGATCATCTTTTACAAGTACATCCACTAATTGCCCTCCAACCAAGGTTAGGGTAATAAAATCTTTTTAATACCACAATATATTGTTGGAAAAAACAGGTATTTAGAAAAAAACAGTGACAAGAGTCGCAATTTGTGATCCATATCACTCGTCCTGATGATTGAGCAGGAAAATGTGATCTAATAGTTGGATTCTATACCCAAAAAAGTTGTTACATTTTTTTAGAAACCTGTTTTTATAATATAGTATTTAATGTATTTGAATAATCTGTCTAGATATGGGGATTGCCCCGATTGCCCTTAAGCTAACATACAGAGAACAAATAGAAATAGAACACCATTAGATTGAGAACCTATCCAAATAAGGTGGTAAAAACAAAACAAGTGTGAAGTATATTTACAGTTACAGCAGTGTGACATGTGTTCAAGGTCTTCACTGTGCATAAACCCCTTGACAAATTGATTGAGTCAGTTTTTGTTCAATTAATGTTATTTAACCTTCTGAAAACTATTCCTTTGCTGAGACTGGAGCAGAGTCTGCCTAAAACTTATCTATGCAATTTCTCTGCCGAAGCTTATTTTATAATCAGAATCATCCTGTGAATGCGCATCAGACTGTTGTGCTGCCATAGCCAATTTAGCAGACTCTGGTGGTTCTATTACTGGATTGGGAACCAGGACCGTAGATGAGGTAGCCCATTAGCATTGATTTACAGTAAAAAAGTGTACATTAAAGTGTCTGGGAAGAAAGCATTAAGTTTTACCTTTAACTCTAGGGGAATTGATTTCTAAGCCTTTAAGATATTTGGAGATGTGGTAACTGTTTTTGACGATTGGATGTGTAATCAAAGTTTAAGTTTTGTTTGTTTGTTTTGGGAAATAATTTGGGGCTTGGCCATGAGGGAAGGTCAAGCTGTATGAAGCATGCTGTGTCAAGAACTTTGATTCTGGATTTCTTTAAATTTTATATTTTGATTTCCTAAGTCTTCTGGACCAAATGATAGTCTATTCTGATGCCTGAATTTAAGACTCTATCGTGGATAAATTCCACAAATCTAAGCATTGTTTACCAGATGCCAGATGATCTGATACACATAACTGCAAGAGGAATCAATCCAACCTTGTGAAGCCTAAAAGTCACAACTCTAGGTATCCAGCAATAGGATTTGCAGTACCTTATTAGGCAGCTTTTTGATGTAAATCTTAGCATGAACCAAATCCTAAACATTAGACCTTATTGCTTTATCCTTTGCAAGAATAGTGTCACCGGGAAATTACATTTAAATGCAGCTACAAGGAGATGTGAGCACACTCCGAACCCAATTTTCTTGGTGACTGTTTGCAAGGCATTGCTTTAGTGTGTTGATCCTGCATTCTCTTCATAGATTTCACTAGCCATGAGTGATCACTTTTTCTGTGCTGATCTTGTTCACTATTATATACTCAGTAAATGTGTTGGTATAAGGGTGCTACTGCAACTGTATTTCTTTCCCTCAGCTTCATTTTATTACATGTTCCCTATCACTAACATTGTGATAGTGTTTCCATATTAAAAGGTAATAGAGAGAGTGTGAAGGCTTTTACCTTTTAGTCCACAGAAACTGTTTGAGAAGCACATTAAGTTTTGACGACTCATGCACCCTTGCCTCCTGCAATGGTTTTATTTTCAGCTAACAAGTAACAAAATTTCTCTCATTCAAGGTTGTGCTTTACATGCATGCTAGAGGCATATTTCAAAACTAGCCCAGCACAAATTGGATGCACCATAAATGCTTCATCTTTCATTCTAGACAAAGCAGGTTTGCATGATGGCTCCTTACAATGGTTCGAATAAGGGCACTAGCTCTGTTTCCACAAAATAATCATGGGGAATCAAAATCCAGAAAAGGATACTAATTTAGAAAGAAAAACTTGTATTGCTTTCATTAATAAAATAAAAACCCTTGTTTCAATTTGGTAATAATTGGTGAACATTATCTTCAGCAATGAGTAGCTGATAGTTGTTTTCTACTTTCTAGCATCAAACAGATCTGAGATAAGATTTATAGTGCATACTGGCAAAATCATGTGCATTCACTCTATTTTTCTTGGAAGCATCTTCAAATCCTCTATGAGTATCTTTTAGGACTGTGCTTATTAATTAGACATATCTTTTGTATTCATCCTTTCTGGATCTGGATTGCTTAGCATATAATGTCGATCTGTGTTATTTAATTTTCATCTTTTCTTTGAAAAGCAGCATAGTTTGTATTATGTACAGATCTCATCTATGATGCTTTTGCCTGCCAATCCACAAAAACTGTTTGAGAAACACATTAAGTTTTGACAACTCATACACCCTTGCCTCCTGCAATGATTTTATTTTCAGCTAATAGGTAACTAAATTTCTCTCATTCAAGGTTGTGCTATGTGTGCGTACTTGAGGTGTGTTTCAAAACTAGCCCAACATAAATTGGATGCACTGCAAATGCTTTCTTTTTCATTCTAGACAAAGTGGGTCTGCATGATGGCACCTTACAATGATTCCAATTAGGGCGTTAATTCTGTTTCTGCAAAATAATTACAGGGCATCCAACTCCAGAAAGCAATGCTAATTTAGAAAGAAAACATTGCATTTCCCTCATTATCCATAAAATCAAAACCTTTGTTTCAATTTGGTATTGATTGAACATTATCTTCAGCAATGAGTAGCTAATAGTTGTTTTCTAGCACCAAGCAGATCTGAGATGAAGATTTCTAGTGCATAATGGCAAAATTGTGGACATTCACACTATTTTTCTTAGTAGCATGTTCAGATCCTCTATAAGTATATTTTAGGACTCCGTTTATTAATTAGGCACATCTTTTGTCTTCATCCTTTCTGAATCTGGATTAGTTAGCATATAATGTCAATTTGTGTTATTTAACTCTCATCTATTTATCTTTTTCTTTGAAAAGAAGCCTAGTTTGTATTATGTACAGACCTCATCTATGACCTATTTTTCCTTCATACTACAATTTCAGACAACCTAAGACTCCAGTGTAAGTCTAGCACTGGAGAGTTCTTTCTTATTTAAATCTCATATTGTTTTAAAGTATATTGGTTCTACCTCTATATGTGAACCCATCCTTCTGTTATTCTGTCATGACCTTTGTTTTTGTAAGACAGCAATGAAACATCTCTTCACGATCACTACTTTCAAGCACAGAACCTTTATAGTGACCACTGCATTTTACTTAAAATCTCATAGAGAAATGACCCAGGGCGAGCATTCCTTGAGGTAGAAAAGTAGTAGATTGGATTTCCTTTTATTATGAAAATTTCAGAAAATGGAGATTTGAGGGACCATTGAACAAATACTCAACAAAGAATCATCTGAATCATTTCGAGAAAAGTTTCCTTCTTCCACACCAAGAAGCTACTTTTACATTGTAGATGTCAACCAAGTTACTGCCAAGCTCCTGCTATTGTTCAGCACCATGGAACTCAGAAAAATTAGAATCCTCAACTAATGATTGAACATTATCTTCTGCAATGAGTAGCTAATAGTTATTTTCTAGCATCAAGCAGATCTGAGATGTAGGCTTCTAGTGCATAATGGCAAAATTGTGGGCATTCACACTATTTTTCTTAGTAGCATCTTCAGATTCTCTATAAGTATTTTAGGACTCTGTTTATTAATTTGGCACATCGTTTGTCTTCATTCTTTTTGAATCTGGATTAGTTAGCATATAATGTCAACCTGTGTTATTTATCTCTCATCTATTTTTTCTGTCTTTGAAAAAGCAGCCTAGTTTGTATTATGTACAGACTGTTGAAAATGTAGCTCGGAAGATAAATCTTCCAGCCTAGAACCGTGACCTAGGCTGGAGAGATTAGATAAAATTTCCTGCTTTTCTCCTTGTTATCTTTTACCTACTTGCCAGTTTGGCAATTCCTTTTTAGAAACAGCTTTGTCTTCTTTCTAAGATTAATCTCTGCTTTGCTTCACCATTGGTGAATAAGAGATTATAAAAAAGGATTGATGTGTGTATTGTAGGCAGACAGTTTGAAGGTTTTTGCAGGAAATGACACAGGAAGAAAGGGAGATTGCAGTGAACAGAAGAAGGATTTGAACATTATCCAAAGTTTGCAGTATTGCTGTGGATGCCAAGTTCTAGCAATTGTTGTAAATTTCTTCCTTTCTGTAGTAATAAAATATCTCTTTGAATGCTGGTTTTTCCCCAAAGTTAGGGGTTTTCCAGGGTAAATCATTGTGTCAAAGTGTGATTGGTTTTCTCTGCATTCCATATTTTAGTGAATGGTGTTGTGCATGCTTTAGTTCTTTGTTTCAGTCATTTGATTTCTGTTATTCAAATTTCTGAGATTAAACAGTAGTGAATTTATTGTTGGGTTTCACAACGCCAATAAGGGAGACGCATTTTTCACATGGTATCAGAGCTAATACTCTGAAAGAGAAAACTAGGGTTTAATCACACAAGTGCAAGTTTCAATTTTCTTTTTGTGTCCAGGGGAGGTTTAAGTTCAAGGGTTTCAGCCATAGTTGAAAAACTCGGACTCGGCAATAACTCGGCAGACCCAAAAATTTTAAAAACTCGGGACTCGGCAAAAACTCGGGGAAAAACTCGGCAATAACTCGGCAAATTTATCGAACATTTGAAAATACACAATTTTTTAAAATATTCTTAAAAACCACATATATAAACAGAATTTTTAGAACATATTACTGATTGAAATTTGAAAGATTTAAATTTTGAAACATATTAAAATTAAAAATGATTGAAACATTTTTAATGTATTAATTTATATTATGATAAATTGATAATAAAGAATACTCGAAAAGAAAATAATAACAAAAATGATATTGAAATAAAATTTGATATTTGAATATCATTATTTTAATTTTTTGTTATTATTTTCTTTTCTACTATTCATTATTGTCAATTTATCATAATATTAATATAAATTAAAAAATTTCAATTATTTTTTATTTTAAATTTTAAAAATAAAATAAAATAAATTAAAAGTTTTCAATTTTCTTTTGCAAATATAAGTTAATATATTATTAATATTAATTAAATATTATATTAAAAAATTTAAAAATAAATCAAATTGTAAATTAAAAATTAATATATTAAATTTCAAATTATAAAATGTATTATAACTTAAAGTCTTAAATTTAATACATTATTAAAAATTTATACAATATAAAATATAAAGAATTATTATAACAAAAAATACATAAATTTAAAGTTATAAACAAATTATTTTTTGTTTTATTAAAATCTAACACTATTAAAAACTAAATGAACTTTGAAACATTTTTTTTACGAATACAGACTATAGTCGCACTGTGCACATCCTGGAAATTGGAATGAATGGAAAAACGGAAGAATCGAAGGGCGGAATCCAGACCAAACAATGAAATTTTCTTGCCTCCTACGTCGACCTTTTTTTGCCGTTGGATTTCCGATTTAGTTCAGACACAAATAAATTTATTTGGCTCCTGCGTCAAATTTCTTTGTTGCCGTCCTATTGTTTTTTTTGCCCTCGTTTTAACTCCTGCCGTCGTTTTTTTTCACTTGCAATGGTCGCGACGTGAAATGGAAGGAAAGCGAATGCATTTCGCTGAGTTAAAGTGAAAAAATTTAGGGTTAAAAAAAGCCCGCCACGTTTTACCTTTCTCTGGCCGCGTTTTACAGAAATATTCGCGTTTTTTTGCGCGTTTTTTCAGAATAAATCGCCGCGCGTTTTTATCAAAACTCGGCTGCGAGTTTTTGTGCGATTTACTCGCCCAGGTATTTGACCCGCGATTACTCGCGAGTAAAGCGATTTTTTGGCGATTTTTTCAACTATGGTTTCAGCAATGGCAGCAGCCGGATTAAGAGATTCAGACAAACTTGAGGGGGCTTCAAACTTTGGCATGTGGAAAGCAAGAATTCTTCTGTTACTGGAGAAGAATGGTCTGAAGGAATATGCAACCACTACCATTTCTGTTCCGACAGATGCTACGCTACTGGCGACCTACCGGAAAGAAGATGCCAAAACTAGACACATCGTTATGGATGGGGTCAAGGATCACCTTGTTCCTCATATTGTAGATTTAGACACCTGCAAAAAGATGTATGATGCCATACTCAACCTGTACCAGAGTTCTAATTTGAACAGGCAGTTGATTCTTAGGGATAAGCTGAGAAACACCGAAATGAAGAAAGGGGAGAGCGTTGTGGACTACCTTACCAGGATCAAAATAGTAAAAGATGAGCTGGTAACTGTCGGGGTAGCAATACCAGATGATGAGGTTGTCAGGATTGCATTGGCAGGATTCACAAAAGATTGGGACATCTTTGTCAAAGTTGTATTCGGACGGCAAGATATTCCTGATTGGGATCGTTTGTGGACTGATTTCACTCAGGAAGAGTTACGAATGAGTTATGTTAATGGAGGCAGCAACAGTGGTTGTAAGGGTGAGGTGGAAGAGAATGTTGCTCTTGCCAGCAAAGGAAAAGCTAAGAAAGGCTCAAGCAGTGAGTCTACCTCAAAAGGAGACAAGAAGAAAAAGAAAGACCTGAGTAAAATTAAATGTTATGGTTGTGATCAGCTAGGACATTATGTCAGTCAATGTCTGAATCGGAAGAAAGGAGACAAGAAGAAGAAGTAGACAATAGCTTCAGCGGATGTTGATGAGCTATCCTCTAGACTAGATAATGAGTTTGCTCTTCTAAACTGCTTATCTAGCTCGAGCACTACAGGGGTCTGGTATATTGACAGTGGTGCATCATGCCATATGACAGGAGTTAGAGAAAACTTCTCCAACTACAAAGTAGAAGAAATAGGCTTCCAGATAAAAATGGGAAACAAGTCCACATGCACTCCAGTTGGGAGAGGGACTGTTTCATTTCAGAGGGAGTCAAGCAGTGATATTAAGATCATAGATGTATTGCATGTGCCAAGGATGTACATGAACCTGATTTCAGTATCTTCCCTTGAAGACAAAGGGTACAACGTACTCTTTCAAGGACAAAAGGTGTATTTAAAACACAAGGACTGGAAGAAGGCAAAGCAGATTGGAGTTAGAAGTGACAATTTATACATATTGCAGTTTGAAACTCCAAAGGAACTAGTGAGCAGTAATAGTAGTAGGGAAATAGGAGAGCTATTGCATAGACGGATGGGACATATACACCATGGGGCATTGAAATTGCTTAGAGAAACCATGATAGGAATTCTAGAGTTGAGTGCAAAGCACGGTGACGCATGTAAAGGGTGTGCACTCAGGAAATTTTCAAAGGCAGCCTTTTCTAGAAGTGATAGTAGAAGTACAGGTGTTCTTGACTTGATACATTCTGATATTTGTGGTCCCATGTCTACTCAGTCTTTGAGGGGTTATGAGTATTACGTAACCTTCATTGATGATTTCTTCAGGAAGACTTGGATATATTTCTTGAAGGCCAAAGATGAGGTCTTTAGTCACTTCCAAGAATTCAAAGTTCTTGTGGAGAATATGACAGGCAGGAAGATCAAGGTTCTTCGGACAGACAACGGGGGTAAGTATAAAAGCAAAGCCTTCCAGGAGTTCTGCACAAGAGAAGGAATCAAGAGAGAGTGGACTGTTCCCTACAACCCACAACAAAACGAGGTTGTTGAGCGTAAGAATAGGGCAATTGTTGAAGTAGCTAGGGCCATGCTGTTTGACTACGATCTGCCTAAGTATCTTTGGGCAGAGGCTTGCAGCACAACAGTCTATATTCAGAATAGAGTACCTCATAAGATTTTGGGGAAGATGACACCAGAAAAAGCCTTTACAGGGAAGAAGCCTGAGGTTGGGGCATTTTAGGATCTTTGGTAGTATAGCATACTATCATGTTCCGTCAAAGAAAATAACCATGCTAGATTCGACTGTAGAGAAAGGTTTCTTTGTTGGATACAGCGAAACCTCCAAGGCATACAGGATCTTTATTCCAGGGACGAGGAGGATCATAGTGAGACATGATGTGAAGTTTCTAGAGGAGAAAGCCTTCAGAAAATCTCAGGATTTGCCAATAGTCGAGCAGAGTCAGCAGATTGAAGCTCCAAAAGTGGATCAAGAGTCTCAAGTACAGGGCACTGTGACAGGAACAAATGCAGATACAGGTACCTTGGGTGAGTTGAGTCCACAAGATTAGGAGCAACAGAATAAGGAACAACAAGCTCCATCTATTGGTGTATCTCCAACCGGCGGGAGAAAGACTAGCCGAGTGGAAACTCAGATTGTGCGAGATGCTCAGGAGTTTATGGGAGCTCCTAGAACGAGTGGCAGGGAGAGGAGACCACCAACTAAATATTCAGATTATGTGGCATTAATAAGCAAGCTCATTGACAGTGAGCCTTCCAGTTATCAAGATGTTGCATAGCAGCAGGTTTGGCAGGATGCCATGGTGGAGGAGTACAACTCCATCATGAAGAATGATGTCTGGGAGGTAGTGTCAAGGCCTATAGATAAGGCAATGGTTGGTTTTGGCTGGATCTATAAGATCAAGCATGCTGCAAATGGTAGCATAGAGAAATACAAAGCCAGGTTCGTGGCCAAGGGGTTCTCTCAGAAGGAGGGAATCAACTATGACGAGACATTCACTCCAGTGGCCAGATATACCTCCATACGAGCTGTGATCTCATTAGCAGCACAAATGGGATGGCAGATCCATCAGATGGATGTCAAGACGGCTTTCCTAAATGGAATCATAGAGGAAGAGGTGTACATCGAACAGCCGAAAGGTTTTGTGGTGCATGGGAGTGATTCTCATGTTTGCAGGTTAAAGAAAGCACTATACGGACTTAAGCAGGCACCCAGAGCGTGGTATGAGCGCATAGATAGCTACTTGCAAGGCATGGGATTCGTGAAGAGTGAGGTGGACTCCAACCTTTACTATCTCATGGTGGGAGGTGAACCACTCATTCTAGTTTTGTATGTGGATGATTTATTTATGACTGGTTCACTCAGGCTCATAGAGGATTCAAGAGGGACTTAGCAGTAGAGTTCGAGATGAAGGATTTGGGGTTGATGCACTATTTTTTGGGACTAGAGGTGTGGCAGATAGAGGGAGAGATTTTCCTTGGTCAAGGGAAATATGCTATGGAAATTTTGAAGCGATTCAGAATGCTAGACTGTAGACCCATGTCTACACCGATGGTTACAAATTGGTGGAAGATCAATGCATCAAAGCAGGAGGCAGTAGACCCCACCTTGTATAGACAACTTATTGGTTCATTGATGTATCTGGTCAATACAAGACCAGACATTTGCTTTGCAGTCAACTCTCTTAGTCAGTTCATGGCAAAACCAAAGAGATTACATTGGACAGCAGCAAAGCATGTGCTGAGGTATCTACGTGGTATAGTTGAGTATGGGTTGAGATATACTCGGGGTGATGGTGTCAAGTTGATTGGCTACACTGATGCAGACTGGGCTGGTAATGCAGTAGACAAGAAAAGCACTTCGGGGTGCTATTTCAGTATGGGATCAGGGGTTGTCTCTTGGTACAGTAGGAAACAGAAGTCTGTTGCATTAAGCTCTACGGAAGTAGAGTACATGGCAGCGAGCATGGCAACATGTGAGGCCATATGGCTTCAGAAGCTGTTACTGGCATTGTTTGGTCAAGAGCTAGAATCGACCATCATTCACTATGATAATCAGAGTTGCATAAAACTCTCTGAGAATCCTGTGTTTCATGATAGGTCGAAGCATATTGACATTAGATATCATTTTATCAGGGATTGTGTACAGCGTGGATTAGTTCGACTACAATATATATCTACAGATGAGCAGGTTGCGGACATCTTAACGAAGGCCTTGATGAAAAGCAAGTTTGTCTTCTTCAGGGACAAGTTAGGTGTAGTAGAGAACACCTTCCTCGCTAAGAGGGAGTGTTGAAAATGTAGCTCGGAAGAGAAATCTTCCAGCTTGGAACCATGTCACCTAGGCTGGAGAGATTAGATAAAATTTCCTGCTTTTCTCCTTGTTATCTTTTACGCACTTGCCAGTTTGGCAATTCCTTTTTAGAAATAGATTTGTCTTCTTTCTAAGATTAATCTTTGCTTTGCTTCACCATTGGTGAATAAGAGATTATAAAAAGGGATTGATGTGTGTATTGTAGGCAAACAGTTTGAAGGTTTTTGCAGGAAATGACACAAGAAGAAAGGGAGATTGCAGTGAACAGAAGAAGGATTTGAACATTATCCAAAGTTTGCTGTATTGCTGTGGATGCCAAGTTTTGGCAGTTGTTGTAAATTTCTTCCTTTCTGTAGTAATAAAATCTCTCTCTTTGAATGCTGGTTTTCCCCTAGAGTTAGGGGTTTTCCAGGGTAAATCATTGTGTCAAAGTGTGAATGGTTTTCTCTGCATTCAGTATTTTAGTGAATGGTGTTGTGCATGCTTTTGTTCTTTGTTTCAGTCATTTGATTTCTGTTATTCGAATTTCTGAGATTAAACAATAGTGAATTTATTGCTGGGTTTCACAACGCCAATATTTTTCACATAGACCTCATCTATGATCTATTTTTCCTTTGTACTACAATTTCAGACAACCTAAGGTTCCAGTGTAAGTCTAGCACTGGAGAGTTCTTTCTTATTTAAATCTCATACTGTTTTAAAGTGTATTGGTGGAACACCTCTATATGTGATCCCCATCCTTTGTTAATTTGTCATGACCTTTGTTTTTGTAAGACAGCCATGAAACATCTCTTCACAATCACTACTTTCAAGCACAGAAACTTTGTAGTGATCACTGCATTTTACTTAAAATCTCATAGAAAAATGACCCAGGGAGAGCATTCCTTGAGGTAGAAAAGTAGTAGATTGCGCTTCGTTTTATTATGAAAATTTCAGAAAATGGAGATTTGAGGGGCCATTGAACAGATACTCAACGAAGAATCATCTGAATTATTTCTAGAAAATCTTGCTTCTTCCACACCAAGAAGCTTTACATTGTAGATGTCAACCAAGTTACTGCCAAGCTCCTGCTATTCCTCAGCATAATGGAACTCAGAAAAATTAGAATCCTCAAAATTAAGCAGCTTACTATGATTATGCCTCAAGAATGTTCAGGTTACAACCCTAAATTTAATATAGATTATAAACTACTAACACCAAGCAGTGCAGTTAGATAAATTTTTGTCATGACCTATGGCTCACTGGCCAAGTTGCAGATAATTGCAGAGTTAATCATAGATCTTATAAATGCCAACCCAATTTTTTTTTCATTTTTAAATTATTAGTAAAGCATTTTAAAGAGAAAAACAGTATCAATGTGTTTGACTTAATAGGTATGTATTAGAAGTTCCTTGGGTCACTTGAATCAGAATTAATCTGAATTTCAAGGTTGAAAATGAACACTTGATTATGTCTTAGCTATTTTCCCAATTGATATGTTCATCTATTGACCAAGGGC
The DNA here is from genome assembly GCA_007258455.2 of Sequoia sempervirens. Lineage (NCBI taxonomy): Eukaryota > Viridiplantae > Streptophyta > Pinopsida > Cupressales > Cupressaceae > Sequoia > Sequoia sempervirens. The sequence continues at coordinate 266,949,969 of VDFB02281492.1, forward strand.
AGTCTTAATCAAGAGAGCTTTCATTAGTGTACAGAATCACAATATCATGGCTTGACATGAATGCAGTCATAATTATAAGATACTGAACTGAATTATATAGAATCAAATATATCTCAATACATCTGCTGAGAAAGTCCCATCTGTTCTCTTTGTTTGATCCTCATTGCAAGTCTGCAAGAGTCGGGATGCTACATAACATATCTGGATTCTAAAAGGCTGCATAGCCTTCAACTCCAGAAACATCACTGCTATGGCATTACATTAAACGGTATGGTGGAAACAAAGCTACAAAGTAGACTTACAATAATATCTATAATAAGTTCTAGCGAATGCTCTAATTTCAGCTTAATTATCAATCTGAAATAGAACAAGATGATATTTACATAAGTACAGGGAAATCTGTCTTGAGATCATATTTGCATTACGAGTGATCATTCAATTTTGACCAACCATGAGTGAACTCCATTTCACAGCTGGGAATTGAGTGCATGCCTCAGATGAAACTTCAGCCATAGTATCCACACCAATACCTTTGTTACAGATATTTGCTAGAGAACGCATGTGTTTCATTCCATACTGAGAAAGTGGCCCACAGTGGGATTCATACGTGTGTACCTGTCAAAGACAAGCAATATTAGCAGCAACAATAGATTCTACAAAAGACTAGCATGAAAAGGATTTCTAACCTTAAATTTTATCTGATTATTAATTTAAAACTTGGCATGAAGAAAGGATATTAGGTAAAAAGAAATTTCAATTCTAATTTCCTTTTTCTGCAATCTTTTTATAATGTAGAAGTGGAGAACTACAAACAATTAATGCAAATGAAAAATATGAGAAATAAATATTACCAATGCTTTAAGGCAGTCCCAATCATCAACCAAAGGTTGCCCATGTGGTCGTACAGCACTCAAAACAGAAGAGCCCATTTCTGATCCAAACAAAAGCTTTCCAATAAGCTTTATGCTTGTATCCACGTGTGACCGATGTGCCATGGCTTCAGCAAGTTCTTTTTCAGCCTTCAATTTTTCTGGGGAATCAACCTTGGATTTCTGATACTGCAAGGGAGGAAAGTCCCAAATATGGATATAAATAAGCTGTAAGACTAAAATATCTTCCATGAATGTCCTTGATCAGAACAAAATAAACATAATGACGCCAAAAACATTTGCTAAAAGATGCTAGATGAATGTTTCAGAACAAGGAAAATGGTGACAGTTTTCTGCAATGCTTTTTGTACACTAAATCTAGTATGACATGAACAAGTTTTCCACAATTATATAGGCCAGCAAAAAGACTATCGCATTTTTATGTTTACCAACCTTTTGCCACAGGTGAAGAAGATCTGCATCACGCTGATTTATAAATGTAGGGTTTTTATCCTTAAGATATCGTGGCAAACTGTTCTCAAAGGTAGCATTAGCATTGGCAGGGTCAAAGCCCACATAGAAGGATAATGATTCCTCGCTGATGGGAATGTCACCATATTGCATCACATGGGAACCCATGTATGAACCATCGTTTAATGTTCTTTCTTTCACCTGTCACATGTTAAAATGCATAAATAATGATATCAATCATTCTGGAGTGAATATATATTCGCTGCTGCATAGAAAGAGATGAAATCATTCCAGAAAATATTTTTAAATCACTACTATTCAACATTAAATGTATACACTGCATAGAGCGGGCTATATAACTGTTTTTTAGACTTGTACAGAGTATGGGATATGTGTGCAAATAAAAAAATGTTTCTCTGTATATGCGCATGCAGGCAAATATTAAATTGCTTATATGTTGAAGTGGCAAGGTGAGGATGTCAAGACTCAAGTTTATCTTGTTAAGCCTTCGTTTCTCATGGTTAGGAGGCATGACATTTTGTGCTCTTACAGTAAGTGGGTGAAGTATCTCTGGAGGATATAGAGTGGGGATTGTGCGAGATCTTGGTTACCCCTGACCATTAAACCAAACCCAGATAGCCAGGAAGTGTGTTTATGGAAGAATTCATCATTACAACTGGCGCTATTGTAAAATGTAAATCACATATAAACAGCAGTTAAATCATTCTAAAAATTCAGGTGCCCCCAGGATTACCCAGCTGTCTTAAGGTGTGCGAAATATACTTACCAGGACATACTGCTGCTTTATGGTTTCCAATATAGTGTTGTGCTCTTCACTGCAAACATAAAATGTAAATCTCAATATGCAAGTTGTGAGTTAAGGGCTTTCATTGGACTTCTTATAAAAGTTTAAAAGAGTATAACAAACCTGTCTTCCATCCAAGCTACACTGTACAGGTCTCCAAGGCAGGTGTCATATTCTGGAGGAGGAGGGGGGGTCGTTCCAGGACAGTATGTACCCCAACTGCTTTCTTCTGCATTAGATGCTGTTGTAACATATATATTCATTCCCTCTGGAAGTAAACCCTCAAATATGCTTCCACTTTCACATGCTTCTAGATAAAATACCTGCAGAATCAAATACCTTATGTTAAACCTAAAGAACTCGAAATCTTTTCAACATGAAAGGCAGTAGACTTCTATTTGGGTAAAACTGCCTTGAATAGGTAGGCATATATTAGTGTTGATAGAATTTTAATTCTATAGAAATCAAATTCCGATGATAAATCTATGGGAGGGGTGTAAGTACACAAATATAAATTGACAAAGCACTGGTCTTATGTACTCATGTTCAATATAAACACTATTATCTAACTTTACTCACCATTTCTTTGTAAGTGCCAGCAGCATATTTTTTCTTCAAGACATCAATAAGATCTACTGCATAAAGGAAGGGACCCCTTGGCATTCCTACAATCCATTTCACCAATTATATGAATAGGTGTCAAGAGCATGGAACCTTATGAAAGATCACTAGTACAAGAATTTAATGTGGAAACAAAATACTAGCAAAGCAGGTCACTTGCCATGACTAAAAGTATACAACTGTAGTGTTCATCGTTAAGATGTTAACCATGGACAAAATATTAAAATCGTTTGTATGAATCAATTTTCTGACATAAAATAAATCAACATGAAAAATCCTCAAGATTCAATCCGTTGAATTAAAATTGGGGCTCATGAAACTCATGGATCTACATATATCTGATCTCCTAGTTATCAAATTCTATTTAAACTTATACTTTGACATAATTCAACAGTAATAATTTAATTGATCATTGACTTACGTAGAATAATTAAAAAGACTTGTTTACCAAAAGTTGGATTTTCCTTTACACCTATAAGTGCAACAAACAAGGATATCTTCCTAGAGAGTAGGATGCAAAGACTTCCTATATAACCAAATCTAAAGTAAAACCAACTCAGATGAAACCGCTTGAAAAGACAATTTGGGGTTCCATAAAACCCATTTCTTCTGAAGCTAAGTGGCCTTTCTAAGCTGTCTGTGTAACCACACTCAAAGGAATCACAGAATATTTTACTGACATCAATCAAAAACATTTGGGGGTTCCATAAAACCCCTTTTTTCTGAAGTTCAATGGCCTTTCTAAGCTGTCTGTGTGACCAAACTCAAGGGAATTATGGAAAAATTTACTGACATCCATCAAAAACACTTGGGAGTCCCAAGTGGAAGAAGCCTGCTAAATATTAAAGTTCACAAACAAAGATTTCTATATACCCACCAAGCACTCCTGGTCCTCCATGATCAGTGTAGTAAATGAAGATATGGTCATTAGGACCACTGGCAACAACTTTTCCACTTCCACCTTTTACAGCATCCTTATCTCCAAGGATAACAGCATAAAAGTTATCTGTATTTACCTCACTTCCTGTGTAATCCTGCAAGAAATGAAAATATACAATTAGATTATGTGCAGTCCTGGAAGATCTGGTATGAAGTCACACATTGGACCCTAAAAGATTGGATTAATAAAGAAAAAATGTTGAAATTGAGTATACCTTAGGAACCCCTTCATATACATCTTCACCTTCAGGACGGTTGATGATAATCCCTGGTCTAGGATTTGCAGGATTATGTGCTATATCATCATACATAAACACTACAATATTTTCATCTTTCAGCCCCCCCTTTTTAAGAATTTGGTATGCATGGCAAACATCAGCCTGCAAAACCAATCATTCAACATTCAGCTTACGTAAGCTACCATCCTCTTACAGTCTGTTCCCACATGTCCTAAAAGTCAATCAAAAAACATTACAATCATACTTCGCCATTTATGTGGTCCATCCACATCTCCGTATGGGACTAGATCTATCATATATCATTTATCCACTATATATACCAGAAACACCAAGTATCCATTTAAGTACACTTTATTTCATAACAAGGAAAAAGCATTAGCAATCAAGTGTATCCTCAGAGCAAGACAGAGATATGGAATCGAGATGACATGATATATATTTCTTTGTTATCATCTATCCGTGTGCTTAGATCTTCATAATCTAAACATTATTTGCAGTTTAACAATTAGATTTGTCTAACTATTTTTGGCTAGACCTGCAGGTTAATGTGAAATAGGAGTGGAGAATATGTAAGGTCGCATAGAAGTATCTGTATGCAACACTCTTAATAGATATATAAAACCAAACAAATTGACTGATAAATGCTTGTGATTAGTCCAAAAAGATTATACAAGCTAACAGAGAAGTATCTTGACAAAACACCCACAAGCATAACCAGTGGAGATACTGGGTGTTAAACATAGATAACTATGTCAGCTTGACAAACTCTTTTGACTACCCACAAGCATGTATCAGTAGAAGTAATATCTGTTGTATTCTATACTCTTTTGATTACCAGCAGGCATATATCAATAGTTATAAAATCTGTGCTGCTATATTATATATAAATACAATTGGGTATGGAAAGATGTACACAAAAATATCACCTGGTGTCTATAGTTTGAGTATCCTGCAGAGCCTGCAATGAGAACAGCCCATTTGGTCCCATCAGCTTCATCTTGCCTATCTGAAGGCAAGTGAATTTCGCTATGGAAATGGATTCTAGCTGCTTCTACAACGCTATTGAATTTCAGAAAGCAAAACAAGAGGAAGACAAGACAGAAGAACCTATTGACAGAAACCAAATCCATCTCAACTACCCTTCTAAGGCTCACCTACGATTCAATTTCTTTCCTATGAATTTTGGTCACCCATACCATCACATTTATAGAATTTCTCCACCCGAATTGTCACTGTATACACTAGATTGTGTATCTAACCTTCCAAGAAAAATTTAAAAATTGTAATTTTCACCTGCCAGTCAAAGCCTCATCTTTAAATGGGCAGACGGTGCCTTCCACTGCAAATTTTGTGGCAAAAATCAAGGTTGTAAATTTCTTCACTCAAGGTATTTTAGCTACTTTATTTTTTTGCTTTTTAAGTAAAGAATCTTCGTGGTTTTTGTTCTATGTTGGTTTGGCCCAGATACTTTGCGATTCCAACTGTCGTTCAAAAGTAAATAATGTTTCTAAAGATTCCAAATAAATGACTAGATATATGGCCCACTTTCTATGGTTGGCAATGGTACATGTGAATCTAAAGATATATGGCCCACTTTCTATGGTTGGCAATGGTACATGTGAATCTGTGGACAATTGGTTACATCGGACGGTGCTGTGCAATTCCAATTATTTTGGAAAATGTAATAACCGTGCGATCGGGCGGTGATACGCCTTACCGTCTGAGAAAAATGAATCTAGATTTCTGGACCCCACCATTAATTAAAATGCAAAGCTTCAGAAATTGTGGGGTTTGCTTTCCCTCCAAGTTTAACTTATTCAACATTGTTTGGTAATGATTAAAGCTCAGATTATACTCTACCAAAGACTACAGTGGGACTCCATAATTTCAAGAATAAAGAATCTAAATCACTTTAATTTATTTTCATAATTGATGATGGCATGTCAATGGAATCTCTTTGTTTGGTGACCGATTTGAGGTGCCAGCTGGATACTCTTTCGTAAAGAAGTGGAACATTTTGGGATTTGTTACCGCAATCGATGGGGAATGTTAGTACACTAATTGTTTCAGTAGGATCTGATTTTGTGCAGGGATTAGGTAAATGATTGGTTGGGATATCCATACCAAATGAATTATAGAGGATAGATATGTGTATTTTTTAATTTTTTTGTAGTGATTTGTGGATTTGATTTTGCAGTGATTTTTGGATTTGATTGTGTGAGAAAGTTTGCATTCAATCACAGTGTGTCATCTATTATGAGGATGAAAGCAAAGAGTTTAAGGAGAAAATTAATATTTTTATGTTAAGTTTGGTTTATGATTTGATATTTTTTTCTAATTACTTCATTTTTATTTGTATCTATTTTTATATATTCAATTTAATATCATTTTTATTTGTGTTAAATTTAATATATTTGTCATTTTATCAATTTATATTAGCATGCATTTTTCTATATTTGATCGTTGCCTTAAATTAATTATCTTTTCTATCTAGGACAGATTTGAGAGGTACAATATTGACCTAGGTCAATTTTAAGGAGCACAAAATTGAACCTCTGATTTAAATGTTCAAATTCCAATTCCAATTTTCTCACCCCTTGTCACTAGCCATTGTGAGTTGACTTTGACACATTTTTTGTGAATTCTGATGTCTTGTTCTTTAAAGACATTCAATGTGCAATAAATTCATAATGTACATTATAAGATATTTTGTTTTCAAAGGAACAAAATAATCATTAGCCACATCATAATTATACAGTCATTTGCATGTGGGTAGGTGTTTTCTTCAAATATTCACATAGTGTCATAAAGTTGGTATGTGCAAGTGATTTGACATAGGAGAACTTGACCTTAGTAATTCAATAAACTCTCATAAAATGTTTGTAAATACCACTTTAAGAAATTTAAACACACAAAAAGTTAAAGTGAAGAAACATCTCTACAACTTTTTGTCAAATCATTCATGAGGATCATAGTTGATTTTTGCATATTAAATCATTTGTGTAGGGCACAAATTACTTCTATATCAAATCATTCCCATAACACTCAAGGTTAATCTAGAGGAACTCAAATTCAACCTATAAAAATATTTTAGTTTGTATAAAGCTTGAGACATTCATTAGATTGTGAGCATTGATTTTTTTGTACCTTGGTGAATGGATTTTGTGTAGAATCAACATTAATTCTTCTTTGTTCTCAAAGCTAAGTGCACTTGTCTGTTACATTCAACTTCTAGGAATCACATTCAATTTGTCAACCCAACTATTATTAATATAAGTTAATTATGCTTCAATTGTGTCGCATTAGATTAATTAGCCTTGATTATTTATATAAAGCCATTTATTTCCTTACAATATTGTTCTTCAACCGCAACAACAAGATCATTTAAGTTTTCTTGTGTAAAAGAAATTTGTTTAGCTATGTACTTCATCCACAACCTTGGTATTTCAATCTCATGATGTCCATGGATTTGTTCAAGGTATGTCTTCAATACATATTGTATAAACTTAGATTTTTTTTAAAAAAATTCCTTTTCATATTTTTTAAGATAATTCAATTAAACAATCATTGATTAATACATACCTTAGGAATAAGACTTGAGACTAGTCAAAGATATTGTAGTCAATGTTTAGAATTTAAATGAATAAAACAATTATACTTGCTAAAATTTTGATGCATAAAATGTTGGAAATATGTGCCTCAATCTCATAGGTTGGAACCTATGGAAGAGCCATGTTGGTGTGACATTCACTCAATCTGACCGACTAGTAGTTGGTTAACCTTGTGGTTTGTACAGGTCGCCGAGACAATGCTTCTGTCTTGCCGAATGGATCTATTGTTGTGACATTATGATCGTTGTGACAATTTATATCTCACTCCGCTCGAGTTTATCTCTTGCTAACAGGTTAGTGTCAAGTGGTGGTTAGGGAGACTCATGGTGATTGGAGTCATCGAAGTAACACATATGCTTCGGTATGAAGTCTTGTCGATATTGAAAGTCTCACCAATAAGTATTCACTTGAAGTCATCGGGGTGACTTGAACACTCGGGAAGAACTCTTGGCGATAGTTGGTATGTCTCACCAAAAGTATACACTCGGAGTATTGGAGTAGCACAAAGGCCTCGGTGTGAAGTCTTAGCGATGAAGGATTGTCTTTCCGACAGTATGACACTCGAAGTCTTTGGGGAGAGTCTTTGACGTTCGGTATGACTCATATCAACAAGAAAAGTCTCACCGATAGCCACTCTTGGAGTCATCGGGATAACGTATGGTGGCTCGGTAAGAAGTCTTGCCGACAGTGGAACATTGCAGTGTAACTTGAAGGCATTGGTATGAGCTCTTGGTGAAAGTGGTAAGTCTTGCTGACTGTTGGACATTTCAGAGTAACTTGAAGGCTTGGTGTGATCTCTTGGCGAATGATGATAGTCTCACCGATGAGAATTTTGAGGTCAATGCGACTTGTGAACTCGATATAACGTCTTGCTGATGGTCAGGACTCTTGGGGATAATGACGATCTAGTTTTGTGGCATTGGGGAGACACGATTAGTGTCTCACCGACATGCGGATACATTGTGAACGCCTTTGACTGAGTGATGACCATCCTATGTGGTATGTCTTGGACCAATCAGAGAAGCCGAATGGGAACTGTTGGAAGATAGTTCATTGTGGCAGTTCTGTGAGGAAGTTCGACAGACAGGAATGACAGATTTATTCTAGAGTTGCAGATGATGTTCGGTTTGATCGATGTTCGATGTTCAGTTGGTTTGATGGTTTGTTGGATGAACAGTTCGATGTATGATCAGTGTGAATTCAATTCTGAGAGCATTATAATGTGAGTGTTCTGTCAAGGTTGGTCATTGTGAAAGTTGTTGTAATTTGACATCAGAGAGTCAAGCTCGAACTCTGTATGTAATTTTATTACTGTAATACAAAGGGGTTTTTCTTGGTGTGGTGGGTTTTTCTCCCGTAAGGGTTTTCCCACGTAAATTTGGTGTTCATATGTGTATGTTTAATTCTCTATTTTTGTTATCTCTTTCAAGTGCATCTTAATTGGACTGTAATTGTAAATTTTAAAAAGTATATTTGCATCCTTCCATGAGGTTTTGATGTTAGGAGAGTTGTTTCCACACCTTAGCTTTTCTTACAAGTGGTATCAGAGCCTGGCCAGTTGTGTTATCCTTGTGGGTACATTGGGTTTTTTTGTGTCAATTTATGTTCAGTGGGAGTCTTGTAGAAGTTTATTAATTTGAATTACAGATTGAGATGGCTAGCATGTTAGGAAATATTGAAATAGAGAAGTTCAATGGTAGCAATTTTGAGTTGTGGAAACTCAAAATGGAAGATCTATTACTGGATTGTGATATGTGGCTTGTTGTGTCTGGAACGAAACCTACAGACATGAAGCAAGAAGATTGGAACCTTGCAGATAGAAAGTCTAAGGGGTTGATAAGGCTCTATTTGGTAGACTCCATTCTTCTGAATGTGCATGAAGAGAAGACTACATCTTCCTTGTGGAAGAGACTAACATCTATTTATTAGGGGAAGTCCTTAGTGAATAAACTATTCTTTAGGAAGAAGTTGTACACTTTGAGAATGTAGGAAGGAAGGTTTGTTGCTGATCATTTGAACACATTCAACATGTTGATTGCACAGTTAACATCTGTTGGTGTGAAGATTGAAGAAGAGGATCATTGTATGTTTTTGTTGTGTTCTTTTCCAAATTCTTGAGATCACTTGGTGATGACAATTGAGAGTACAACATCTAGTTTCAAGATGGAAGATGTTGATGCTTCTTTGTTATCAGAAGAGATGAGAAGGAAATCTTCTGAGATGGAAAAGGAGGCTCTTGTTGTTAGGGGAAAATCAAAGGAAAAAGGCAAGAAGGACAAGAAATCAAAATCCAAATCAGAAGGGAGATCAAAGTCTCCTGGCAAGAAGTTCAAGGTGAAATGCTAAAATTGTGGGCAACCTGGTCATGTCCGAAAGAATTGCAAAGAGGAGAAAAAGAAGAAAAAAACCTCTTCCAATAATGATTCTTCTTAGAATGTAGACGTCTTCATTGTAGCCTTAGCTACACAAGCATCAGATGATATTTGGTTGATTGATTCTGGAGCATCTTTCTACGTGACATCTCATAGAGACTAGTCACAAAGTATGAAGAATACGATGGTGGAAAGGTGTACTTGGCAAGTGATTCATCTTTGGAGATAGTTGGTCGTGGAAGAGTCAAAATTCAATTCCCTAATGGAAGAGTGAAGGGGATCAAGGATGTGATGCATATACCAGGTCTGGCTCAATCTTCTTTCTGTCAGTAAGTTGAATGATATTGGAGTACAAGTCACGTTCTCTGAAAATGGCTACAAGATGACTAGAGGATCAATGGTGCTAGCAAGGGGTGCACGTATTGGTACCTTGTACAAGCTGGATGCACATGTTGTTCAATGAAACAGTGTCTGTATAAAGTCACAAAAAGCTACTCATAGAGGAAAAGAGGGAAATGTTCCTAATTGTGTAAACTCTATGGAAGTAAAACTTCTAGTAGAAAAGACTATGCTCTGGCATCATAGGCTAGGCCACATTGGAGAGAAAGGTTTAAAAACCTTGAAGAATAAAACCTGGTTGAGGGGCTTGATGATTGTAACCTTGGATTTGAATTATGTGAACATTGTATATATGAAAAACAACACCGTGTTTCTTTTTATTCCAATCCTCATAAATCTTCTGGTTTGCTAGATTATATTCATTCTGATGTATTTGGTCCAATGAATGTTCCTTCTTTGTCTAAGTCAAGGTACTATGTATCGTTTCTTGATGATTATTTAAGAAGAGCACTTGTCTATTTTTTGAAAAGTAAATCAGAAGTGTTCAGTTGGTTTAAGGAATTTAAGAACCTTGTAGAAAATCAGACTAGGAGAAAAATAAAATGTTTAAGGACTGATAATGGCGGTGAATTTTGTTTTGATGAATTCGAGAGGTACTGTAAAAACCATGGGATTAAAAGACATAAGACTACACCTTATACTCCACAGCAAAATGGAGTTGCAAAAAGGTTCAATAGGACAATGATGGAGAGAGCACGAAGTATGCTAAGTAGTGCTGGCTTGGAGGAGAAGTTATGGGCTGAAGCTGTTGCTACTGCATGTTATCTAATAAATCATTCTCCAAATTCTACTATTGTTGATAAAACACCTTTGGAAGCGTGGTCTGGTAAGAAGCCCTCTTTGAGACATATTCGTGTTTTTGGCTATGAGGCATATGCATATGTGCCGAATGAGAAAAGATATAAATTGGAGAACAAGGTTGTCAAATGTATTTTTATTGGCTATAGTGCTGGCATAAAAGGATACAAGCTTTGGAATCCTGATACGGAGAAGGTTGTATACAGTAGAAGTGTAATATTTCGTAAGCTAAAGCCTTCTACCTTGGATTTGCAGTCAAAGACAAAGTTAGAAAACAATAAGGATGTAGTTGTAATTCCTCCTACAACAGAGAAAGAGGAATTGAAAATTCCAAATGTACTTGAAAATGAGGAGAGCTCAAGCAATTCTGAAAGTTCTGAAGAAGAAGAACAACCTTAGCCTCAACAAGTGAGAAGGTCAACTCATGAGAGAAATCATCTAGATAGGTATGGGTTCTTTTTGATAGATTCTACTTGTGCCTATGCTTTGATTTCTAGCATTGATGAGCCTAGGACTGCATAAGAGGCATTTAAAATGTTTGATTCAGACTCTTGGTTGGAAGCCATGAATGAAGAAATGGCATCATTAGAAAAGAATGATACTTGGAGTTTGGTGCCTTTGCTTGAAGGCAGAAAAGCTGTGGGTTGCAAAGGGGTATTTAAAAATAAAATAGGTATGGATGGCAGTGTGGAAAAGTACAAGGTGGGGTTGGTTGTGAAGGGTTATTCCCAGGTAGAGGGAATTGATTATGGGGAAATCTTTTCTCTTGTAGCTAAGCTGACATCTATCAGATTTATTTTGTCACTTGCAGCAGCGTATGACTTAGAGATCGAACAAATGGATATGAAGACAATATTTCTTTATGGAGATCTTGAAGAAGAAATCTATATGTCCTAGACTAAGCACTTTGTGGAAAAAGGTAAAGAAAGACTGTTTGCAAGTTGAAAAAATATCTGTATGGGTTTAAAACAGTCTCCTAGAATGTGGTACCAAAAGTTTGATACTTTTATTTTGTCTTTGGGATTTGTAAGATCAAAATTTGATCATTGTGTGTAGTATTAAGTTGAAAGTGATCGAGTGCTTATTATTGCTCTCTATGTTAATGATATGTTGTTCATAGGCAGTAGTAAGTTGATGATTTCTAATCTTAATTCTCAGTTGTCTACTAAGTTTGAAATGAAAGAGGTATATTCTAGGAATGGAAATAACCAGGGACAGGAAAAATAGAAAACTTTGGCTCAGTTAGAGTAAGTATATCAAGACTATTCTAGAGAGATTTTGTATGAATGACTGCAAGCAACTAGTCGTTCCAGTTTTGTAGGGAACAAAGCTATCTATTGAAGACTATCCAAAATCTCCTACTAAGATGGAGGACATGATCAGTGTACCTTATGCTAGTGCGATCGGAAGTCTTATGTATGCAATAGTCTGTACAAGGCCAGACATTGCCCAAGTAGTGAGAGTTCTTAGTCGGTTTATGGCTAATCCTAGAAGAACATATTGGAATGTTGTAAAGAGAGTGTTTAGATATTTGAAGGGAACTTCAGAATATGCTTTGTGTTACCATGAGAACTTGGTTGAATCACAGATGACTCTCAACATTTGAGGTTATGTAGATTCTGATTGGGTAGGGGACATTGACAGTAGGAGGTCCACCAGTGGATACATTTTCATGATGAATGGTGGTGTAGTGAGTTGGATGAGTAAGTGGTAGATTGTAGTCGCTTTGTCCACTACGAAGGCAAAATACATGCTAGCTACACATGCTTGTAAAGAAGCAATTTGGATAAAACGTTTGTGTTCTAACATTGGTTTTGATGTAGGGAAAATAACTATTTTCTGTGATAGTTAGAGTGCAATTTTTCTAGCCAAGAATTTTACTTTCCATGCCATGACAAAACATATAAATGTACAATACCATTTTGTACGAGATATGGTGGAGGATGGAAAGGTCATTTTGAAAAAAGTTGATACTCTGGAGAATGTTGCAGATGCATTGACGAAGCCAGTGAGCACATACAAGTTTAGGTGGTGTGCCAGTTCAATGGGCCTTAGTGCCCATGATTTTCAATAGTTTTGTTGTGCTTTGGAGGTGTCTATGTGATCTTCATCAAGTGGGAGATTTTTGGAAATATGTGCCTCAATCTCACAGGCTGGAACCTCTGGAAGAGCCATGTCAGTGTGACATTCACTTAGTTTGGACAAGTAGTAGTTGGTTAACCTTGTGGTTTGTACAGGTCGCCGAGACAATGCTTTTGTCTTACCGAATGGATCTATCATTGTGACATTATGATCGCTGTGATAATTTATATCTCACTCCGCCCGAGTTTATCTCTTTCCAACGAGTTAGTGTCAAGTGGTGGTCGGGGAGACTCATGGCGATTGGAGTCATCAGAATAACACATATGCTTCGGTATGAAGTTTTGTTGATATGGAAAGTCTCACTGATAAGTATTCACTTGAAGTCATCGGGGTTACTTGAACACTCGGGAAGAACTCTTGGCAACAGTTGGTATGTCTCACCGAAAGTATACACTCGGAGTATCGAAGTAGCACAAAGGCCTCGGTGTGAAGTCTTAGCGATGAAGGATTGTCTTGTCGACAGTGTTACACTCGAAGTCTTCGGGGAGAGTCTTTGACGTTCGGTATGACTCATATCGACAAGAAAATTCTCGTCGATAGCCACACTTGGAGTCATCAGGATAACGTATGGTGGCTCGATAAGAAGTCTTGTTGATAGTTGATTCTCTAGCCGATAGTGGAACATTGCAATGTAACTTGAAGGCATCGATATGACCTCTTGGTGAAAGCGGTAAGTCTTTCCAACTGTTGGACATTTCGAAGTAACTTGAAGGCTTGGTGTGATCTCTTGGCGAATGACGATAGTCTCGTCAATGAGAATGTTGAGGTCAATGTGACTTGTGAACTCGGTATAACGTCTTGCCGATGGTCATGACTCTTGGCGATAATGACGATCTGGCTTTGTGGCATCGGGGAGACACGGTTAGTGTCTCACTGACATGTGAATACATTGTGAATGCATTTGACCGAGTGATGACCATCCTACGTGGTACGTCTTGGACCAATCAGAGAAGTCGAATGGGAACCATTGGAAGATAGTCTGTTGTGGCAGTTCTGTGAGGAAGTTCGACAGACAGGAACAAAATAGATTTATTCTCAAGTTGCAAATGATGTTTGGTTCGATCGATGTTCAATGTTTAGTTGGTTCAACGGTTTGTTGGATGAACAATTCGATGTATGATCAGTGTGAATTCAATTCTGAGAGAATTATAACGTGAATGTTCTGTCAAGGTTGGTCATTGTGAAAGCTGTTGTAATTTGACATCAGAGAGTCAAGCCCGAACTCTGTATGTAATTTCATTACTGCAATACAAAGGGGTTTTTCTTGGTGTGGTGGGTTTTTCTCTCGTAAGGGTTTTCCCACGTAAATATGGTGTTCATATGTGTATTTTTAATTCTCTGTTTCTATTATCTCTTTCAAGTGCATCTTAATTGGGTTGTAATTATAAAATTTAAAAACTATATTTACATCCTTCCCCAAGGTTTTGACATTATGAGAGTTGTTTCTGCACCTTAGCTTTCCTTACATAAAATTTTTAATAGATATCAAAAATTGATTCATACAAGTACAAAATAATTAGTGAATCATATATGAATGTAGTCTTTGTATGTCACAAATCCCTTCCACAATTGTAGGGTCAATTGTACGCATATAAATTTGACCCACATAAGTGTGGATTTGATCTAGATACATGAATTCAATCTCTATGAATCTCTAAATGTTTACCATCAACTTATCTTGTGAACTTGAATCTATGTCTACCTATAAACATGTTTGTGTGGTTAGGAGTTTTCTAGTTACCATAAATATGTTTCCCTTTAGTCAAATTGTTAAGGATACCAAGTCAACAACTTTTGAAAATGATTAAAAAACAAGCAAGAGATGCCCTAGATGTTGATGCAAGTAGATATGTAATAAAGATTTTTTTTATTGAATTCTTGAATAATTATATAGATATGAGGTAATCTCATGAATTCTAAGTATTAGATCTTAGTGTGTAAAAATGAACTAGAGTTTGAAATGGATGGAAAGGCGGGGGGAGGGGCGGGCATTAAAGAACCCTAATTCCCCTTTATGTAAAGTGATTTATGGTTTAAAGTCCCTTTTCTCCAAAAATTTCATTAAGAATGCAAACCAACAAGACCAAGAGATTGACTTTCAACCTCAAAGGTGAGTCAATCGAACTTAGGTTGGTGATTCTTTAATGACAGAAAATGATTAGCAATG
Source organism: Sequoia sempervirens (assembly GCA_007258455.2). Classification (NCBI taxonomy): domain Eukaryota; kingdom Viridiplantae; phylum Streptophyta; class Pinopsida; order Cupressales; family Cupressaceae; genus Sequoia; species Sequoia sempervirens. Next base: position 266,965,402 of record VDFB02281492.1, read on the forward strand.
ATTTAAAGTAATGCAACTAAATGAACTATATGACCTAAGATGTGAATTGTAGATTCTTGAATGTTCAGAAATTGAAACAACAATTTGTGGGTAGATTTGAGAAGGGTATGATAGCATGTACCTGCCACCAAAAGATGTTTTTGAGTAGTGTAGGAGGATTGGTTTTCCCTTGGGCGAATGGGTCCTTGATAGGGAATCTAAAAACACTTTTCAGTCCTTTGATGTTGGATCTAAGATGCTGATTTCTAGTGGCAAACTAGTCAGAATGTCAAAAATAAATTTTGCAACTTAGTTTTCATGTCTTGGCAAGAATGATGACACCAAATGTAACAATGCAAAATTTATCTTCAAGATTTTTTCAATTCTTCTTCAACCTATAATCTACACATACAAAAAGAGGGGAAAATGTTTTGTTTGTTTATATGGGGGTTTGCCTTGGTCAAACCAAATTTGGTAATTAAACCTTGATAAAAGATAATAAAAGGAAGGAAATGATGAATGAACACTTGTTGCAACTCACCACCCTTCAATCACTTCCTTGAAGGACTGAAGTTATACACATCTCTTCAAAGGAATCAAATCTTGCTTACTTGATTTGCTTGAATTCTTGGATGCTTGAGGATCAACAATGCATGTTAGCCTTCACAAGATAACATGAACACCCATAAACTTGAACATGATGTTAAGATCTTGATTGCTGCTACAAATGACTGATAATGTTGCTCTTGACAATAATATTTACTCTTGAATCTTTCCTTCTTGCTAGATCAAATTGCTTGTTAGGTGTTCTTAGATTTCAAATGATAAAAAGATTAGGTATTTATAGGTGTTTATCTAATTTCTCAAAAATAAGATTCCAAAATCCGACTTTAAAATTTCAATTTGGATCATTAAAAGACCACCAAAAACATATTTTTAAATGGGTCCTAACATCCTGGCCTAAATTTTGAGGACACTCATAATCCATGGTAATTAAAATATTAAATGTATTTATTTAATGTTGGTTCTCCTTTCGGAAAATGGTAAAAATAAGGCCTTGGAATGCATAATTTAGTACATTAAAAGCTTAATTAAGTCTAATAAATTAAGGGGCCCAAACATAGTGTGAAATTGTAAAGTTATACAATTTCCTACACTACAGAGTTAATACTTAAATAAAAGTCCAAAAGGTGCAAGTATAATATTGTGTGCATTAAGTTCACACAATGATTAATTAAAAGTGTTAGGTTGACTCTAAATGTACATAGTCCTATGTTCAAAATAAAAATTGATATCTTAACATAGTTAGATGTTTGGATTTAATAGATTAATCATTACTTGTCAATCCAAATATTTATTGATGTTGAGGAGAATTCATTCGAGTGTCAAATTGGTGGCAAGCACTTAGTGCGCAACATGACAAAGACAACCAACCAATTCTAGCCTATGAAGTCTTTACCAATGCTCTACAAGAGGAATTTTAGCCCCTCAAACATTTGGAGGATGAAAAAGTGAAGTTCCAAAATGAAAGGGCCAATCTATGAATAATATACCATTGAGTACCACGACTTCTTCACACACTTGCATGGGAATTTTCTTAACAAAATCATGTTTTGAAATGCACTAGTAGATTGTCATCTTTCATTTGTGGTAAAATGAAGTTTTTAACCTCAAACATCTTGGGACAAGCAATAATGTGTCTAATATTAAAGCCAAGGTGAAGCTTAAGCAAAAAAACATAAGAACAAATCTACATTAGAAACTAGCTACAAGCCTTTTGCAAAAGAAAGCAATCTTTTATGCAAAAGCAACTGTGATACTCAAAAATATCCATACAAAGCCCTAATTCATATCCACCAAATTCTCTAAAAAAAATAGTGGTAATAAGACACAACAAGGTTATGTATGGTGTCATCATCGTCACAACAACTCAAAATTACACTAAAACTTGCACACAATAGTCTCTATTATTTTAAGCCCCATTAATTTTTCACTCAAATGAAGATACTAATCAAGAGGCAGAGTGCCTCAACACCAATATTTTGACCACTAATACTTTGGAGGAATGTTCTCCTCTTCCACTTGGTGTTATATCATGGAATATTCTACCCACTTACTCATTGACAAAAGAAACCAAAAGAACATAATTGTGCATGGGGTCATTTAAATGCTTAGGTCTCTTAGCCACTACACATCGAAGCCCCTACTCCTTAGGATGGTTGCAACACAATAAAGGCATTCGAGTAACTAGATAATATACTTCCAAATATGTAGTTGAACCCGTGCAAGACACTATCATTTGTGATGTCAAGTACATTTAGAATTATGTGATATACTACTTAGAAGACCATATGTATATGATTGAGATGGTGTTTACCATTCTTAACCACAACAATGGATGGTTCATGTTAACAAATGATATTTACGATTCCATGAGTCTAAACTACCAACCAAACTAGCTTTGGTATCTATTAAATAGTAACATAAGATCATTACCCATGGGCAGAAAACCATGCTTACCATAGTCCACCCAAAGACATGTACATGAGAAAAATTACAAGCACTAACAATATGCACTCACATATCCAATTTATTGTAGAAAAAAAATCTCAACAAGGTACTATAGTGGTATGAAGATGCTTTTGTAAAATATAAGGTTTTTTAACATACTATAGAGGAAAACATTGATTCAATTTGGTTCTTAGATGTCCTATCCCAAATAGCTCACTATATCATAGGTCTACTAAGGGTAACAACAAGGTTTTGCGTCAAACCAAAGAGTTACTTGATCAATGCAATATTCAACCTTGGTCTTTTCCATGTGGTATCCTAATTATTCTTACACCTAAGAAGGATGGTGCATGTTGCCTATGTATTATTTATCACATGCTCAAAAAGATTATAGTGAAAAATAGATATCATTTTATCGCACATTAATGAATTGCTTCACCAACTTTGAGGTGTGGAATACTTCACCAAAATTTTCCTCAAATAATGATATCATCAATTTCTTGTTCATATTAAAAACATTTGGAATACTTCTTTCAATAATTATGAAGGACTATACAAATAAACGGTTATGCATTTTGGCTTAACCAATGCTCTAATGATAGTCATGTGCCTAGTGAAAAAAATATTATGACCCTTCACTAAATCCTTCAAAATCATCTATGTGGATGACATTCTCATCTACAAAAGTACTTATGAATACCATGTGGATCTAGTCTCTCACATAATAGATATATTGTCCTAAAAATGTTGCAATTCCATCATAACAAATGTAGTTTTGGTGCTACATAAATCAATTACTTAGGCTACATAATATACCTATATGGTATACATGTAAACCATAAAAATATCAAATAAATCCAAGAATACCCAAATACCACAAATTATTACTATATTCCATAACTTTCTTGGACTTTCCAACTTCTACTATACCTGCTTGTAGTTGGTTTCTCACATATTACCTACTCACTCAACCAAAGAATGCATGTCAAGATATCATTCTCATGGACACTTGCACAACACACTTTTGAGGGGCTCAATTTGCACCTCTACATAATTCTTGTTCTCACAATGTTGTACATTATACACTTGATCAAATTCTAGATAACCACATATAACTATGTACTTAATGTTGTAATCATGTAGCATAAATATATAATCACATATCATTTAGAGACTTATGGCAGCATGATTTGATGCTACTCCAGCTGAAACTAGAGTTGTATGCAATTATACTAGACATCAATCAATGACACAAATAATTATAGGAAAGGAGACAATTATCCATTCTAATCATAAGTTTCTCTAGTTTTAGCACACTCAAAGAAAACTGTAAATGTGCACATGAAATGGATTACATAATTTTTTAAAAATCATCTAGTTATCAAGCATAAGAATGAGAAGTACAACAAGGTACATGACTACCTTAACTAAAAATCTATTCAAGTACTCATCATGATGCTCAACTTGCTTGGTCACTTCCTTATTGGGAGTCACTCTACCCAACAAATATTTTTTTCCTCAAATCTACATTGAGCTTTTGCAAGGTTAATATTTTGACGAGTTCTGCCTATCCAACATGCTTCACTTGAATTTTATACATATCTATGTTTCAAATGGCATGCTATGCCAAAGATTCATTTCAAAAGCACATCACACCAAAATAGTTGGACACTTTGACATTACCAAGAAACTAGAAATACTTAAACAACACTTCTATTGGCCTCACATGCACACAAACATTTAATTCCATATAAAGTTTATATTCCTTGTAGCATTACAAATCCTATGAATAAGAAGCTTGGACTATACACCCCTTATCATTTTCAACATGGCCATAGGAACCCATAAATATAGATTTATTGAACAAGCAACCCATAACGAAGCATTAAAATAAATTATTATTCATCATGGTTCATAGATTATCCAAGGTGGTTATTTTGATTGCATGTAAGAAAATATTCATGGTATCTAATAACATTAATCTTTTATTCACCCACATTTGGGCCCACTTTGTCTTACCAAAATCCATTATCTATTACTATGACCTACAATTTGTCAATCATTTTTGGCAAACTTTGTGGACCAACTTAAATACATAATCAAATCACTTTACATCCTTACATCTACATTTATATTTCCAAATAGATATGTTCAACTACACTCCCATACACATTCCATGCATTTAGAATAGTGCACGTTTATGCACTTGGTATGACAACATCCTCTAAATCCAACATTCCTATAATAGATTTCTTCATAGTTCTAAATTGGGCATAGTCATTTTTACACATCTTGAGTTACAAAAAGTGAAAGTGAAGAAACATCTCTACAAATTTTTGTCAAATCATTAATGAGGATCATAGTTGATTTTTGCATATTAAATTATTTGTGTAGGGCATAGCTTAATCTTATATCAAATCATTCCCACAACACTCAAGGTTAATCTAGAGGAACTCAAATTCAGCCTATAAAAATATTTTAGTTTGTATAAAGCTTGATACATTCATTAGATTTTGAGCATTATTTTTTTTGTACCTTGGTGAATGGATTTTGTGTAGAATCAACATTAATTCTTCTTTGTTCTCAAAGCTAAGTACACTTGTTTGTTACATTAAACTTCTAGGAATCACATTTAATTTATCAACCCAACTATTATTAATATAAGTTAATTATGCTTTAATTGTGTTGCATTAGATTAATTAGCCTTGATTATTTATATAAAGCCATTTATTTCTTTACAATATTGTTCTTCAACTGTAACAACAAGATCATTTAAGTTTGCTTGTGTAAAATAAATTTGTTCGGCTATGTACTTCATCCACAACCTTGGTATTTCAATCTCATGATGTCCATGGATTTGTTCAAGGTATGTCTTCAATAAATATTGTATAAACTTAGATTTTTTTAAAAAAACTTCCTTTTCATATTCTTTAAGATAATTTGATTAAACAATCATTAATTAATACATACCCTAGGAATAAGACTTGAGACTAGTCAAAGATATTGTAGTCAATGTTTAGAATTTAAATGAATAAAACAATTATACTTGCTAAAATTTTGATGCATAAAAGTTGTAATAGATGTCAAAAATTGATTCATACAATTACAAAATAATTAGTGAATCTTATATGAATGCTTAGAAATCAATGTAGTCTTTGTATGTCACAAGTCACTTCCACAATTGTAGGGTCAACTGTACGCATATAAATTTGACCCACACAAGTGTGTATTTCATCTAGATACATGAATTCAATCTCTATGAATCTCTAAATGTTTACCATCAGCTTATCTTGAGAACTTGAATCTATGTCTACCTATAAACTTGGTTGTGTGGTTAGGACTTTGCTAGTTACCATAAATATGTTTCCCTTTAGTCAAATTGTTAAGGATACCAAGTCAACTTTAGAAAATGATTAAAAAACAAGCAAGAGATGCCCTAGATGTTGATGCAAGTAGATAATGTAATAATGATTTTTTTAATTTAATTCTTGAATGATTATATAGATATGAGGTAATCTCATGAATTCTAAGTATTAGATCTTAGTGTGTAAAAATGAACTAGAGTTTGAAATGGATGGAAAACGGGGGCGGGGGGGCAGAGGGGAGTGTGGGGTTAAAGAACCCTAATTCCCCTTTATGTAAAGTGATTTATGGTTTAAAGTCCCTCTTCTCTAAATATTTCATTAAGAATGTAAACCAACAATACCAAGAGATTGACTTTCAACCTTAAAAGGGAGTCAATCGGGCTTAGGTTGGTGATTCTTTAATGATAGAAAATGAAAATTATTAGGAACGATTTAAAGTAATGCAACTAAATGAACTATATGACCTAAGATGTGAATTGTAGATTCTTGAATGTTCATAAATTGAAACAACAATTTGTGGGTAGATCTGAGAAGGGTATGATAGCATGTACCTATCACCAAAAGATGTTTTTGAGTAGTGCACGAGGACTAGTTCGCCCCTGGGTGAATGGGTCCTTGATAGGGCTTCTAAAAACAATTTGCAGTCCTTTGATGTTGGATCTAAGATGTTTATTTCTAGTTGCAAACTTGTCAGAATGTCGGAAATAAATTTTGCAACTTAGTTTTCACATCTTGGCAAGAATGATGACACCAAATGTAACAATGCAAAATTTCTCTTCAAGATCTTTTCAATTCTTCTTCAACCTATAATTTGCACATACACAAAGAGGGAAAAATGTTTTGTTTGTTTATATGGGGGTTTGCCTGTTATGAAAAAACTTGCACAATAGAAGAATATGATATGAAATATGTTGCAAATACTTAATAATAATTGAGAATAACAAGTCACTTTGAGGGGGAAAACCTCCATATATCTCTAATGATAACACACTTCACAACTTGATGATGAAATAAGACTCACAACCTCCTATAAATACCTATTTATGCCTAGGGTATCACCTAGGATGACTTAGACACACCTATATAAGTCTTAGGTCGACCTAAACAACTAAATAACAATATAATAATAATAATATGACTTAATAGAGAGTTAAGATAGCCACAAGCCGACTATTCATAACCCAATGTACACTAATATTAAGGGAATAGCATGCCCCCTTATTCAAAGAAGCATTGTCCTCAATGCTAATCAAGTTTGGATTCTTTTGAATGAACTCCTCATCCTACCATGTGGCATCTTCAACTGGTAAATTCTTCCATTGGATGAGATACTCAGTGAGAACTCTATTCCTCAGCTTCTTTATGCGTGTTTGAAAAATGTACTCCGGTTCCAAAATGATTCTTCCTTCTTCATTGAGCTCTAGTAGTGTTGTTTGAGTGGGAATATTATACCCAATGGCCTTCTTCAAATAAGAAACATGAAAAACTGGATGTATCTTTGTTGTTGGTGGAAACTCTAGCTTGTAGGCAACACTACCAATTTTTCGCATGATTTGGTATGGACCATAATACCTTGGAGATAACTTATTATTCTTTTTTTGTTGCTTTAGTGAGATTTGTTTATAAGGCTGCAATCTCAAGAAGACCAAGTCCCCAACTTCAAAACTTCTTTCACTATGATGTTGGTCTGCATGTTGTTTCATTCAATTTTGTGCCATGGCTAAATTTTCCTTGAGTCCTAAAAGTACTTGTTTTTGATGAAGCAAGTGGTATTCTACTGCCTAAACTCTTGGTGACACCTTTATTGATGATGTGATGGAAGGAGGATGATATCCATAAAGTGCCAAAAATGGAGACATTTTTGATGAGCTATGAAAAGAAGTGTTATACCACCATTTTGCAAGTGGTAGCCAATCTACCCATTGAGATTGTTTATCTGAAGTGAAACAACATAGAAATCCTTCCAAACACTTATTAAAAACCTCATTTTTCCCATTTGATTGAGGGTGGTATGAAGAGCTATGAGCCAATTGAGTACCCAAACATGAGAATAAGTCTTTCCAAAAGTGACTAGTGAAGATAGGGTCACAATCACTAACAATAACCTTAGGTGTACCATGTAGCTTTTGGATATTCTCCAAAAATGTTTTTTCCATTGCACTTGTTGTAAAAGGATCTGATAATGCAATGAAATGTGCATATTTAGTGAGGCGATCAACTACCACCATGATGACATTATGACCTTTAGATTTGGGAAGCCCTGTGATGAAGTCCATGGATACCTCTTCCCAATGCTGGCTAGGAATAGATAAGGGTTGCAAGAGAACTGGTGTCTTAATTGTCTCCCCTTTATTCCTTTGACAAACCAAACATTCAGTCACAAATTTTTGAACATCACCATTTAGCCCTTCCCAAAAAAAATCTTGCTTGACTCTGTTGATAATCAAGGTGAATAAAGCTTGCAATATGAACTTAAATGAGTGAATGCAAATCTGAAATATGTAGAATAACCTTTAGCCTTAGTGTGAAGAAATAATGAGAGAGAGAGATAGAAAAAACCATAACACATGCAATGACAGATTTATGTAGAGAAACCCCGAAGGGAAAAAACTCCACCACCGAAAGAGAGACAAGTATATTACTAATAATCTCAAATATTACATGCAACAATAGACTTCTCTTATCATTCCCTGTAAATCTAGCAACACCCTGTTACCCTACAAAACTGAATTGAATAACTCTAACTCAAGGCCCCAATTTATAGAGATTTGTGAGGATGAAAACCACCATGGTTTCACCAAACAATAGGCAACAATACCGCCTATAAAAATTGATGCCTCTCTCCTTGAAATGGTCAAAAATACCAAAAATAGCCTCTTACAGATGCTCTTATAGCTATCATAAGGAATCTTTCATGCATGGATGCCTGGGGTCCAAAAATAGCATATTCTGTCATAGGAATCTATCATATTGTCATAGCATCTTCTGACAACTGTCATGCATGCCATAGATGCTCTTACAACACCCTATTTTGACCCAACAACCTTATTTTAGAAGATTCTGAGGTGGGATTCCTAGCTATTTTGTCCTTTTCCAAAAGGACAAATGGTAACGGTAACACTGCATTTATATTATCTCTTTCACCACTGTTGGTCAAACAGTTTCACCTCTTATGGGTAAATGTACAAAACACTTTAGGAGATTAATAAATTAAAGGATTTACAAGGTTGATGACACCTAAACCCTAACATTCTCCCACTTGACATAATACATTGTAAATTACACCCATATAGATACAATTACATAGAATTAAGTACAGTGATCAAGGCCCATGGCCTTTCTGCATCAAGAGAACTTTTTCGTGGTGACTGGTTTCATAAGAGAATCTGCAACATTATCCAAAGTGTCAACTTTTTCAATCAAGACTTGTCCATTCTCAATCATTTCTCGCACAAAGTGATACTGAATATCAACATGCTTAGTACAAGCATGATACATAGGATTTTTAGCTAAACATATGGCACTCTAACTATCACATCCGATCCTCACTATCCTACAATCAAAACCAATACTATTACCAAGTCTTTGTAACCAAACTATCTCCTTAGAGGCATGTGTAGTAGCCATATACTTTGCTTCAATGGTAGACAAAGAAACTATAGGTTGTCTTTTACTCATCCAACTCACTGCTCCTCCAAACAAAGTAAACACATAGCCACTAGTGGACCTTTGATTTTCAAGTCATCTACCCAATCTACATCAACAAAACCATGTATGTCCAATGACTTATCAACATTGTCACTACCATGATAAACCAAATAGTAATCAGAAGTTCCTTGCAAATATCTAAATACCCTTTTAACAAAAGTCCAATTTTCTTTACCAGGGTTAGACATAAACCTGCTTAGAACTCCCACTACTTGGGCTATATCTGGTCAAGTACAAACCATTGCATACATTAAAATACCGACAACACTAGCATAAGGAACTTTAGACATTTCATCAATATCATCATCTAATTTAGGACACATGTCTAAACTCAACTTAGTACCAACAGGAAATGGAATATTTACTGGTTTACAGTCCTGCATTTTAAATCTTTGCAAAATAGTGTTAGAATACTTACTTTGACTTAACCAAAGCTTTCTGTGAGCTTGATCCCTAATGATTTCCATCCCAAGAATATATTTATCAACCCCTAAATCTTTCATATCAAATGTGCTAGAAAGCTGAGTTTTAAGTTTCCTAATCATTGCCTTAATGTTACCAATGAACAACATATCATCCACATATAAGACAATAATCAGTATCTGATCTTCAATAACTTTAAAATAAACGCAGTGATCCTCTTCACGTCTAACAAAACCCAAATTTAATGCAAGTGCATCAAACTTTTGGTACCGCATCCTAGGTGACTGTTTCAAACCATATAGAGACCTTTTCAACATGCAAACCAAGTGTTCTTTTCCTTTCACAACAAAACCATCACACTATTGCATGCAAATTTCTTCCTCTAGATCCCCATGCAAGAAAGTAGTTTTAACATCCATTTGTTCTATTTCTAAATCATAAGCAGCAACAATGGATAAAAGGAATCTAATAGAGGTTAACTTAGCAACAAGAGAGAATATTTCACCAAAATCAACTCCCTCTCTCTGGGAGTAGCCCTTGGCCACTAATCTAGCCTTGTATCATTCCAAATTTCCATCTGCACCAAACTTCTTTTTATATATCCACTTACAACCAATGGCATTTCTTCCTTTGCGAAAAAAAACAAGATCCCAGGTATCACAGTTTTTCAAAGACATCATCTCATCATGCATGGCCTACATCCAAGACTCACATTCTTTTGAAGAGAGAGCCTCCCTGAAAGATCTAGGTTCATCATTAGTACATAACAAAGCAAATTTACAATGAAAATCAAGTGGGCTATACCTGTCAACTGGATTTTGTTGTCTTGTGGATCTTCTCAAAGGTGGAGTAAGAGGTTCCTCCTCATGTTCATCCTCATTGTTTTCAACTTCTTCTATTACAATAGATTCCTTAGAACTCTCTTCTTCTTCTCCATCTTCTTGTCCATCTCTCTGTTCTTCCACATGTGCATCTTCTTGCTTAGTTTCAAAATGCATTGTCTTTGAATTTTCCTTTGGTTGGACATCTTCAGAGTTAGCTCTAAATTCCCTGAAAATAACATCTCTTGAAAATATCATCTTTCGTGTTAGTGGATTCTAAAGTTTATAACCTTTAACATTTTCACCATAACCTACAGAGATGCATTTCTGAGATTTGGTATCCAATTTAGACCCCTTCTCTTGAGGCACATTAACAAAATCCTCACAACCAAAGACCCTTAAATGTGAAACTAAAGGCTTTTTACCCAACCACATTTCATAAGGAGTTTTATCAACAAGAGCTTTACAAGGAGATCTATTAATTAAATAACAAGCAATACCAATAGCTTATGCCCAAAAACATTTATCTAACTTAGCACTACTTAACATGCTCCTAGCTCTTTCCATTAATGTACAGTTCATTCTTTCTACTACCCCATTTTGTTGGGGTGTGTAAGGTGTAGTCTTTTGCTTAACAATCCTTGCATGTTTGCAAAACTCATCAAATTCCTTAGAAAAATATTCACCCCCATTGTCAAATCTCAATACTTTTATCTTGTAATCTGTATGCTTTTCAACCAATGCCTTAAATTCCTTAAATTTGGTGAAAACTTTAGATTTTGTATGCATAAAATAAATCCAAGTATACCTTGAGTAATCATCAATGAAGAAAACATAATAACGAGATCTACCCAAAGAATCTATATCCACTGGACCACACACATCCGAATGAATTAGTTCTAAGAATCCATTAGCATTATTAGCTCCTTTAGGAAATGATGACCTATTTTGTTTACCAAACGCACAATCCTCACATAAATAATTTTTGCCAACAAAATAATTAGAAATACCGTCTACTAGTTTCTTATCAAGTATGGTCCTAAGACCTTTTTCACCAATGTGACCCGATCTATGGTGCCACAACGTACATGCATTTTTAGTGCTAGTTACAAAAGAGGAGTTACAAAAAGTAGAGGCATTTAGCATAAATAAATTCCCTATCCGAGATCTTTTAGCAACCACCAAACTTCCCCTTACCATCTTGCAACCAGAATTGTCAAATGTCACATGCATCCCATAATCATTCAACTTGGAAATAGAAATTAAACTTTTTGTAAGTCCCGGAATATGTAAAACATCATCAAGGATTTTAACCCTCCCATCACTGAAACACAACTTTACCTTTCCTTTACCAATAACCTTTTGTGAGCTATTGTCACCCATGAATACCTCTCCTCCATCATATTCTTTGTATGTAGAAAACCACTCCTTATGAGGAGTCATATGGAAGGAAGCACTTGAATCAATAAGCCAAGCATCATTACAAACTGTGTTAGCTGAAATAATCAAAGCATCAAAATCATTGTTATCAAAGGACTTTTCCGTGGAGGAATCTACATTCTTTTTCTTGTTTCTACATTCCTTCTTCACATGTCCTCGTTTACCACAGTTCCAACACTCCACTATGCTCTTTCTAGGGGTCTTATATTGTCCGTTAGACTTATCCTTCTTCTTATCCCCTTTAGGCTCTTTCTCCTTGGGCCTACCTCGCACATGCAAGGAATCTTGGGAGCCACTACGCATAGTCTTTCTCCTCATCTCCTTTGAAAGAAGTATGGGAATAATATTATCCATCTTAGTTTCTGCACCACCACTTGTTATAGCAATAATTAAATTTTCCCAAGATTTTGGCAAAGAGAAAATCAATAAAATGCATTTATCCTCATCTTCTATTTTAACATCAATAGATGCAAGCTGACTTATAATCAAATTAAAATAATTCAAATGTTCAACAATAGATTCACAATCCTTCATCTTTAATGAATATAAACACCTTTTGAGATACAACTTGTTAGACAAACTCTTAGTTTGGTATATTTCACCTATCTTCCTCCAAAGCTTGTATGTTGTGTCTTCTAAAGAGACATTCAGGAGGACAGAATCTATGAGACACAACCGAATAGTCCCTTAAGCCTTCTTGTCTAACTTATTCCAATCTTCATCCGACAAGGTTGAAGTAGATGGCTTCTTATCAACTGAAATTGGTAATCACTAATCTCTCTCCTCAAGAAGATCCTCCACTTTCAACTTCCACTTCTCATAACCAGCTCCATTGAACTTATCAAAATCTAGACGAGAGGTGGAAGCCATGGTATGCAATCTTTCACAAATCTACAAAACCCAGAACACAAAAGCTCCCACTGGAGCAAAAAACCTTCAACACTTTAAAACCTTCCTTAATAGAACCATTAGCTCTGATACCAAATGTTGATAATCAAGGTGAAGAAAGCTTTCAATATGAACTTAAATGATTGAATGAAAATCTGAAATATGTAGAATAACCTTTAGCCTTAGTGTGAAGAAATAATGAGAGAGAGAGAGAGATAGAAAAAACCATAACACATGCAACATCATATTTATGTGGAGAAACCCCAAAAGGAAAAACTACACCACCGAAAGAGAGGCAAGTATATTACTGATAATCTCAAATATTACATGCAACAATAGACTTCTCTTATCATTCCTTGTAAATCCAGCAACACCCTATTACCCTACAAAACTGAATTGAATAACTCTGGCTCAAGGCCCCAATTTATAGAGATTTGTGAGGATGAAAACCACCATGGTTTCACCAAACAATAGGAAACAATACCACCTGGAAAAACCCACGCCTCCCTCCTTGAAATGGTCAAAAATACCAAAAATAGCCTCTTACAAATGCTCTTATAGCTGTCATAAGGCATCTTTCATGCATGGGCGCCTAGGGTTCAGAAATAGCATATTCTGTCATACTGTCATAGCATCTTATGAAAACTGTCATGCATGTCATAGATGCTCTTACAACACCCTATTTTGACCCAACAACCTTATTTTAGAAGATTCCAAGGTGGGACGCCTAGCTATTTTGTCCTTTTCCAAAAGGACAAATGGTAACGGTCACACTACATTTACATTGTCTCTTTCACCACTGTTGGTCAAACAGTTTCACCTCTTATGGGTAAATGTACAAAACACTTTAAGAGAATAATAAATTAAAGGATTTACAAGGTTGCTGAAACCTAAATCCTAATAGACTCGATAATATGTCTTCAAAAATCAAGAATGACCACCCACTGGAGACTCATGCAACTCTATGAGAATCTTGTGTTTAAGAGTGGAATTCTTGCAGATATACAAACACTCTTTATACCAAAGAGTATCTCCCTTCCAACAAAACTTATTTGAACTAATAGGATCACTTTTTAATTGTTCGATGAGATTACTTGTCACAACATCATTTTTCCACTTTGCTTTGGCTTCCTCCACCCAATTTGCTTTTAATATTGAAAGGGCACACAATGAGGCTTCATCATTCTCATCCTTCCTTGAAAGTGCATCTACTACAATATTTTATTTCCCTTTCTTATATACAATCTCAAAGTCATATCCTAACATCTTAGTGACCCATTTTTGTTGCTCTTCAGAAGATAGTCTTTGTTCCAAAAAACATTTTAGGCTATCATGATTTATCTTAACCTTGAAGTGTCTACCCAATATATAAGGCCTCCATTGTTTAATTGCATGGAGGATTGCTAGCATTTCCTTCTCGTAAGTAGGTTTTGGTTGATTCTTATCCTTTAATTGACGACTCTCAAAATCAATTTGTCAACCTTCTTGCATGAGCATTGATCCTATCCCATTTCCAAAAGCATCACATTCCACAATGAATTCCTTGGTGAAGTCAAGAGTGGCAAGCACTGGAGTTGTACACATAGCCTCCTTCAATCTCTCAAATGTTGTATTGGCAGACTCGTTCCAATGAAAATAATTCTTCTTCAATAGAGTGGTGAAAGTTGTTGCTATATGACCATAATTCTTCACAAATATTCTATAGTACACTGTCAATCCCAAGAAACCCCTCAGTTTCTTAATGGTTTTTAGAATAGGCCATTCCATGATAGCCTTAATTTTGTTAGGGTCCACCTTTACTCCTTCATGTGAAACTATGTGTCCCAAATACTCCACCTCTGTAAGACCAAAAGCACACTTGGATGGCTTAGCATAGAGTTTATGATCTTCAAGTATTTTTAATGCTTGATCCACATGTTGCAAATGTTCTTCCCAAGTCTTGCTATAAATCAATATATCATCAAAGAATACTAACACAAACTTTCTCGAGAACTTCTTAAAAATGGAATTCACCAAACTTTGGAATGTAGATGGTGCATTGGTAAGACCAAATGACATCACCAAAAATTCATAATGACCCTCATGATTCTTAAATTTTTGTCTTACAAATATCTTCCTCCTTAATCTAAATTTGGTGATAACTAGATCTAAGATCTAACTTGGTAAAATACATAGCTTCATTCAATTCATCTAGCAAATCATCAATGACTAGAATATGAAACTTATATTTAATGGTGTACATGTTGAGCACTCTATAATCTAGACATATGTTCCAAGTATCATCCTTCTTATGTATCATAACCATAGGCGAGGAGTAAGCACTTTGGCTATGCCTAATAATTCTTGCCTCTAGCATATCCTCAAAAAAAATTTCTATCTCACTCTTTTGTATGTGTGGATACCTGTAAGGCCTGATGTTCAGTGGTTGGATCCCTGGGACTAACTGTATAGAATGATCATGATCCCTCTTAGAAGGAATTCCTTTAGGCATAGCTCCAAGAATAACTGAGTGACGATCAATTAGAGCTTGAAAATATAGATGAGTAGGAGCATTAGATTGAGAGACTTCTAATGAACATAGCTGGGCCACAAATCCATCCACTCCTTTCTCAAGAAACTTTTGCATTTGATGAGCTTACCATTTGTGGGGATTTTTCCTTCAAGCCCCTTAGCTCTACTAGCCTTCCTTCTGATTGAAATCTCATGAATAGTTCTTGGAAGTTCATCTCAATCGTTCCTAATGTAATAAGCCATTGTACTCCCAAAATAATATCTATTGCACCCATGGATATTGCATACATTAGGGTATCAAGTTGATAATCTCCCATGGATAATTTAATGCTATGACACTTCCTTGAACAACTAACTATACCACCATCTACAATCAAAACCTGAAACTTTGGAGTTGGATATATAAAACAATTTAGACAAGTAGCTAACTTTTTGTTGATGAAATTATGAGTACTACTTTAGTCGATCAACACTGTTACATTTTGCTTCTTTAAGAACTCCACCACCTTGAGAGTTTTTGGAGCACTAAAACCTGAGAGCGCATGACAAGAAATGATTGGTTGACAATCATGTGATTCCTCATTTGAATCCCTTTCATCCTCTAGTATGGGTTCCTCCTCTTCTTCCTCATTGGACCTTCAATATAGGACAATTTCTTTTCACTGCATTGATGTCCTTGACTATATTTACTATCACAATTGAAACACAACCCTTTTTCTCTTTTCTCCTCAATTTTTTGTGGAGTCAACTTAGTAGGTTGTTTTGAATATCCTTTCTCTCTTGTCACATTAGCCCCTTGCTTCTTAGGAATCACATACTTCTCCTCTACCCTGCATGCTAAGATAAAAGACTCATTTATGGAGCTAGGGATAAACATGCATACCTCATGTTGAATGTGATCCTTGAGACCACCCAAGAATAAATCATTCAAGTTTTCCTCTGTAATTGTATCCACTTGTAAGGATAGATTTTGGAATTGTTGAATATAATCCTTAACTGATCCTGTTTGTTGAAGCTTAGCCAGTTGACTGAAGAAGTTGTCTGTCACACTATTGCTATATTGTGCTTGGAGTTCCTCTATAAAAATTGACCATGAGATGGTGAGCCCCTTTTTCCTTCAATGAGTGCAAAGCCAACGATACCAAATGAATTGATCTGATTCTAGATATAAGGAAGCCATCATGACCTTTTGTCCATTTGGGATTTGGTGTACTTCAAAAAAAATCTCCATTTGGTTTATCCATGTTACAAGATCCTTGCCATCGAACTTGTGCATATCCACCTTTGGAAATAAATTCCTAGATCCCATAGGAGTACTAAATCTTGTGTCAATGGTAGCTAACCTAGAATTTTCACCTTGGTCATTTGAGAACTCCTTTCTTGGTTCAGCCATGTAGTTGCTTAACATGTTTTGTATGTCTGATATATCTCCTCTTAGGTCACACATATCCATCTTAATTGAGGAAATTTCTTACTTGACCTTATTTATTTCCTCATTAGGATTAATATCCTCTATTGTTACCCCATCCTTATCAAGAGTCTTCCCCGAAGTGACAACATTCTTTTCACCCCTTGTTGTAGGCCCCGTCATGATGGGAACTACTAATTTTGAAATAAATCACACAAATGAAACTAAAATTCTCTAAAATTTTTACTGTAACTTACTAGGTCCAAAAAAAATATCACCTAGAAAAATCTCTAAGAAATAAGCAAATTTACAGTTTGGAGAGTGATAATTGTGAAAAAAATAAATTTTCAATAACTTTCTTATTTCTTCTCCAATTCATCCAAATTTTTTATTTTAATCTCCTTTAGAATTTCTTCAAAAACCCAATAAAAATAAGACTCCAATTCGAAAATATGTGCGAGATATGTAGATTCCAAAAAACAATGTGTACAAACCCTAATTCTGCAATAATTCACTTAATTATGCTCCAATTCTTTTAAATTTTGGACTATAGTTTCTTTAATATGTTCTTAAAAAACCCTTTAAAAATTAGAAAAAAATTATCCAAAATATGAAAGATATGCTCTTCCCAAAATCACCTTCAAAATTGAGAAAAACCTTGCCTCTATGATGCCAAGATCATGCTCTGATACCACTGCTTATGAAATAACTTGCACAATAGAAGAATATGATATGAAATATACTGCAAATACTTGATAATAACTAAGAATAACAAGCCACTTCGAGGGGGAAAACCTCCAAATATCTCTAATGAGAACACACTTCAAAACTTGATGATGAAATAAGACTCACAACCTCCTATATATACCTATTTATGCCTAGGATATCACCTAGGCCGACTTAGACACACCTATATAATTCTTAGGCCAACCTAAACAACTAAATAACAATATACTAATGATAATATGACTTAATAGAGAGTTAAGATAGCCACAAGTTGACTATTCATAACCCGATGTACACTAATATTAAGGGCGTAGCATTGCCTTGGTCAAACCTAATTTGGTAATTAAACCTTGATAAAAGATAATAAAAGGAAGGAAATGATGAATGAACACTTGTTTCAGCTCACCACCCTTCAATCACTTCCTTGAAGGACTGAAGTTATACACATCTCTTCAACAAAATTAGATCTTGCTTACTTGATTTTCTTGAATGCTTGGATGCTTGAGGATCAACAATGCATGTTAGCCTTCGCAAGATAACATGAACATGATGTTAAGATATTTATTGCTGCTACAAATGATTGATAATGTTGCTCTTGAATTTTTTCTTCTTGCTAGATCAAATTGCTCGTCAGGTGTTCTTAGATTTTAGATGATAAAAAGACTATGTATTTATAGGTGTTTATCTAATTTCTTGAAAATTAGATTTCAAAATCCAAATTTACAATTTGAATTTCGATCATTAAAAGACCACCAAAAACATATTTTAAAATGGTTCCTAGCATCTTGGCCTAAATTATGACACTCATAATCCATGGTAATTAAAATATTAAGTGCATTTATTTAATGTTGGTTCTCCTTTTGGAAAATGGTAAAAATAAGGCTTTGGAATGCATAATTTGGTATATTAGAAGCTTAATTAAGTCTAATAAATTAAGGGACCCAAACATAGTGTGAAATTGTAAAGTTATACAATTTCCTACACTACATAGTTAATTCTTAAATACAATTACAAAAGGTGCACGCATAATATTGTGTGCATCAAGTTCACAAAATGATTAATTAAAAGTGTTAGGTTGACTCTAAATGTACATAGTCCTATGTTCAAAATAAAAATTGATATCTTAACATAGTTATATGTTTGGATTTAATAGATTAATCATTACTTGTCAATCCAAATAATTATTGATGTTGAGGAGAATTCATTCGAGTGTCAAATTGGTGGCAAGCACTTAGTGCACAAAATGGAAAAGACAACCAACCAATTCTAGCCTATGAATACTTTACCAATGCTCTACAAGAGTAATTTTAGCCCCTCAAACATTTGGAGGATGAAAAAGTGAAGTTCCAAAATGAAAGGGCCAATCTATGAATAATATACCATTGAGTACCACAACTTCTTCACACACTTGCATGGGCGTTTTCTTAACAAAATAATGTTTTGAAATGAACTAGTAGATTTTCATCTTTCATTTGTGGTAAAATGTGGTTTTTAACCTCAAACATCTTGGGATAAGCAAGAATGTGTCTAAGATTGAAGCCAAGGTGAAGCTTAAGAAAAAAACATAAGAAAAAATCTACATTGGAAACTAGCTGCAAGCCTTTTGCAAAAGAAAACAATGTTTTATGCAAAAGCAACTATGTTACTCAAAAATATCCATACAAATCCCTAATTCATATCCACCAAATTCTCTAATAAAAAATAGTGGTAATAAGACACAACAAGGTTATGTATGGTGTCATCATTGTCACAACAACTCACAATTACACTAAAACTTGCACACAATAGTCCCTATTCTTGTAAACCCCATCAATTTTTCACTCAAATGAAGATACTAATCAAGAGGCAGAGTGCCTCAACACCAATATTTTGACCACTAATACTTTGGAGGAATGTTCTCCTCTTCCACTTGGTGTTATATCAATGAATATTCTATCCACTTACTCATTGACAATAGAAACCAAAAGAACATAATCGTGCATGGGGTCATTTAAATGCTTAGGTCTCTTAGCCACTGCACATTGAAAGCCCCTACTCCTTAGGATGGTTGCAACACAATAAATGTAGAAGTTGAGAATGCCAACTTCACAGACCCCGAAGATCATCTGCATGCAAATAACCTGTCACAGAAAGGAAGAGATGGAGACAAAAAAACAAGGGTGCTCTGCAAGCTTCAAGAGAGATTGCATTAACTTAATTGAAATAATTACAAAGATCAATCCTTAAAAGGAGATCATGCAAAAACTAAAAGTAACCCTAATAGGTAGACATTTAATAATTAATATAATTATTAAATGTCACAATATGCAAACTAAAGTGAAATATTAAGAGAGGAATAAAGGTAACTTAATTAACATAATTAAGTTAAAACCTTTACTCTAACACCCCCCCTTAAGATGAGCAAGAGTGCAGCTACAAACATGTGCAAGAACCCATACAAGACACTATCATTAACTAGATAATATACCTCCAAACATGTAGTTGAACCCATACAAGACACTATCATTTGTGATGTCAAGTACATTTAAAATGATGTGATATACTACTTAGAAGACCATATGTTTATGATTGGGATGGTGTTTACCATTCTTAACCACAACAATGGATGGTCCAAGTTAACAAATGATATTTACAATTCCATGAGTCTAAACTACCAACCAAACTAGCTTTAGTATCTATTAAATAGTAGCATCAGATCATTACCCATAGGTAGAAAACCATGCTTATCATAGTCCACCCAAAGACATGTACATGAGAAAAATTGCAAGCACTAACAATATGCACTCACATATCCAATTTATTGTAGAAAAAAAATCTTAACAAGGTACTATAGTGGTATGAAGATGCTTTTGTAAAATATGAAGGTTTTCTAACATACTACAGAGGAAAGCATTGATTTAATTTGGTTCTTAGATGTCATATCCCAAATAGCTCACTATATCATAGGTCTACTAAGGGTAACACCAAGGTCTTGTGTGAAACCGAAGAGTTACTTGATTAGTGCAATATTCAACCTTGGTCTTTTCCATGTGGTATCCTAATTATTCTTACACCTAAGAAGGATAGTTCATGTTTCCTATTTATTATTGATCACATGCTTAAAAAGATTATAGTGAAAAATAGATATCATTTTATCGCACATCAATGAGTTGCTTCAACAACTTTGAGGTGTGGAATACTTCACCAAAATTTTCCTCAAATAATGATATCATCAAGTTCTTTTTCATATTAAAAACATTTGGAATATTTCTTTCAATACTTATGAATGGCTATACAAATAAACAGTTATGCATTTTGGCTTATCCGATGCTCTAGTGATAGTCATGTGCCTAGTGAACAAAATATTATGACCCTTCACTAAATCCTTCAACATCATCTATGTGGATGACATTCTCATCTACAAGATTACTTATGAATACCATGTGGATCTAGTCTCTCACATAATAGATATATTGTCCTAAAAATGTTGCAATTCCATCATAACAAATGTAGTTTTGGTGCTACATAAATCAATTACTTAGGCTACATAATCTACCTATATGGTATACATGTAAACCATAAAAATATCAAATAAATCCAAGAATACCCAAATACCACAAATTATTACTATATTCCATAACTTTCTCAGACTTTCCAACTTCTACTATACCTGCTTGTACTTGGTTTCTCACATATCACCTACTCACTCAACCAAAGAATGCATGTCAAGATATCATTCTCATGGACACTTACACAACACACTTTCGAGGAGCTCAATTTGTACCTCTACATAATTCTTGTTCTCACAATGTTGTACATTATACACTTGATCAAATTCTAGATAAACACATATAACTATGTACTTAATGTTGTACTCATGTAGTGTAAATATATGATCACATATCATTTAGAGACTTATGGCAGCATGATTTGATGCTACTCCAACTGAAACTAGAGTTGTATGCAATTATACAAGACATCAATCAATGACATGAATAATTATAGGAAAGGAGACAATTATCCATTCTAATCATAAGTTTCTCTAGTTTTAGCACACTCAAAGTAAACTATAAATGTGCACATGAAATGGATTACATAATTTTAAAAAAATCATCCTGTTATCAAGCATAAGAATGAGAAGTACAACAAGGTACATGACTTCCTTAACTAAAAATCTATTCAAGTACTCATCATGATGCTCAACTTGCTTGGTCACTTCCTTATTGGGAGTCACTCTACCCAACAATTTTTTTTTTTCTCAAATCTACATTGAGCTTTTGCAAGGTTAATATTTTGACAAGTTCTACCTATCCAACATGCTTCACTTTAATTTGATACATATCTATGTTTCAAATGGCATGCTATGCCAAAGATTCATTTCAAAAGCACATCACACCAAAATAGTTGGACACTTTGACATTACCAAGAAACTAGAAATACTTAAACAACACTTCTATTGGCCTCACATGCACATAAACATTTAATTCCTTATAAATTTTATATTCCTTGCAGCATTATGAATCCTATGAATAAGAAGCTTAGACTATACACCCCTTATCATTTTCAGCATGGCCATAGGAACCCATAAATATAGATTTATTGAACAAGCAACCCATAATGAAGCATTAAAATAAATTATTATTCATCATGGTTCATAGATTATCCAAGGTGGTTATTTTGATTGCATGTAATAAAATATTCATGGTATCTAATAACATTAATCTTTTATTCACGCACATTTGGGCCCACTTTGGCTTACCAAAATCCATTATCTATGACTATGACCTTCAATTTGTCAATATTTTTGGCAAACTTTATGGACCAACTTAAATACACAATCAAATCACTTTACATCCTTACATATACATGTATATTTCCAAATAGAGATGTTCAACCACACTCTCATACACATTCCATGCATTTAGAATAGTGCAAATTTATGCACTTGGGATGACAACATCCTCTAAATCTAACATGTTTATAATAGATTTCTTCATAGTTCTATATTGGGCATAGCCATTTTTACACGTCTTGAGTTCCAATGTGTAGTGTCCTTCAATATTTATTACCACACACCTTCCACATTCAACACATGTACACAAGAATGTGAAGTTGATAATGCACAAAAAATTCTATAGAAAATCCAAGATGTGCATTGACAAGATCAATAGATACTAATGTACCAATAATAAAAATGTAAAGATCACCGTGATACTCACTGCAAACCTTACGTATTTTAGGTACATGAAAAAATATAGTTGTTTCTTTAGAATAAATGCTTCAAGGGGCCACATTGGAAGATGAAAATATTTGTGTTGTGTTCCTTACACCATTTTTAACACAACTAGTGAGAAACTATTTGTTCTCAACCATCCACAATTCTTGGGTTTGCACTTGGTATTCAACATGGAGCCCCTTAATTTGTGCTTTCCCAACCTATTAGAGTTTGTGCATGTCCAAAATTCCATAGAACCAAGGCTAGCACAATCATCAATGCTACTACCACTTGTACTCACCAGGGAACCCATCAATTTTTTGAAGTAGTCAGGACTTTTTAATATGAAAATCAGCCTAAGTGGTACACTATGTAGCAATTGTGTGCATAGTTTCCCCATCTCATTTTCAACACAATGGGGACCATCACTCTTGAAGGGGGGAAATTATTCAAGTGCATCTTGACATGTTCTCTTCAACAACTTCATCCATGTACTTAGCTTTACTCAATATGTACAACATAGTACTCATGCATCATCATGCATTCATATATAATTCTCATGTGCCACCACACAACACTACTCATGTGAATTTTACAACCTGCACATGGTTTCATATGTCAATTTTTAATTAGACCAAATGTGTGTAAAACATGGAGTATCCAAATATCAAATGTTATGCATCCATATGTGTTATGATATTTCTTAGAAATAAATTTGTAAAATCATAAATATAGCAAACCACTTCGAGGGGGTGACCTTCAATACTAAAATAATATATGAATTCAATAATTGATGATATGATGAAATGGGAGAGATTTCTCTTCCTTATTTATAGGGATAATTATGTAGAGACACACCCCTTCATTCTAGCTAAGAGAGGTTAAGGTATTAACTAAGACTAATGTTAAGGTTAAGCATGCCATGTGTTCTTATCCTTATTATCGTTAAGAATATATAATATATAAATAGTAATCTATGATATTAGTATCATAACATTCCAATCCCCTTTAGAAAAGTATTGCCCCCAACACTTAGCAAATTTAGAATCTTTTGTATCATTTTTTTATAATTTCATGTTGTATCTTCAAATAAAAATTTCTTCCACTGGAGTAGCAATTCAAAGATGGTTTTATTCTACAAAATTTTCACTCGTTTCTTGATTATTTCTTTAGGTTCTAAAATAAACTTGCATTCTTCATCCAACTCATGTAATTCTAATTGTATTGGAATATTGTATTTATGAGGCTCTTTATGAATGATCTTATTGATCTCCTTGTAGTGTGGGCACATTTGTTTTGGTCCATCCTTCTTGTTAAGCATAATCATTAGGAATAAATAGATACTTCTAGTGGGTTGAATAATGCTTCTTGGTATTAATCCAATGAGATTAGCATGATCTTTTATTGGGTGTAGACCCTTGGTTTCTTGAAAATCCTATTTATGGGATTGAATGAATTCTTGAATTATTAATTGATTTTGAGTTTTTATATCTTGTGATTCTAGAAAATGTAGTTGTCCTTATGCTATAAGGAACTTTTTTGAGAAAAAAATCCATCTTATGGGAGCTAATAATTTCTCTTGGTGGTGATTGTATCTCCAAAATTTTAAATTTGTTCTCATATGTACTAAAAACCATAGTTAATTCTTGAAAAATAAAAGAAACCAGTTCCAATAGTTTAAGCCATTGTACTCCTAAAACTACATTTGGTTCTCTAATTGGAATAACAAATATTTCTAATGCAAATTACATTCACTCATTGGAATTTTTATATGATGGTATTACCACCACAAGAGAGTTTTTCTTCATCAACTATCAAGACTTGGAAGTTAGAGACTAGATACACAAAAAAATTGAGCCCATTAGCCAGTCTTCTATCAATAAAGTTGTTTAGTTACCTATATTGACCAACATTGTCACTTTTCTCTTTTTTATATAACCAAAAACTTGAAGTGTTTGTGTTGTACTTGTTCCATTCAATTCAAGGAAATATTGGAAGTTTATTTTTCCTTTAATTTTCACGTGTAAGTTTCATAGTGGATTATTCTATAATGATGACTTTTTTTCTTAAACTCATTCTAAATAATCATTAGTCTCTTCTCATTATTGCTATGTTTATGACCCCTAAACAGTGTTCCATTATAATGCCAACATAAAACCTTTTTCTCTTTTATCTACCTCTTGTTGAGGATATAAATTAGATATTTGTCTTGGGTTAGAGAAAGCCTCATTTTTGTTAATAAAATTAGACATGTTTCCATTTTTCCAGTCTATGGTTTGGTGTTGTGTGGATATTTTAGTGGTGTGTTTTCATATGTTTTATAACTATATAAGGCTCCAAAAAATGAACATCATGTTGAATTTGGTCATTAATTCCATTGATGTACAATTGTAGCCTTTGGTAAGGTGTCACCTTGGGAACTCAATTTGCCAATCTCAAATGTTTATTTATTATACTTAGCTACATACGTTTATTGTTTTAAAAAAAAATTATTGGATTAAATTAGATTCCAATGTATGATTTCTCATATGTGTTAATTCATTACTACATTCTTTCCAACTAAACATTTGGCTTTGCTTGTTTCTCAACTTTCATTGGTACCATTGGTAAGGTCCTAATTCTAAATATAGTAAGGTTATGTTTTTGATAAGATAAACAACATTTATAGGGTGTTGTACCCTTTACATAACGAGCCACAGGGGCCAAAAAGGACAAGCATGGTTTTGAAAGGACCAAGAACCTTTACAATACTAAGAGAAGGTCACAACAAACAAAACCAACACCAGCAGGAAGATTGCAACACAGTAGAAACACAAACAACACCTAGTCACTAGATAACTAGGTGAGGAAGGGCACTCAAAACCAATAGTAGTCCCAAGAAACAGAAAAACACACAACCCAAACCTAGCATCAAAACTAGGAGCAATTGAAACTTAGGGCAAGCAATAGTCCTGAGCAACCCACAACACAACAAGGCCTAAGGTCTTAATAGTAAGCAACCAAGCCACAAACCACCTACAATAGCTAGACTATAGTAGAACAACCACTCAAAATTGAGCCAACCAAATTCCCACCAATGAAGGGGTAAGAAACATCCAAAGCAATCGAGAAACGATCTTCAAAATGCACCAACCCAAGCACAGTAGCAGCCAAACCAAAGCAGACCCACCCTTCACTAGTCTCCTAGCCACAAAATGAAGGAAAAACAAAGATAAAGAACAAAGCTGAAACACGAGAAGCAACAACCAACTTGTATCACCAACCCACCTGGAGAACCAACCCAAACTCCACCTCAAGAGGAGAGGGATCCCCTCTATAGGAGCGGAAAAAATGAAATCCATCTAGACCAGAGCCACCACTCACCCACACAAACAGGTTCCACCTCAATAGGAACACATAAGGGGGGAAAAAACTCTTCAACAACACAACAACAACCATCTCCACCTCAAAAGGAGAGGGATCCCCCTCAATAGAAGAAAAATCCACCTCAAAAGGACCAGCTGAAGAACATGGTAGAGAATAGTGGCAAAAGAAAGGAAGGGCTTCACATCTGATGGCAACACAAAAAGCAACAAAGGAATCCCATATAACAACATAAAAAAACTACCCATCTAGGCCAACTAGATAAGGCCCAAGGAAACCATCAAAGTGAAACCAATTGACATTAACTAGAGCACAACCTTAGGAGACCACAAGTCCCTACTAGACCCCACGAAAGGGGAAGAACCAGAGGTCATCAATGTGATCCCAAAAGCTCCCACACATTAGACAGAGCACACAAACAGAAGTACCTTTCCCCAAAAACACCTCTCAATAGGAAGAAGGCCAACAAACTAAACCTTACCACCAATAGGGGACTTGCACAAGATAGAAAACAAGAGGTCCAAAACACCACCTTCACCTTTGTCAAGCACAGACACAACCCACAACAACACCAACGTTGTACTAGAGGACCTTGATCTAAGAGCCAAGCCAATAGCACAAGGGAGAGCCAAAATGGCAAGTAGACCCAAAACCATGGCACACTAGAAATAGATGCAAAACACCAACCAAAGGAAGGCAAGGACAGTGCCATAACCCAGCCTCTAGCGGAGGAGACAAAGCCCAAACAACACCACCTTCACTACAGAATCCTTAAAAAACTGCCAACAAGGAGGGAGAAGAGAAGAACACAAGAGGATACAAGTAGCTCCCCCAGACCTCCAACACACAAGGATGAGAATACCATCCCTCGTCTCTACATCCAACACCTTATTTCCAACACAAAAGGCCAAATGTCCAAAGTAGAGAAGGGGAAAAACCCACTGCAACAAAGCAACAACCCCCACCATAGAGGAAGAAGCATTGCCATCATCAACAATAAAGGAAAGAGGGATCTGCAAAGAAACTGACCCAATAGGCCAACGAGCCACCAACACCACCCAACAAGGCACAACCTAGAACACGTAGCCTAGCCATAGCCCCAGTCGCACTAGAGAGGGAGAGCCACCAATGTCAAGGAAATTCTTGCACAAGAGAAGTTGCAAAGAAATGACAATCCCAGGAGAGTTGTTCATAGCCAAGTCAACACCACCAGCCACATAGCCTCCCTGTGCAACAATCTTCAACCAGATAGAAAGGAATCCACCATCTTCATCCACATCCTCTCCATCACCCTCACCATCAACGCCTATAGGGAAATTCAAAATCCACACCAAACGACTCTTCCCACTCAACACACCCATCTTCTTAACTAATATTATGTTAACCATGACATTATCTAGTATATTTTGAAGTTTAAATTTTGTTCCATGAGGTTTATCCATGGAATTATATTTATGCCATCAAAATTATGGTTGTTTATTCTTAGTATGTTCAATCTTTGACTTTGAAAAGGTGCTCCTATCCCTTGATATTGTTTATTAGGGTTGTACCCACCTTGGTGGTTTTGTTCAAGATTTAGTTCTAATAGTAATTCCTTCTTAAACCTATGTAAACCCTCATTTAAGGATGTTACAAATGGATCAAATATTTTATCATTAATGAGATGTACCACTTTTTCATGTCCTTGTGGAATTCTTTCCTCAATTTTAGCTGGTGGACAATAAAAAAGTGTCATTAAATTTAATATTCATATAAAATTCCTTTGATCATAAATATGGCATGGCTTCAAGTGTTTTTTTAATTTTTAACTCTAGATTATTATTTTTTAGTGATAATATATAGTATGAGTTGTTACTACAAAATTTTAGAATAGTGGACTATCATAAAATTTAATGTTTGTGTCTTGACTAAAATTTGACCACTAAATTAAGGAATATGTTCGATTTTTAAAAATAAATTTCAAAGAACTAACTCAGTGTAATTTTTTATAATCTTTCCAGTAGCAAAAATATTGATCCAAATCATAGCTTTGATACCACTTGTTATGATATTTTTTGGAAATATTTGTCAAAATCATAAATATAGCAAACTACTTTGAGGCGGTGACCTCCAATAATTAGATAATAATATATGAATTCAATATTTAATGATATGATCTCCTATTCATGGGGTTGGTGGAGTTAAATATTTTATGATATGATCTCCTATGATCACAAGGGAAGAACAGTGTGGATTCCCTTGGAACAAAGATGGATCAAACTAAATTTTGATGGTACTTCAAAGAAGAATCCATAAATCTCAAGCACTAGGTGTATCTTCAAAGATCATAATGGGGCCAAGTTTTAAGAAAACTAAGTGTCCTGCTACCTCTCGAAGCAAACAATGAGATAGAGATACATGCTTTATAGTATGGGTTAACTAAAGGAAAACAACTCGGGATCAATAAATTATACATTGAAGGTGATTCCCTTCTTACAGTGAATTCCTTGTGTAGGAAATGGACAAGCAACTGGAAATTAAATAAATGGTTGTCAGATTGTGTGAGGCTACTTAATTCCTTTGAGGACTTTACTACATCACACATCTATAGAGAAGGTAATATGGAGGCTAACACACTTGCCAACCTGGCAGCCAATGGGTAGCAGTCCATGATGAGTTGATGGACGACGATATGCTTATGTTCATCATGATGGTACCCTTTCTCATCAACAATGTCTATGAAGACAATTGATTGCACATTTGACTGTATTTATTAATTAATTGAAAATAAAAATGCATAGACAATTTATTCTCCTAACCTCTATCTGACAACAGGTAGGTATCTTAGGAATGTGAGTTCCCTTGTGGTGATGGGACACACAGTCACACCACCTTGAATCTCTATGTCATGTGGATATCTTTTACAACTAGGCCAGCTTGCATTTATATTCAAAACTCCCTAAATATAGGGAGTTATATGCAAAGGATTGTGTTGGGGATGATGCAATCTTTTCCCTCACTGGATTTGTTATTCGCCCAACATGTGAAGGACTCAAACGTTGTTTATTTTAACTCGTCTGGGCTTAATGTGGAGCATTCATTTAGTGTGGTGGTTTGGCTCTGTCTTTGCACTTATGGATACTTCGGTGCAGATAACAAGCTCAAGTCAATAAATGGCCTTTCTTGGGGCCATATTAGAGTAGTGTCTAAATTTGATGCTTAGGGAGCATGACAATCTCATCTTCTGAGTGATTAAATGGGTTATGAGTGCTGATTTCTTAGAGGATGATGACTACCACCGTGTTAGCATGACATTTTTTCTCACTTTGTAGTGTCTTTACTAGACCTCGATGAGCAGAGCTAGATGGTTCATTTGCTAAATTTGTCTTGATTCAAGAAGATGTATCTAGGATGCATGGAAGAGGTAATTCATGTTACCTATCAAGGCATTAGTGTTCCTCGACCGAGTGACATTCCTAAGGTGCTAGTGGCTAGTGAGGTCATCGAGTGGTTCCCCTTATCTATTTTTTGCACCATGACTCTAATACAACATAGGGAAAAATCTAGACAAGGATATGATTTTCTCAAATGGGTCACTGATTTGGAACCCATCTTTGACTTGGATTGGTTCAATGACTTGGTTGTACGTGATGATTTTAGATGTAGTTAACTTTCTGTAATAGAGATTAAGTTTTGTAGTAATTATAGAAATTATAGTAGTATATTTTGATCACAAATTTTGTTTCTATCCAATGATAAAAACACTCATTATCAAGTGAAGTAGTCCTTAGGTTTTGTATTGCAAATTTTGTAAATTCTCTTTTTGATCAATAGAACGGAGTAGTCTTAAATACAACTCACTTAGCCAAAAAAACATATTTGATGATATGATGATATGGAAGAGAGTTCTCTTCTTTATTTATAAGGATAACTATATAGGAAAACAGACCATTCTAATTAAAAGGGGTTAAGGTATTAAACAATACTAATGTTAAGGCTAAGCATAATGCCATAACAATATGGAGGCTCCACCTAGTGACCTTTGCACAAAAGATCATGATCATCCAACTAGCAACGTGCACATCTGACACATGACAATATTTGTGTCATATGATATTATAATATAAATAGTAGTATATGGGTCCAATCTTTTTAGTTCACCCTATCCACATAGCCAACACATGATACACATGTGAAAATTTTCAACATATATGTGGATCCTAGTTGATGACATACTTAAATAAATACCTTCTTTGTATATTATATAAAGTATATAAGATATAAAATTTATCATATTTTCTCTTTGCATAGTTATCATATTCAATCTAAATGAAAGTGGAATTTATGTCATAATCCTTTTGCATCCAAGTGTGTTTTTGTTTGTAATTTTATTTTCCTTAATATATTCCGTGATCTTGTTGTATTACTTACTAATATACAAGGTCATCCCCCGATTCACCTTAGGAACCAAAGCATATTTAAATATTCATAAAAAGGATATAAATAAGGATGTGGGTGTTGCTTCTCAAAACACAATCCCTAGTAATAAGTACCCTACCTTGGAAACATGCAAAATAAGGAGGAAAAGTAGTCTCATATGGACATCAAAAATAAGAATATGCTATCTACAATCAAAAT
This sequence comes from Sequoia sempervirens, assembly GCA_007258455.2. Lineage (NCBI taxonomy): Eukaryota > Viridiplantae > Streptophyta > Pinopsida > Cupressales > Cupressaceae > Sequoia > Sequoia sempervirens. Next base: position 266,996,356 of record VDFB02281492.1, read on the forward strand.
AAAAGGAAAAAAGAGGGAAGGATTAAGAAATAATCCACTTGTGGTTGAACAATGATACCACCTAAAGTAGCAACCAATAAATATTGCCTTGGGGAAATAGGAATTATATGGTGTGATGGATAAAGGTTTTTTTATCATACAATAGTCAATGCAATTGTACTTAAGAAAATAATGCAGTGACCTTATATGTTCCCTGCAATTTGTTGCATGAAAATAATGCAATAAAGTTAGAGGAGAGCGAAAAATATATCTAAATTGATAAAACCTTGGAAATATCAATGATCATATAAGAATGTGAAGATAGCATCATGTGATACCATAAGATAATATTAAAGGTGTGCTCATTAAACAAAAAATAATTATAGGAAGCAATACATCTCCAATGGTGAGTCCCCAAATAGAGTTATAAATGAAAGAAACCATGAATACTAGATAAAAATAATGTAAGAAAGGTAAGTGTAAGATATCATATTAAGAATTGAAAATTTTATAATCATCATAAGCTTGTGAGCATATGATATAATCATGGCTAGTATAAACACAAGTAATCATCAAGTGTGAGCTTGGTAACTATGGGTGATCTTATAACCATCACAAGAAAATATTGTGTTAATAAAACATGTGATTAAAAATAGTGATAATAATCAATTTAATTATATGGAAAAGCATATAAGTATATCATTAATGTACAATAATATTGTCCAATCTCATAAAGGGTATACCCCCAAAATTAGAGACACAATCTAAATAATGTAAAATATATATATATAGATAATTGTATAGAACATGAGAGCTCCAGATTTTAACCATCCTTATTAGAAGGATCATCTTATAATAAAATATATTCATCCCAATTGTGTGGTTTAAAAATATTTTCAAGTAATTGAATTTCATCATAATAAGATATGTCAATTTTAGTGAAAGTAATTGAGATGAGGAATGGATTTGGTACTCTTTGTTGTCCATTTCCATTGTAGGTTCCAAATAGAATATGTTTATACCCTTGAAATATTATCATTTTTATTTTGGATCCATATAAAGGTAGTGCCTTTAGAATTAGTGGCAATGTGATTACTAAAGCCTACTTTTTCATTTGAATAGGGATGCAATATTCCTTGCTTTGGTATATACATAGGATGATAAATATCTTGATTGAATGACTTTTGGTGGAGAGAAATAATTATAAGTTGCTTTCTATTCTTGAGAAACCATATTAGGTAATGAAGAGGGATTCATTTTCTCTATATATTTCTTTCCAATTTGTTCTTAGTTCCTTCATTGTAAATAAATTTTCTATTACTTATGAACCTTATCATGGTGCTCATAGAGAGCTTAATTGAGAGTTCACAAGTGGTTTTCCCTCTCCTTATGATCATAAATAAATTTTGTAAGAGTTTATATATTCTTATCAAGTGTGAAAATAATCGACTCATAAATGGGTATATATGAACCTCTGTTTACTTTCATAGTTATATTACCATAAATATATGTCAACACCAATTAACTAAATGTGTATTGTATTACTACTATAAATGATGATTATATAGAAATTATTTTATGTAAATGTTAAACAATTTCACTAGATCAATAAAGATACCTCACATGGACAACTAAGGATAGTACCAGGAACATTCAATGGATACTAGTAGTTGTTTTGAGGGATCTCCTCATAATAAAATAAAATAACTAGAGGTACCATAGGAGAAGAATATATAGCACAAGTCATTAGCACAAAAGCATCCATATAAATTGGGAGGATGATCCGACATGATGCATATTCATATGTGTATGTGTCACATTGGAATTAGTAATATGATCAAACACCTATTGAAAATCTATATTATTAGATTGAAAATACAAAGAATATGGATCAACCTAAATTTACAAATTTTGATTAGGGCAAGCAATCAAGTGGTTGCCCCCATTGTTAATATTATCATATAATATTTTATTAAAAATATTAGATTTTATAATTTGATTCCATACAAATATGTGTATGGTGTCCATTAACTCTATGTTGATTGTAAAAGGTGTATTTATTGTATCCCTTAGGCAATCCTTCATATGTGTCCAATAGATGATTAGTTATAAGAGCAATCCAATTAGCATTCAATAGTTTTTCTTAGCACGTTATCTAGAGGTTCACTTAAAATTATAAAATTTATAGGATTTGAAGCTTAAAATATAGAGTAGTGGAAGTAGTAGCCACATGATAACATTAGGTTTTTCTTTTTTCTTATCAATATTATTTGAAACATATATATCTTTAGAAACTTTGAAGGTTAAGAAAATTGAGGTGTACTAGAGGACCTTTTCTTTAATCCACTAGGAGTAAGAAATTTAAATTCAATATTCTTAATATGAGTGCAAGATTCCATGAAAAAGTGTGGTTATTAAAAAAACACTACCCTAGAGGGGAAGTAATAGACTCTTAACAAAAATTATTTATAGTTCATCATTAGGGATTTGATATTTTATTTTAGCACAAAGTGATTGAAAATATAAAATATTAATTGGTATGCTCATTAGACCATTATACACACTCAAATAAATCATAAATGGTGGTTTGGAGGCTATTCTTCACATGAAATGACCTAATAAAGTCATAGCTAGTTGGCTAAAATAGTGGATAGAGTTGAGAGGAAATTAGTAGAACCATTGCATAGCACAATAATAAAGAGTGTGAGGGAGTAATATAGTGAAGATTTTATCATAAGGATAGTCTTAACATGTTACATTAAAGGATTTTAAATGAATATTTGGGTCATTGTTACTATAGTATAGCTCAAAGAGAGGTGCCACAAAACCCATAGGTAATGAATTGGTCACAACCTCAAATTTAAGAGGTTTGCAATGTGTTATATTATTTGTAATATTTTATTGATTATAAGGTAAGGAATCAAATTTATTTTAAAATTTATCCAGTTTCAACAATGGTTTATCAAGGGTGAAGGGGGGGATAATGGTAATGGGAGTAGTATGATAAACAAGGGGAGGATTATAAAGAGGATGGGTGATAAGAGGAAACAACACAACTCTAAAGGGAGCATATTCCACACTATAAGACAAAGGAGTAACACCATTGGCATGGGCTAAATGAATATTATTAGTGACCTAGACAATGTGGGTACGAAACTATTAGGCACATAAGAAGGTTTGTTGCTAGGGGGATAGGAAGTAAGTGATATATGAGTGGAATGATAATAGAGATATGAATATAAAAGGTAGAGGTTAGACTAGAAGTGGGAACATGATTGGTAGACACCCTGGGGGATCTATTGTAGGCTAAGAGGGGGAAGGATTCATGGAAGAGGATAAGTGGGTGTGAAGGGGGAAGATGCACCATGTAAATAAACAAAATAATTTGTAATAGAACTGGTGTCATAAAGAATCTTAGTGCTATAGGGAACTCCATCAAAAATTATGCACACTCCAAAAAAATTATGTAGAGATGTAGCTAATTATGCAGTAATGGTAGCATTAGTAAGTTCTTGAAAAAGCAATTGTTTGGTAAGAGAAAGATCTTTCCTATCAATATGTGTATCATGATAAAAATTAAATATCTTTTTATGATTGGCCTCAATCAATATTTCTTGATCAAAATATTGAAAAGTCATATGAGGATTTAGACAAGCCATTATTTACAAAGGTAAATTAGGGTGTTGACTATCTCTTTGAATAAACAAGCCCTAGAAAGATAATCGATAATAGATCAAGAGTAGTTATGAATATAGATCTCAAAAATCTAATCAATCTCATACTTCAAAAAATCAGCAATAGAAATTTAAAAATAAACTCTAGGGTGTAAGTGTAGATGGATTCACAATTTTAAAAAAAAATTACCTCATTTTCATAAAATTCTTAGGATAAATCAATTAAGCATTAAAAAACGCATGCCCTAGGAATAAGAGCTAAGCCTAGTAAAATATATTGTAATAAACTTATAGAATCTAAATGAATAAAATAATGATAGTTGTAATTTCAATGGATAAACGTTATAACATATTTTAAAAAGTGATTTGTGTGGGTGTAGAATAATCAATGAAGATTGCATGAATGTTTTGGAATTAGTAAAATCTATTTATCATTATAATTCACTTCCATAATTGCTAGATTAATTTTGTTCCTAAATATCTAGCGTGGACATCTACAAATGCAATCTAGATGCATAGATCTAATCTCTGCAATCATCAAAATGTTTACCTTAAGCTCGTTTTGAGTCCATAAATCTATTTCTATATAAAAATTGGTTGTAGTTATAATTTCCATTGAATAACAATATATATTGCTTTGGTCAAAACCCCTACTTAGGTATTGAGTTAAAAAAATTAAAAATGATTAAAAATAGCATGGAAAAACCTATAGAAGATGTCATAGATGCTAATACAAGTAATGCAACAATAAATGCTTTGATCTAATGCTCAAATGATTCTAGTTATGAGACTTGTGAATTATAGGTATTAGATTGAGGTGCATAAAATGAACAAGGGCTAGTTACTAAATATAACTCTAATATGTGCAATTAAAATGTTTCACACTTCATTTGACACATAATGACTAATTAAAAGGGTTAGATTGAATCTAAATTTAAATTTGAAAACTAAAATTTTAAGAATCATTTTAAAAAATTGTACATTTGACTTAATCTACTTGTGTAAATATAAGTCTAATCTAAATAAAAATAGGATAAATTTAAGAATCAAAACCTATATCTTAAATAAATATAAATAAAAAATATATAAATTACATATCACTATTCAACAAAAATCATGTTGCACATACTTATTATGAGAAAAAATCAAATTAAACTAAATTCAAATAAATACAAAATATATAATTGTTATTATTACAAACTTTAAAATATATTCTTTAAAATAATATTAAATTTAAGAAGTAAATGTGTATTATGAATGTCTATTTGTATGTATCTAAAATCTTCAAATAATTTTCATTATTAAAAAATCTTAACAAAGGTCATTTGTTAAATTTTTATTTTAAATTAATATCTCTACAACGAAGGGGTGTAGAGATTTGTTTATTCAACATCTATTTTCATTACATTCTTATAAAAATTAATGGATCCTTTTGTAGAGAATTTTATTTAAAAAATTAGTTCTCATGATAAAGATCAAAGAGTGAGTTGTAAAGGAAAATAACATTTATTTAAATAATTATAAAAAAAAATGTTATGTTAGAAAATAAAATATAAAGTGAATAAAAAAAATTAATTTAATGATTAAAGGATAAATATTTTTAAAATTTAGATTAGTTTTTATATAAGAATAGTATTTTTTGTCTATATGATGTTTTGGATTTTATATTAGATTTATATTTTATCTATGATCAAATTTTAAGTCTTTCTTTTGTTTAAGAATCTATTTTATGATGAATATTTGATATTTATGATTCTATACTTTTCTTTTTAATATACTCAATTCACCTTTTTGTTCCTCTATTATTTGGACTAACAATATTTAGAAATATCCTTAGAAGGTTGTTGGTATGTCACTAGAAGACATGTTATCCTAGATTAATCTTGTAAAATCTCATGTGGAGGATAAAAAACAAGCATCTTTACCCACATAGAACTGAAAGTGCATATCTAGATTCATTTTAGAGCAACAATTCTAAATGTTATTCTATGAATAGGAATTTAAGATGAGATAACTTTTTAATGTGAGAAGGTGTGAAATGGATGCAAATGAATACCTTTAGATACCAATACATAGCAACAATTCATAAAAATATTGTCAACAAACAATAGTTAATGAAATAGGTGGGAGTTGGATAAATTTGAATTTGAAATTTGAAAATTTTAAGATCAAATCCACAAATGTGGGATCGATCTTTCAACAATAAAAATATCTTGGAATGATGAAACAAGAAAATCAATGCACAAAATGAATGTGTGGTCATAGACAATGTCATCAATAAATTAGTGTGGAGAATATGTAAATGTAATTAAGATACATATATATGCATAGAAATATGTGTATAAAGAAAGATAGGTGATGGGCAATAGATTGAATCCAATTTTACATAAAATCATAATATTTAGCAATATATATTTACATTATAACATTTTGTAAAATAAATAAAAAATAACATATATATATTTTACAATTACAATAATATTCCCACTAAATAAATAATCTAATAAAAAATATTAAAGAGTTCATTTTTAAAAAAATTAGGCTCCCCTACAAATTATAGGGACCTTAAATTCTTGTAAGATAATTAAAATAACTAAAAATAAAATAAAATAGTGGGAAATTTTTCCCCCATAGGAGGGATGGATTAAGGTGAACTTCGATGGTGCCTCTAAGGGTAACTCGGGGCCGGTTGGTGTTGGATGTGTAGTATGGGATAGCCAGGGAAATGTATGAGCAAACAAATCACTTGCCTTAGGGATCTACACAAAAAATGAAGCTGAGTTCAGAGTGACCTTGATTGGACTGCAATTGGGGCTAGAAGTTGACGCAAAATGAATACACCTGGAGGGTGACTCACTAATCACAATAAATGCCATCCAACTTAGCACAACGCCAAGTTGGAAACTCAATCATTGGCTTCAACCCATTTGCAAGGTGTTGGCTAGGTTTGATGCATTCCATGTAAGCCACGTCTACAGAGAAGGGAACAAGGTGGTTGACAGTCTGGAAAAAGTGGTGGCAGAAAGTACCCAAGAGATTGATGACACACAAGCTAGAGTCGTACACAACCGAGGAGTTGGGCATCAATTTTGAGGATGCATTAAAGATTGTGATAGGTGAAAAGATGGTTACAACATTTCACATTAAACTCCAAGCTCACTCGAGCGGGGAAGATTGTGGCAGGATCACAAAAAGACATGAGCTTTGAGGTTCGGGACATGATGGCTTTTAATTCTTGGTATGGTCTCCATATGGTTGCATGAGGTTTTGCTAGAAATAGGGGTGGATGTGTTCATTTTTCTCAATTTGGTTATGTGCTCTTGACACACACTTAAGGGGCGATGTAGACTCCACTTTTTTTGAATTCCACGAAGTAGAAGAATGCCTTCCATGGAGAAGGCACTGAGAAGTGGTTGAAGGGGATAATGGTGTCCAAGCACCCACTAGTGCTCTAGGCGATGAAGGGAATCCTGGGTCCATAATTTCTGCAAGCAACCCACAAGCTCAGGGAAAATTCAGAAATCACCGCCATGTTTCTGGCAATGCTCGTGTATATGGGTGTGTCGAAAGCTCGGGGGAAGAAGTTATGCCAAATAATTTTTCAACATTCATTGCTAGAAAATATTGACGCGGTACTAGACAACATCGACAGAAATTTCATGACCCCTCTGCCATTACACTACTACAAGGCTCATGGGAACGAATGGTCGGTTCCAAAATTCCCTTTGGTATGCTCACTGAACTACACATTGCTCAAAAAATTTTGGGGTGAGATTGATAGGTGTATTGACTTCCTTCTGCGAGCATCGAACATTCTCAAAGACTAGCTGAAGGGTTGGGTGAAGGTGTTTGTGGTGGCAAAAGCTCTTGATAGGGATAGGAGGCCCTCAGACAAGGAGGACTAGGAGCTGGGTGTTGGTGAAGAATGGATTACAAACGATACCAAGTGCTGGGAGGAATGAGCAAACCATCTTGTTCATAGTGCCTGCAGTGGTGATTGCTCTGTGATTCTGAATGCAACCAAAGCCAAGAAGACCAATGAGGTCGACTGCAGCAATGCTTAATCCTGTGCAATGGGTGTGGATATCTCTATGTAAATGAATTATCAACTTGTTTTGTGGTGGGTCTATTTGTAGTCAGCATGGGTGTCCAAGGTCAGTCTATTCTAAGTTTGGGTCTAAATTTTTTTGTAAAAGTGGGCTTCATGGTGAATATTGTTGGTATGTGTCCTGAGTGACTAGTTTAAGGGTCCAATACTGTCTGAGAAATGTAAAAAAAAAATGATTAATACAGGGTGTTGCCCCATATAACAACTATTTAACTATAAAAAAAAGGTGGGAATTTTTTGTCAATTGTTATATATCTCACAAGCATTAATACAATGAAATGCTCAAGCTAAATCTCAATTGATTTTTATTAACTCTAATGATTATAATAAAAAAATATTATTTTTTTAAATATATTAAAAGAAAGTTATTGTATTTTATAAAATAATTATTTTCAAATGGTTAGAATCATGAATAAAAGAAGTAAAAGAATAGTGAGAGACATTTTAACTTTATTTTTTGTCAAGATCCTATTTGACAAGACATTCTATAATTAAGTTTCATTCATAAAGAGTATGAACAAAGGATATAGCTTCAAACGTACGAGTGAGATGGAAATTTTCTTAGCAAAAAGCTAGCTACTAGGACTCATGTATCCTCACTCTATTTAAGAGAGAAACCATGATTAAGGAGTTTCTTTCATAAATAATATTTTTATAATAGCACAAGCTTCCATCAATTTGGTGTTGATCCTCATATCACCAGAGAAAAAATTCAAATAAACCTATCTTTAATGTGACCAATCCCTTTGATCTTGATAGTACCAATATTGTCACAAGAAGAACTATTAATTGTATTTATTCTGATAAAAAATGAAAAGGGGAGATCATCTATTAGACCTATTCACCTTTCTACAAGCCTATAACGTAGGGTGAGATCGATAAGAGGAAGTAATAGTAGAATGTAACTCTAAGTTTTTTAAAAAATTGATAATCAGAGGGTGATAAGGCCTCATCTATAGAATAGTTGGAGTCAATGGTTTATTTTATAAAATCAATAGTCTTCTACTAGGCTTGGGAAACAAACTTTGATGACCTCAGAAAATATGATAGTTACAATTGAGTGAGATCTTCTAGAAAATGAAAGTAGTTCCAAGATCCCAAGTAGCATTGAGAATAGTAGCCATAGAATGAGATTGGCCCATGTTCACCTAAAACTAAGACAAGTATCATGGATGATAGGCCAGTTCTAAATCCACTACCATTTCGATCTCAAAAACCTAAATCAAAGGGACATTGAAAAAAAGATGAGCAACACATTATTCCTCCATACTACATAGAACACATTTTGAAGGGCCCTAAAATCATCTCTTTTTAATATTTTCCCAAGCAAGATAGATTTTTTAAAAGAGAAACCATATAAAGAAGTTGCGCTTAGGCTAGCTAAATGTGTTCTTGATTTTTTTTCACCATGGGACATTTATTTTCACCATTTATCAAGATAAGGAAATTATAGCCAAGAACCACTATATAAGTTCATTTAGGATAATGACCCCAAGTAAGAACTTTTTATTTATTCAAAGAGAAACATGGTTGTACTACAAGAGTGGAGAAAGGATGATTTAGGCTTCATGAGTTCCCCCTTTAGGCCATTCATTAGGATCTTTTTGATGATAGATCAAGGATCTCTCTACCTCAAGAGTTATCTTAAAGTCAACAATTGTAGACCATCCCACAATCATAAAGGCTTGACTCAAAGGTTGTAGAATAGGAATGAAAAAAAGGAAGGGGGAGGAAATCCCAATCATCATTCCAAAAGATAACTCTATGATAATTTTTGATAATCCTAAAGAGGCCATCCTTGAAAAGTGAAGCCTCCAAGTCATAATTATATTAAAAACTATCAAGCCCCTTCCTACAAGATCCATTATCAAAATATCAAAATTAATAAATCCACCTAAGTACTGTAAATCAAGAAATCTAACACAAGGCTGATTTGGATGCCTACACCATCTCCAATAACACTTAGCAACTAAGGCTTGGCAATTGAAAATGGTCTACCTAAGTTCCAAGACACCATTTTTCTTAGGCGTACACTCTTAATATTATTTAATTAAACAAAAAATTTAAGAATCAAAATTTCCCACCCATAAGAATATCCTAGATAGAGCATCGAAGTCATTAAAAACATGATTTTAGGGGAAGATAAAATAAGGAATATATATATGGGTATATATTCTATAACTTTACTAGATTCAATAAAATGAAAAAGAAAACATCAAAAATTCTAATTACTAACCCTCATTCTAAAATTATAAATATTCTCCTTCCACTAAGCTCTTTTGGGAGAATCAAAAGGTAAGGGTATGCCAAGATTATCAAATTAATATTTACCAATTTTAAAAAGAAGAATATATGTTATTATCTACTAGATATTTGTGTTATTCTCTATTAGATATTCAAGGGGGTATTAATGAAGAAGATAATGGAATTGTCCTCATTAGTCTATTAACCAAAAGTGACCAAATAGATATCTAAATCTTTCTTAATATTAACATCTTCCTAAATATTATTAATACCCAAAAAATCCATTTCATCAAAAAATTGAAGATGGGTTTATTAGTCAAGATCCTATGTAATAGTCCTACCATAAATGCAACCATTAGTTTTTTGTTTCCTTAGTAATATTTTGAAACCCTCAACCATGAGGATGAAGAGTTAAGGGGATAAAATATCACCTTATTGATGAGTGTCACTGCATTCCTCATTATTTAATTATAAATGTCAATATAGGGTAGTGTCCATGGCAGTATGCAATAAGGAGAAGAAATTACTTGCATGACATGTTTTTTCTACAAATGGAATTGAAAGGCAATGATTGAAATAAATTACTAGAATAAAATCTAATCTAAGAGCTTGCAAATGAATTGTTGGAATTAAATCTATCATAAGAAATTTGTAAAATAAAATATTGGAAATGTAAAGAGTTGGAAATGAAATAACTGCTAAGAAATGAAACTACAAAATAACTACTGCTACTAAAAACTTAACTCTATTATTTTATAAAACTCTTCCCCATTTGATTCCTTGATTACAATGAATTTCTAGAATTCTTATCTTCAACTAATTTGAAAGATAAGTCTTAATTGTTGTGCAACAACTTGTTAGAAGATATGAACATGTGTTGAGGGAAAAAAAAGTCTTTCCTTCATTTTACTGAGTCAATCTTCTTTGGTCGTCCAAAAAAATGTCTATTTTGCACCTCCTAAACAAGTTCCAAAAAGACACTTGAATGCTAAAAAAGTCATGTATTTCCCTTGTGTATCATTAAAGCTCATAAAATAGCTCCTAAATGCCTACAAAAAGGTTCAAACTGCTCAAAATTATCTCCTAGATATGCTCCATTTGTTTGCACAATCCAATAACTTGCCTTAATGCTTGTAACTGCCCCCTAGATGCTCTCAATTGTTGTCTCTTAACTACTCATAGAAGCCCAAATTTCTCAACCTCTTCATAAATGATCATTCACTTAGATCCTTCTTAGCTCTGGAAATTTTGGAGTATGAAAGCAAAGTTCTGAAGCATCAAACTGGTGAAGTTTTCTCTCAAACCACAAAATGGGTTTTCGTGAAATTTAATGGATTTTTTTTGCCTTTTTGTCTCCTAATTTCCATCCAAAAATCTAAAGAACCCAGATCGTAATTTTTAAGATATTATGAAATCTTGACTATTTTAACTGAAAATCTTTTACTTTCCTCATCATTTTCAATCTTGATAAACTTCGTAATTAAGCAAAATACATGTTTTTACCTGGCTAATAGATGAGACATTTTTTTGTCTCATCACTTATCTTATCCCCCTAGAACTAGAGAAGAGGGAGGAGAGGATACCATTAATTAAGATGAAAAGTGAGGGAGAACCCACACAACTCATTTGATTTATCATCAACCCATGTCAAGATTTAAAACCAAAGGCCATTAGAGAGTTCTTGATAAATGACCATTTGATCCTACCATAAGCTTTGGACACATTTGTATTGATGAAAATTATATTATCTTAAGAGGATACATAGAATAGATGGCCTCAATGACTATAGAAATACCACTAATAGAAATGAAATAATCCATAATTTTTGTTAGATAATTCACAATGAGTTTGGCAAAGATATTATAGGTGATATTGTAAATGACAATAAGGTAGAAGAAATCAAAAGATTCAACACCATAATTTTTAAGAATCATGGAAAGAAAAGTGGTATTAAGTTCTTTGAGCATCCTATTATTTTCCTAGGAATATCTAACCACATCCAAAAGGTCAAGCTTCAAGGTATCCAAAAATTCTTGAAATAATTCAACCGAAAAACCATCTGAGCCACATTTTTCTATTTTCATCTTAAATACAAAATTTTCAAACTTCTCAAAAGACATGGGACTCATAAGTAATTTTCTCATACACACAAAGATAAGAGGAGAAATTCAATATAAAATGATCTACTTTTCCTACATGACAAGAGGCCTACGTTCATGGAAGATTGAAGAAAAATATTTGATTGATTCCTACTTATATCATGGAAAGAGAATAGATGATTTCCTTGTGTTGAGATGGGAGTAGATATAGAATTCCCACTTATCTTATCTTTGATTGAGTTATGAAATAAGTATTTCTATCTCCCTCTTGCATCCCAATTATTGATTTTTGTTTCCAAAATATCTCCTCCTATAAGAGTTATTCATTAAGCTCTTTGGAGAGAGAAGAATCCCTAAAAAGAAAATCCTTAGTCATATCATCTTCCTTGATTTGAAAAGTAATATCATCCAATTTTCATTGTACCTATTTATTTTTCTCAAAAATATTTCCAAATAAGAATTTTCAATTGTTTCAGCTTGAACTTCACAAATTAGAATATTTTGAAGTTCAAGAATACTCAATAGTACCAAAAGGGGCTTCCCCTCACTCTACCAAGAAATAATGAATTCCTTAGCCATCTAATCTCCAATCCATGTAAATTGAAGCTTGAAGGGGGGTTCTTCAAGTGGGAGAAGAGGTAGAAAAAAAAGTGATAGGTCAATTATCCAATCATTTCTAATACAAAATTTTAAAGAAAGAGACCACAGTATCACCAAACCAAAAATTAGAGACCAATTTTTTTTTAAGTAGCTCAAAGATGGAATATAGCCCACACCTTATATTATTTTAAGTAAAAAAATAGATATATATATTTAAAATCAACAAAATTAAGAAATAACATATTTTATCTTACAATAGAGGAAGAAGGATCTAACATATTAGAACCACCTAACTTTTCATCGAAGCTAAGAATAGTGTTGAAGTCACCTATCATTATCCAAGGAGTCGAAGGGAAAAGAGAAAATGTATCTAATGAATTCATAGGATGATTTTACCTTGGATATTTTAAGGTGTACAAACATTGGTTAGAAAAATAGAGCTACTTGAATAAAAATGTGCCAACAAAGGAGATTGAATTTTTGCAAGCTATTGAGAGGGAAGGATTAAGTTGGAAAACATCCCATACACAAGCCAAACCACCTAAAGATCCATGAGCCCCAATATAGTAGAATTAGATAATTTTCTAGAGCTTAGAGGAGATAGAACCCATTTCCTATATTAAGAGTTTCATTTCTTGAAGAAAAATGATATCATGATTATGCTCCCAATTAAGATCCCAAACAACTTTTGGTGATGGGTGCTTCTCAAACCCCTCGTATTTCATGAAATAAAAATCATTTATGGGGAGTAGAGAAGTGAGAATATATTGTTCAAATAACACAATATTCCACAAAGGATTACCCATTCATCTTCATCTTTTCCCAATCGCTTCTTCTCTCAGCCCTAGAAATCTTATCTAGGGAATTATTTTTTAGATTATTTTGTTGAAGACCTAAAAGAAGTGGAATTTTATTCTTATAATCATCCTTTGGGTTGTATGATAGATTCTTTTATTAATACAAAAGAGTGGTATCTCTAATAAGAATATTTATAGTGAACAAAGAGGTGGCAATCATAGGGGTATCTACTTTATTATCTTCTTGATGTTGGGCCAATTCCTTAATAAAACTAGAAGAGATAGGGATACCCATATTTGGCCTGACATGTGCAATTTGAAATCATCATGAGTTCCAACTAATTGAGGAGATACCTAAGAATTCCTAGATCCAATGCTTGGAATGTTGGGGGATACTCAACCATTGTCGAATTAGGCACCAATTTTTTTTCTAGGATATCAATTTTTTTATTAAACTTTCCTCCTAAAAATTTTCATTTATGGAAATTTGATTTCCTCCCTTTATTGTGATTTTTCAAATCATGAAACCATTTAGATCTAATTCATCTCTATGGGTAAGAATTCTTCCTTTTTCTTTATCTTTTACTATAGAAATATCCAAAAGAGGTTGGGGGAGTTGTGGCCATTTGTGTGAAGTCTCTTTGTAAATTCCCATGAGCATGATCAACATGATAGTGCAAGGGGTGGGCTTTGTAGTCTATTTATTGAATAAATTGCATGTTTTCCAATCGACTCTCTAGAGAGTTAGGTAGAGGTTCGTTGATATCAATTTCAACAAAAATATGGGAACAAGTAGTTAACTTCTTTTCATCATCATATGAGAGAAACCTATGCATTTTTTAAGGACTATAGTGATGGATTGTAATGTTATATCTCCAAAACTATATGAGTAACTATTGTCACATAAAATTGCACCCCGTTGAAACTAGACTCAACATTCTAATGACACAATGGAAATGACCTCAAGGTGTGGAACCTTGAAAGTTGAGGTCAAGTCTCTAGAGATGGTTGACTCCTCTTTTGATCCAAGTGCAAATGGGTCCAACCCAACACATGAAATCCTATCACTATCCTACTCTAATAGTTCTCAGGGGAAAAGTGATAGAAGGAATGCATGAAAGGGAAATGGGAGGTGATACATCAAGATAGAAATGTGTTTCTTCCTAGCCTAAGATTGCACAATACATCAATAAATCAACCAAAAAAATCACTAAAATATGAAGGTAAGTGATATTTACTCAACATGCAAAAGATAATAGGAATAATGGTTGAATTTCATTAATATAAGGCATAAAAGCCAAACTTTACAATGATAGAATGCAAAAGTGTAGTGTCTACTATAGAAAATTATGAGAGGAGCCCAAAGGAAGAACCCTTCAAAAGCATACAATTATTTCCTTTATAGCTCAAACATAATTGAGATGACTTTGGAACAAACCCTAACCCTACTAGGGTTAGGAGAAGATTTGATCTAATTAGATATTAGGATAGGGCCATCAAATACCATGTTGAGATCGACCTAGAAAACCTTGATGTGTATGCCATGCCTCTATATTGAATGTTCTGTAAGTGTAGAAAAGAGAACTCTTACAAATTCTACCATAAAATCTAGTTTGCAATAGAAGGAATGTCCCTTCCCAAAAAAAGAGGTATGGGCACCGCTTTTGCATTGAATATGACATAGAAATATATGAAGAATAAGCCTTGCAATGAGAAAATCTGATCCTGGTAGCTAAAATTGTCGCTTGGTCATTATTGCAAGCGCTCCTGCAAAATGGTTCGGTCCAAGATGGAGGACCAAGATCAAATCTCTTTAGAAATTTTTTAAAATGATCATTGATCTACATAAGATATAAGATCAATGGCTTGTGCACCCCCTCAAACTTGTGCAAACTTTTTTTAAATAATCTCCAAGAGAGAACATGCTATGAAGAGGTAATGCACTCCAATAGCATTATGACATGTGTTGACATATTGTGCACCTCACCTAGTGTAGTTTTGCAATGCACTTGGCTCATAAAAATATGCTCTAAAGAAACTCAACATTGCAATGGGACGCTGCCACTTGCCCTCACATCATTCATCTCAGCCTTGTGCATTTCTATTTTACACTAAAGGTATGGGAACACATTGCGAAGAGGGTATGCATTACACTATGGGTTAGACATGAGTTCTAAGCAAGTCATGCTCTCAATGGTTAAATGATCTATTTAATCATGTGCACAAAATTTGTTTTTAAGATCATAGTAGGGAAAGAAGGGGCTAGAGAATGGGAAAAAAATTGGACCAAGAGGACTTAGGTCCAAAAGTCCATTTGAGGTTCAAAAATATGAAGGGATGAAATAAAAAGAGAAGAAAGAAAAAGGGGTGTTTGAGTTTGGAAGTGGTTTTGAAACCCTCGTTGAGGTCTCGACAACGTTCTCGAAACCACTTTGGAGTTCTCTGGGAAGAAAAAAGAAGACAAGGGGAAAGAGGTTTTGAAATCCTCATCAGGGCTCGACAATGGTTTTGAAACCTTCATTGGGACCCAATGAAGTTTTCAAAACTTAGTTTCCGAAAGAAGAAGAGAAAGGAGAGAGAAAGAAAGAAAAGAAAAATAAGAAGGAAGAAAAGATGAAGAAGAGGTCAACGTCGAGGTCAAAGGGTGGTTTTGAAACCATCATCAAGACCTGGCAAGGTTTCGATAACCACTTCAAGTCCCGAAGGGGTTTTGGAAAAACCTTTAACTTAAGCAAAGAAAAAGAAGAAAGGTTTTAAAAACTTTATCGGGGCCTGACAAGGTTCTCACAACCATGTCAGGGCTCGAAAGGCTTTTGAAAGTTACCTTAAGGACTTAGCCAAAAAGAAGAAAAGGGAAGGAAAAAGAAGGTTTTGACAACCTTGTTGGGACCCGACAAGGTTCTCAAAACCTTATAAAACTCTGACGAGAGAAGGACTTAGCCAATTATTTGAACTTCTGGAAGATGGGTTTTTTGGTGCGAACTAGAAGAGTGGTAATGCAACTACTAGAGGTCATTTTTAGGTATGATGGACCATTAAGGATCTCTCATATTGGTTTTTTGTGATGGGTCCTGCAAAAAAGGATGGGTTGCACAAAGTGTCAATAGTAACCAAAAGAGATAGATCTAGATAAGTATTCCTAAAAGAAGCTCTTCTAGAAGATGAAGTCGCACATGCCAAGGATTAATGAATAATGATGCTTGATTGCAAAAACAAAGACCTCCTTTGAAAGCCATATTTTGACCGGTTATTCTTGAAAAACTCATAAAAATGTATTCATTTGCAACAAGGATAATCTCCATGTCCCCCTCAAGCCGTGAAGTTCAACAAGTGCAATTCTCTAAGGAGGGCAACAAAACTTTAAACGTGTAGATCAAAGCATGCTCTAAGAGGTATAGCCCATTATTGGCAATCAAGTTAGGATTATTGCTAAGAATGGGTCAATCCTAACTCATCTATAAGAAACTATTAAATATTGGACATTTTTCAAGTTTTTGGAAAATTTAACCTCATTCATGGTTCACAACAAAAACTAAACAATTTTTGTGATTAGTGGATAAAGACTTCATCAACTCAAAAAACATCCTTAAAAGAGCAAGGAAGGAAACCCTTTAGACCCCCTCTAAATAAGGCCCTAAGTGTCATAAAACATAAAAATTGAATTAAAAAAAAACTAAACCCTAAATTGTCCTATTTTACAACTCTTTTTACTCATAAAAACAAACTTTTTTTTTAATTCAAATTTAAATAAAATCTTTTTAACCTCTTAATCAAATACAAACATAAACTCGTATAACTCAAATCAAATTCTTTAAACAAATCTTTCTACTATTGTCTTACTTTGAAAAAAAAAATATTAAATGTTTTTTTAATTATAAAAACAAAATTCAAACTAACACATATACCTACAACAAAACTTAGGATCATTTATTGGCCACCATAACAAACACCTTTCACATCACCGAATCACATTTGTTAGACTTTCCCACATTAAATTTTATGATTTTTTTATCACCAAGGTTTGTTAAAAAAGTAACTAGTGCAATTATGAAGGTATATTAATATTGAGTAAGTGCATTGAATAGAAGAGTCCAATATGTTATAAATAAAATATCTTGAAATGGAATTTTTTGGGCCCTTACGTGGAATAGTCGATGGAGAGCTAAGGGAAGGGGGCAATAACAATTTCATTAAACTTGAATTTTAAATAAATAAAGAAAATATTTTAATATAAAAATATATGGCTTTATCGAGCTTGAGTGTACACAAAGGTTTCGTGTGTATCCCTGCCTGCCTCCAATTAAGATAACTTGTCACGTAGAGTGTATTCGTTAGTTTGGGGTCATAGTTTTTTATAATTTTTTATATTAATTTTTTAAAATTATTGTATCATATAGATATTAATATTTTTGTTTGTATGTAGTTGATTATAATTTATATTAAAATTTTATTTTATATTGAATTGTAATGAATAGAGGACGATTCTATTGAAGTTATTTAAGGATTGAACGTGACTTTCAAGAGATACGAATATTTGTGGATAGAATAAGCAAATAACATATCGTCATCTTTATGGAGTAATCAAAGAATAGACCATCATCCTTATCAATTTAACTTAGGGAATTGAACTATATTTCTTTGATATAATATATTTTTTAATTTTATCTATTATATGATTCCAATAATCCTTATCGATACTATTAGTAAAGGTAATAAATTATCTAATTATTTATTTATATTTACATATAAGAATACCTAGTATTTGGAGTAGTTTCATCACCAAATATTTGTTGAAATACTTTGTGTTATATTTTGTAATTATCAAAGATATTTTATAGCTGAGCTATTGAAACACTAATAGTTGAAATGAGATAAAATAAAATCTTTTATACATTATAATCTTGGACAACATAGTTTATAAATGACTTATAGTATATATATGACTATTTCATTTTCTTACCATATAAAACACACGTAATTATAATTTAATATAAAATATACATATTCTATATTTCCAAATAAAAGGAATTTTATTTTTATTTTTTAAATGATAACTTCAATAATGAATTTAAGTCAAATAAGTGACATAAGATAAATATTTGACAATGAATTGAGATCACATATGTTAGAAAAAAAATGATAGTTTGTTACTCTCTTTTGAAGGTAATTATCCTTAATTTTATACCAATGGAAATGTAACCTTAGCCAAGAGGTGATGTTAAGAGTTTTTCATATACTAATTGTTACATCATATTGATTTATGCTTTGGATATGGGCAAGGAGATAAGTGAACAAGATGAATTTATCGATCTGCATTGTGAAAGGTTGGAAGAAGATTGTAGTTGACAAAAATTATTAAATCATTATCAATATAATAAAGGGTGGCACTATGAAATCTTTTATTATAGATGAAGTTAAATAGTTAGGCAAGTTGAAGAACTTCATTGAAAGTGGCAGCTTTGGTGGCTAGTAAAGGTATGGATTTTTTTTAGATATTTTTTGAAAGGTTTGAAATGTATTTTTTTTAAATAAATTCATATTTTAATTTTATCAATGTTTTAGATAATATTCTTGATCTATTATGATAAATCTAGATTATGATTTAGAATATGTTTAAAATTAAAATATATATAATTTATTCTAGAAAATTTATATTTTAATTGAATGGAGAGTAAAATATTTATATGATTTTGTGTAAATTATGTTTATTTACTTTGCAATATCTCTTTTTTTGTAATTGTTTTCCATTCTTATTCTATCATGTAATTTATCTCTATTAAAATAAAGGGTTGAGAATCTTGTTGTAAAACAAGGTGAAGAAAGCTTGCAATATGAACTTTAATCAATAGTAATTGTAGATTTCAATCCAAAGATTAACCCTTAATATGAATGTGATTGCAATACACTTCTTTGAATAACTATGTAGAATCCAACAACACCCTATTACCTGCAAATCTGAATGAATAACTCTAGCTTAAGGCCCCAATTTATAGAAACTTGTGGGGATGAATACCACCATGGTATCACCAAACAACATGTAGAAAAACCACATGAAAAACCCCCTCCTACCTCCTTTCCAACCATAAAATCTACCCAAAATAACAACTTACAGATGCTCTTACAGTTATCATAAGGCATCTCTCATGCATGGGCACCTAGGGAAGGAATCTATCATAAATACAATCATAAGAGGTGTCATAGTTTTCATAGTGTCATAGATACTCTTACAACTTATGACGGATGCCATAACCCTCCAAAAATAGGAGATTCCAAATGGGATGCCTAGTTATTTTTTCCTTTTCCCATAAGACAAATGGTAACTCTAACTTCATCTTTACATGAGTTCTTTCACCACTATTAGTTAAACAAGTTCACCTCTTATGGGTAATTTACAAAGGACATTAGGAAAATAATTAATTAAAGGATTTACAAGGTTGATGTCATGTAATCCTAATATTCTCCCACTTGACATCATACATTGTAAATTACACCCATGGAGATACACCAAAATGAATTTAAGTACAATGATCCAGGCCCATGCCTTTGGCACCAAGAAAACTTATCCATGGTTACTACCTTTGTGAGAGAATTTGTGTGGATTATCCAAAGAGTCAACTTTTTCAATCAGGACCTATCCATTCTCAACCATTTCTTTACAAAGTGATACTAAACATCAACATGCTTATGGTTTTTCCTTAGTATTATATATGTCGATGTTATGATTCTATGATGTTAATTGGATTCAATATTATATTATGATGTAGTAGATAAGTACTCATGTTATCATATGATCAGTTAGTTTAGAAATGTTATTTCATCATTGGTATTGTAATTGTTAGAATAGATGTGGTGAGAGGACAGTGTAGCACCACTCGTTTACGAGTGCCCTGCTACGCTGCAATTCCTTTTCACGGTATGATATTTTCGATTATATATATACATGTGTTACTTGACGATTATTTGTATGCAGGATTTGCAGGAATAAGTTTCAATTCCACCTGCTTCGGCAGGACAAGGCGAGCATTAAATTTACCCAACAGGTAAAATGTTGAAAAAGGGAGTTGATTTGGAAGTGTCCACATCCCAAGTCTGTCGTCCTGTTGCGAGTTGTTGTGTCATGATTGAAGTTTTGTTCTCGTTGTTGTGTAATTTGATTGTTGAGTATTTATTTTATTTATGATTAGTGTTTATTTAATTAATCTTATTTATAAGATAATTAATTAATATTGTTTTGTTACTTGATTTAATTATGAGTTAGTAAAATGTTAAATTTAAATATATTGTAAATTAAAAAGTGATTTAATTAATTAAAAGTGTAAATAATTATTTTAATTTAATATTGATGATAACAATTAAATATTATATTTTTATTAATATTAAATTAGAAAATCTTGTGTGGATAATGTCTTGAGAAAATAAATTATTTTTAATTAAAATTGTAGATAAATTTGTGCTTTTAAAAGCTAGAAAAAGGACCAATGAGAATGAGAGGATTTTTGAGGAAAAGCGGAAGAGCTTTATTTATTGTTTTGATTTATTATTTTTATGGGGGGGAATTATTCACACAGAGGATTTCTCTGTTGCTTTTGGTCTGTAAAATAAAAGAAAAGAAAAATAGCTTTGTTGGTACTTCTGGGTAAAATAATTGTTTGAAGAAAAGATAGATTCAAAAAGAGAGCTACAGGAGGAAATCGAAAGGAGGCTACAAAAGGGATTCTTCATCGAACGAAGGACTCCAGGTTTTCTTTTGTTATTTATTATTATTTTATTGTTTTATAAACAAAATCTGGCTTACTGTGCTTAAAAGAAATTCAGTGAAAGAAGTTCTGTGATTTGAAAACTTGTTTGTATTAAAACCCTCGAATCTTCTATAGAAAACTTCAGTAGAACCTTTTCGAAATTTCTTCAATATAATTTAGTTGTGAAATTTATTGTGTTTGAAATAAAAATTGTTTTACTGTTGAAGCTACATGCCAAATTTATATTGGGTCTCTCGAAAAATCTATTTGTTTACATTATTGTTTTGAATCTCTGTTAAATATATATATACTCCTATATATATTTAAACAAAATTAGATATACATATTTATGTGACAATACTATTGGGTTATTTAAATGTATTTTATGATTATTATGTACCTCTATAATTTCATTTTTATGAGAATAAAATAAAAGTCGTCTATATTGTAGATTTTATATGGAGGGTATTGAATATAATATATTTAATTAATCTCATGATTCTTTTCATATTCTCTTATGTATTTTCCTATGAATTAAGTTTTAATATAAAATATATATATATATATATATATATATAATTATGTTATGGGCAAAATATATATATATACCTGTATGCTGGGTCAGGCCTCGGTTGCTATATATGTAACAAAATATTTATATATATTTTTAAAAAATATATATATATAATAAAATATAAAAAGAAAATAAATATAAAAAAATAAAATTTATTTGTATGTGGGGGAGAGTGGACGGCTTTCGCCGTACCACCCCCTGACCCCACTGTGGGCTGGGCGTAACCACCACCAATTGCGCATAGCAGCCGTGTGGGGGCTGCGGCCTCCCCACAGTGGGGACCGTAGTACCCACAGTGGTATGGGCTACGGCCTGCATTTGGTTTAAATGACCTTGCGATTTGTAATTTCCTTCGAATTTTTTTTATACGGATTTTTGCATTCAGTTTATATATATATATATATATATATGTTATATGTGTGGTTAACTTTCATTATAGAAAATTGAATATATGTTTTAATATATAAATGTAATATATATATATATATATATAAATGAATAAAAGTGGCTAATTATATGTGGTGTTTAAGAGGAATTTTTTTATAAATTTGTAATGTTATAGTGTAATTGTGCGAATTAGGAATATCTTGTGTGTTTTGAATTTAATCGAACATTCTTGAGTTGTTGATTTAGTTATTTGATGGAATGTTACTTTGTATTGGAAATACCTTACATGGCGTTGTCATTATGTAATTGTTTTCTCGAGATTGTTCGTTAGTTTATTTTGATTTTCTTCTCTGGGGTATATGTTATGTGGGAAACCCTATATTCTTTTTATCTTTCGTAGGAGCCTAAGTTATTATTAAGGGTTTCCAAAGGTGGGGATACTGTTATTTATATTTAATCTTGTAATTTGATGTTGTTCTTATGATTGGCCTTGGATGTGTTTCATATGTTATGGTGAGATGGTTATGCCTCACGGAGGAACCATTTGTGGTTCAGTATTTCTCGTTGATATAATTTTGTTGTGTTGGATATTTTTGTGTTGAGTGTTTAGAGAGAGTGGCTCTAAGTGGGGGCCGGCGCACAAAGGGGCTATCAAGGCAACCCACATAGAGTCATAGTAATCAGTGATAATCTAAGTAATTAATCGTGGGTGGGGTTTTAACATTAACAAGATAATTGTGGTGCCTTGTCCGCCTGTTAGTGCTATCACAGACTAAAGGGGACCGAGAAGGCCGTGGTTGGAAAGATCGTTGCCTTGTCTTCACGAAAAGTTAATGATTCCGCATGAGTAACCCTATGGAGTGACGCCTTGAGATAGGTTGTCAGGAGAACCATAGATGGAGGCAACACCTTAACTAGGTTGTGAGGATAATCCATGTAGAGATGGAGGCAGCACCTTGTGATAGGTTGTCTGGATAATCCATGTTAAGCCATGTGATGACACTCTCCTCTAACATTCCATTTGTGTTAGTTGACTTATTGAAGTCCTCTGGAAGTAGTCTTTGATATTATGATTTGTGATTTAATGATGATGTGTTTCGTAACTTGTAATTTTGGAAAGTGATATATTGTGGTTTTTTGGAAGTGGTCTAATGTTTTGTCTTTGGTTTTATCATTGTTGAGTTTCAGAGTGGTTTATCATTATGACCTGTGATGAATTATCGTGGTTTAGTTTCTATGTGGTCTTTGATGTTATATTATCTTGTCTGGAGTTAGTCTCGTGTTACTGTTGGTGTGCTTGGTTGGGGATCCTTCCTTGTTAACTCCTAGCACGGGGGTGGTTGGGTGGAACGTGCTTTGCACCTCGTTGGGTTCCCTTTTGGTTGCAAATGTGTCTATTATTGCAGGGTTTTTGGCTGATGTTGTTGATCCAGTGTTCTTATGTACCAGATGGGTGTTTATACTTCAGATGTAATTTATTTATTGATGTATCATCTCCCATGTGTGTTGGGAAGACCTTGATGTAATTTGTTTATATGTTCATCATGTTGTATTATCTTTTGGACGTAATGTATATTCAAGCCATGTATTTATTCAGGAACTATCATTTGTAATAGTTGATTATGTTGTGTTATATATGTCAAAATATATATGCTTTATGTCTTTATAATTTCATTTATTGTCATATGTACATATGGTATTAATATGGTTATTGTTAATGGATATTTTAAATGATGATATGAGAATGAATGGATTTACGTAACTGTTTAATTATTGCTTAATCTTTTATCTTTGTTATGGGTTAGTGTAGTAATGTCACCTCGTGTACCCCAAGGGATTTAGTTGTGTAACTTGGATCATTGTTATGTTAGAACACTTAAGTACATTTATTATATTCTTTAAAAAAAAATTGTTGCATCTTTATTAGTTCCTTTGGGGTTTGCACGGCGGGGCGTTACAAATACACCAACATGAATTTAAGTACAATGATCAAGACCCATGACCTTTTTGCACAAAGAAAACTTATTTGTGGTTACTAGCTTTGTGAGAGAATTTACAACATTATCCAAAGTGTCAACTTTTTCAATCAGAACTTTCCATTCCCAACCATTTCTTGCACAAAGTGATATTAAACATCAACATGCTTATTACGAGCATGTCACCAATACCGATACCAAGTCTTTGTAACCAAACAACCTCCTTAGAAGCATGAGTAGCAGCCATATACTCTACTTCAATGGTGGATAATACATCTATAGGTTGTCTTTTACTCATCCAAATCATTGCACCTCCAAACAATGTAAAAACATAGCCACTCTAGTGGACCTTCAACTATCCAAGTCACCTGCCCAATCTACATCAACAAAACCCTGCATGTCCAAAGACTTATCCACATTATCAGTACCATGATAAACCAATCAATAATCATAAGTACCTCACAAGTACTTAAACACCCTTTTAACAAAATTCCAATGCTCTTTACCAAGGTTAGGCATAAACCTGCTTAGAACTCCCACTACTTGGGCTATATCTGGTCTAGTACAAATAATTACATAAATTAAACTACCAATGACACTAACATAAGGAACATTAGACATCTTTTCAATATCATCATTATAATTAGGACACAGTTCTAAACTCAACTTAGTACCAACCAAAAATGGAATATTTACTGGTTTACAATCTTGCATTTTAAACCTCTATAAAATAGCATCAACATACTTACTCTAACTTAACCAAAGCTTTCTGTGTACCCGATCTCTATTGATCTCCATCCCAAGAATATATCTAGCAGCCCCCAAATCCTTCATTTCAAATGTTTTATAAAGTTGTCTTAAGTTCTCTAATCATCACCTTATTGTTACCCATAAACAACATGTCATCAACGGGTATGTGCAGGATCATGGTGGGCCAAAAAGTGGCAATATGACGAGTATTTGTAGGGTATGTGGCTGGCGACCTTTTTTTACCCAAAATTGATGAAATGGAAAGGGTTTTTAAAGGAGATTCTCAGCTTTCCACCAATATAAATTATGCTTTACTTTGAATTTCATAAATAATTATTATTTATTTTCTATTTGAATTATGACTAAAGTGTTGATTGATAGGTCGATTGAAAAACATCTATAGATTTCAAATGGTATCACATTTTTTGAATCCAAAACATGCATCACATTCTATACTTTGTATAATATAGGATTAAAAAAAGAAAAAATGAATTTCATGAAGTTTTGACCAAGTTAAGGTGGTAAGACATACGAGTTTTTAAATTTTTTAAAAGTTGTAATAAAAAATTCATAATTAATTATTTACTTGGAAAAAAATTACAAAAAAATATGCATCACATCCGTACATGAGTCCTCTACTTATGTCTAAAATATTATAAGAAAATATTATCATTTTATTGTAGTTAGGGTGGACACCTACTTCTTATTTTTCCCGAAATTTAAGTACTATTGATTGAAATTTCAAATTTTCGAAATAGATTTAAAAAATTAAAATAAATCTAGTAGTTTAGAAACTACATTTAATTTTCTACAGATTCTATTGTTACATATTTTTGAAATAATATTGATAACTTATTCAAATTTTTACTTGAAGTTGCCTAACTCGATTTTTCTGATTTTTTGCCACTTAAGGGCCTATTTTTTCCATGATGATCCTGCACATACCCCAACATACAAGACAATGATTAGTATCTGATCATCAATAACCTTAATATAAACACAATGATCCTCCCCACTTCTAAAAATCCCAATTTCAATACAAATGTATCAAAATTCTACTACTACTTCCTAGGTGACTATTTCAAACCATGCAATGATCGTTTTAACCTACGAACCAAGTGTTCTTTTCCTTTCACAACAAAACCATCAGGTTGTTGCATATAAATTTCTTCCTCAAGATCCCCATGCAAGAAAGCAGTTTTAGCATTTATTTTATCTATTTCAAAATGATAAGCAACACTAATAGACAATGGGAATCTAATAAAAGTTAGCTTAGCAATAGGAGAGAATATTTCACCAAAATTGACTCCCTCTCTTTGGGAGTAGCCCTTGGCCACCAATCTAGCCTTGTATCGCTCTAACTGACTGTTTGCACCAAAATTCTTCTTATATACCCACTTGCATCCAATGGGATTCCTTCCTTTGGGAAAACTAACAAGATCCTAGGTATCACAACTATCAAAAGCCATCATCTCTTCCTGCATTTCCTGTATCCAAGATTCACTTTCTTTTGAAGAGAGAGCCTCCTTATCAGATGTAGGTTCATTGTTAGTACTTAATAAAGAAAACTTACAACAAAAATTTGGTGGGATATACCTATCAACTGCATTTCATTGTCTTGTGGACCTTCTCAAAGGTGGAGAAAGAGGTTCTTCCTCATGTTCTTAATTATGATCAACTTCCTCTGTTATAATAGATTCTTTAGAACTTCCACTTGAACTCTATTCTTCTTCTCCATCTTCTAATCCATATCTTTGTTCTTCCACATGTGCATCTTCCTACTTAATTTCAAAGTGCACTATCTTTGTCTTTACCTTTGGTTATTCTTCTTCCGAGTTAGCTCTAAATTCCTTAAAATCACATCTTTAGAAAATATCATTTTACAGATTAGAAGATTCCTATTGAGAAAATATGTCTCAACCTTGCAATTACATAAGGCATTGTTGATACATAAGGTACTGTTCATCCAACGATGACAATCTCGATCAATAGCCTAAAAATAAAAAAGTGTGCTTCTATACAAAGCACAAGACTGTTAAATTACCAAAGTGTGACATTTTTACAAACACATTAGCTATTGAAAAGGAATTCCCTATTAATAATTTACAAACGTGCATGGGTATTGTATTCATGTAGAAAAATTGTGTGTCTTTATTACAAACGTGCAACCATTGATTTAAGGCAACTGCGTTGTTGCAGAGCTGTCACGCATTTGTACTTGAAGGCACAACATCATTTTGTAAAGGTGTGCAGGAATCAGGGTCTCACGCCTTTGCTTTCCTAAATTCTATACTAAATTTTGCTAACAAAAAAAAGGTTACACGGAAAGTTTTTTGAAGCACATATCTAGCCACCTATCCCAGGAGGGCACTATTGGCAAAACAAGGACATACAACTAAGAGGGGGGGGGGAATCAGTTGTAACAGATTATTTAAACTTTTCAAACTTAACTTAATCTCAAATTTGATGAATGAACAATGAACCATAAACAATCAACACATTAGAAACACATAAAACACCAAGATTTTTATGTGGAAACCCTATTAGGGGAAAAACCACGATGGATGTTAGTCCACAATATTATACCCTGTTAAAAGTATAAAGAAGAATAATGGGAATGCACATGCATTCGAGAACACTGCCTAGAGCTCACTACTCAAATACAAGAGGGCTCACTTCCCAAGGAAGACACATTGTCTTACAGAAAATTAGATTAGATATGTAGGGTACGAATTGATAAAATAGCTTCTGCAAAAGCCTGACTACAATTCGGGTTAAGCACATAGACACTCCTTAACACTTGGCTCAAACTTATTCACACTCTACTCTACAATTGAATGATTAGGTCACTATTCACACACTTGCACTTTCTCTAGAACTTCTTCACACCACACACATGCATAACTTCACACAAACATTTGCTCTTATATATCCACAACATGGATTTACATCAACTTCATCGACCAAAATATAAAACATATTTTCAATGTTGGCCCAAATTTACAAATAAATTTTTAATTTGAATCAAACACCATCAGCCAATATTATGTTGTGGCCCAAAACAAAATAGATATATATTTAAAATAAAAAAATAAGAAATAAAATATTTTATCTTACAATAGAGGAAGAAGGATCTTAGATATTAGAACCACCTAACTTTTCATCAAAGCTAAGAATAGTGTTGAAGTCACCTATCATTATCCAACGATTCAAGGGGAAAAGAGAAAATGTATCCAATGAATTCATAAGATGATTTTACCTTGAATATTTTAAGGTGTACAAACATTAGTTAGAAAAATAGAGCTACTTGAATAAAAATGTGCCAACAAAGGAGATTGAATTTTCGCAAGCTATTAAGAGGGAAGGATTATGTTGGAAAAAATCCCATACAAAAGCCAAACCACCTAAAGATCCATGAGCCCCAATATAGTAGAATTAGATAATTTTCTAGAGCTTAGAGGAGATGGAACCCATTTCTTATATAAAGAGTTTCATTTCTTGAAGAAAAATGATATCATGATTATGCTCCCAATTAAGATCCCAAACAACTTTTGGTGATGGGTGCTTCTCAAACCCCTAGTATTTCATGAAATAAAAATCATTTATGGGGAGTAGAGAAGTGAGAATATATTGTTAAAATAACACAATATTCCACCAAGGATTACCCAGTCATCTTCATCTTTTCCCAATTGCTTCTTCTCTCAGCCCTAGAAATCTTATCTAAGGAATTATTTTTTAGATTATTTTGTTGAAGGCCTAAAAGAAATGGAATTTTATTCTTAGAATCATCCTTTGGGTTGTATGAAAAAGATTCTTTTATTAATACAAAAGAGTGGTATCTCTAATAAGAGTATTTATAGTGAACAAAGAGGTGGCAATAATAGGGGTATCTACTTTATTATCTTCTTGATGTTGGGCCAATTCCTTAATAAAACTAGAAGAGATAGGGATACCCACATTTGGCCCGACATGTGCAATTTGAAATCATCATGAGTTCCAACTAATTGAGGAGATACCTAAGACTGCCTAGATCGAATGCTTGGAATGTTGGGGGATACTCGGCCATTATCGAATTAGGCACCAAATTTTTTTCTAGGATATCAATTTTTTTTATTAAACTTTCCTCCTAAAAATTTTCATTTATGGAAATTTGATTTCCTCCCTTTATTGTAATTTTTCAAATGCATGAAACCATCTAGATCTAATTCATCTCTATGGGTAAGAATTCTTCCTTTTTCTTTATCTTTTACTATAGAAATATCCAAAAGAGGTTGGGGGAGTTGTGACCATTTGTGTAAAGTCTCTTTGTAAATTCCCACAAGCATGATAAACATGATAGTGCAAGGGGTGGGCTTTGTAGTCTAGTTATTGAATAAATTGCATGTTTTCCAATCTACTCTATAGAGAGTTAGGTAGAGGTTCGTTGATATCAATTTCAACAAAAATATGGGAATAAGTAGTTAACTTCTTTTCATCATCATATGAGAGAAACCTATGCATATTTTAAGGACTATAGTGATGGATTGTAATGTTATATCTCCAAAACTATATGGGTAACTATTGTCACATAAAATTGCACCCCGTTGAAACTAGACTCAATGTTCTAATGACACAATGGAAATGACCTCAAGGTGTGGGACCTTGAAAGTTGAGATCAAGTCTCTAGAGAAGGTTGACTTCCTCTTTTGATCCAAGTACAAATGTGTTGGTCCAACCCAACACATGAAATCCTATCACTATCCAACTCTAATAGTTCTCAGGGGAAAAGT
Source organism: Sequoia sempervirens (assembly GCA_007258455.2). Taxonomy (NCBI): domain Eukaryota; kingdom Viridiplantae; phylum Streptophyta; class Pinopsida; order Cupressales; family Cupressaceae; genus Sequoia; species Sequoia sempervirens. The sequence continues at coordinate 267,026,052 of VDFB02281492.1, forward strand.
GATAGAAGGAATGCATGAAAGGAAAATGGGATGTGATACACCAAGATAGAAATGTGTTTCTTCCTAGCCTAAGATTGCACAATACATCAATAAATCAACCAAAAAAATCACTAAAATATGAAGGTAAGTGATATTTACTCAACATGCAAAAGATAATAGGAATAATATTTGAATTTCATTAATATAAGGCATAAAAGCCAAACTTTACAATGATAGAATGCAAAAGTGCAGTTTCTACTATAGAAAATTGTGAGAGGGGCCCAAAGGAAGAACCCTTAAAAAAGCATACAATTATTTCCTTTATAGCTCAAACATAATTGAGATGACTTTGGAACAAATCCTAACCCTACTAGGGTTAGGAGAAGATCTGATCTAATTAGATATCAAGATAGGGCCATCAAATCTCACGTTGAGATCGACCTGGAAAAGCTTGATGTGTATGTCATGCCTCTATATTGAATGTTTTGTAAGTGTAGAAAAGAGAACTTTTGCAAAATCTACCATAAAATCTAGTCTGCAATAGAAGGTATGTCCCTTCCCAAAAAAAGAGGTATCGACACCACTTTTGCATTGAATATGACATAGAAATCTATGAAGAATAAGCCCTGCAATGAGAAAATTTGATCCTAGTAGCTAAAATTGTTGCTTGGTCATTATTGCAAGTGCTCCTACAAAATGGTTCGGTCCAAGATGGAGGACCAAGATCAAATCTCTTTAGAAAGTTTAAAAAATGAGTGTTGATCTACGTAAGATATAAGATCAATGGCTTGTGCACCCCCTCAAACTTGTGCAAACCTTTTTTAAAATATCTCCAAGAGAGAACATGCTATGAAGAGGTAATGCAATCCAATAACATTATGACATGTGTTGACATCTTGTGCACCTCACCTAGTGTAGTTTTGCAATGCACTTGGCTCATAAAAATATGCTTTAAAGAAACTCAACATTGCAATGGGAAGCTGCCACTTTCCCTCGCATCATTCATCTCAGCCCTGTGCATTTCTATTTTCCACTAGAGGTAAGGGAACACACTGCAAAGAGGGTATGCATTATTAGACATGAGTCCTAAGCAGGTCATGCTTCTCAACAGTTAAATGATCTATTTAATCATGTGCACAAAAAAAAAATTAAGATCATAGTAGGGAAAGAAGGGGTTGGAGAATGGGAACAAACTTTGACCAAGAGGACTTAGGTCCAAAAGTCCATTTGAGGTTCAAAAATATAAAGGGATGAAATAAAAAGAGAAGAAAGAAAAAGGGGTGTTTGAGTTTGGAAGTGGTTTTGAAACCCCCATCGAGGCCTCGACAAGGTTCTCGAAACCACTTTGGAGTCCTCTAGGAAGAAAAAAAGAAGACAAGGGAAAAGAGGTTTTGAAATCCTCATCAGGGCTCAACAATGGTTTTGAAACCTTCATCAGGACCCAATGAAGTTTTCAAAACTTAGTTTTTGAAAGAAGAAGAGAAAGGAGAAAGAAAGAAAGAAAAGAAAAGAAAAGAAAAATAAGAAGGAAGAAAAGATGAAGAAAAGGTCAACGTCGGGGTCAAAGGGTGGTTTTGAAACCATCATCAAGACCTGGCAAGGTTTCGATAACTACTTCAAGCCTCGAAGGGGTTTCAGAGAAACCTTTAACTTAAGCAAAGAAAAAGAAGAAAGGTTTTAAAAACTTTATCGGGGCCCGACAAGGTTCTCACAACCGTGTCAGGGCCCGAAAGGCTTTTGAAAGTTACCTTTAGGACTTAGCAAAAAAGAAGAAAAGGGAAGGAAAAAGAAGGTTTTGACAACCTTGTTGGGACCTGACAAGGTTCTCAAAACCTTATTAAACTTTGACGAGAGAAGGACTTAGCCAATTATTTGAACTTCTGGAAGATGGGTTTTTTGGTGCGAACTAGAAGAGTGGTAATGCAACTACTAGAGGTCATTTTTAGGTATGATGGACCATTAGGGATCTCTCATATTGGTTTTTTGTGATGGGTCCTGCAAAAAAGGATGGGTTGCACAAAGTGTCAATAGTAACCAAAAGAGATAGATCTAGATAAGTATTCCTAAAATAAGCTCTTCTAGAAGATGAAGTCACACATGCCAAGGTTTAATGAATAACGATGCTTGATTGCAAAAACAAGGACTTCCTTTGAAAGCCATATTTTGATCGATTATTCTTGAAAAACTCATAAAAATGTATTCATTTGCAACAAGGATAATCTCCATGTCCCCCTCAAGCCATGAAGTTCAACAAGTGCGATTCTCTAAGGAGGGCAACAAAACTTTAAACATGTAGATCAAAGCATGCTCTAACAGGTATAACCCATTATTGGCAATCAAGTTAGGATTATTACTAAGAATGGGTCGATCCTAACTCATCTATAAGAAACTATTAAATATTGGACATTTTTCAAGTTTTTGGAAAATTTAACCTCATTCATGGTTCACAACAAAAACTAAACAATTTTTGTGATTAGTGGATAAAGACTTCATCAACTCGAAGAACATCCTTAAAAGAGTAGGGAAGGAAACCCTTTGGACCTCCTCTAAATAAGACTCTAAGTGTCATAAAACATAAAAATTGAATTAAAAAAAACTAAACCCTAAATTGTCCTATTTTACAACTCTTTTTACTCATAAAAACAAACTTTTTTTTTAATTCAAATTTAAATAAAATCCTTTTAACCTCTTAATCAAATACAAACATAAACTCATATAACTCAAATCAAATTCTTTAAACAAATCTTTCTCCTCTTGTCTTTGAAAAAAAAACTTATTAAATGTTTTTTTAATTATAAAAACAAAATTCAAACTAACACATATACCTACAACAAAACTGAGGATCATTTATTGGCCACCATAACAAACACCTTTCACATCACCGAATCACATTTGTTAGACTTTCCCACATTAAATTTTATGATTTTTTTATCACCAAGGTTTGTTAAAAAAGTAACTAGTGCAATTATGAAGGTATATTAATATTGAGTAAGTGCATTGAATAGAACAGTCCAATATGTTATAAATAAAATATCTTGAAATGTAAGATCAAATTTGGAATTTTTTGGGCCCTTACGTGGAATAGTCGATGGAGACCTAGGCGAAGAGGGCAATAATAATTTCATTAAACTTGAATTTTAAATAAATAAAGAAAATATTTTAATATAAAAATATATGGCTTTATCGAACTTGAGTGTACACAAAGGTTTCGTGTGTATCCCTGCCTCCCTCCAATTAAGATAACATGTCACGTAGAGTGTATTCGTTAGTTTGGGGTCATAGTTTTTTATAATTTTTTATATTAATTTTTTAAAATTATTGGATCATATAGATATTAATATTTTTGTTTTAGTGTAGTTTTTTTTTTTAGACTGCAGGAATCGGGTACCCCCTATAAACTGCAGTGCACCTGGTAAACTTTTTAAATGGCACGACACGCCCTCCGGTACCACGGGACGGGGGAGACTAGACTCGTGACCAACAGAGCCGCAAGAATTACTTAGCCGAGCTAGGCCCCCCGCCCTGTTTTAGTGTAGTTGATTATAACTTATATTAAAATTTATTTTATATTGAATTGTAATGAATAGAGGACGAGTCTATTGAAGTTATTTAAGGATTGAACGTAACTTCGGGAGATATGAATATTTGTGGATGGAGTAAGCAAAGATCGTATCATCATCTTTATGGAGTAATCAAAGAATAGACCATCATCTTTATTAATTTGACTCACGAATTGAACTATATTCCTTTGATATAACATGCCACGTAGACTGTATTTGTTAGTTTGGGGTCATAGTTTTTTATAATTTTTTAAAATTATTGGATCATATAGATATAGATATTTTTGTTTTTATGTAGTTGATTATAATTTATATTCAGAATTTGTTTTATATTGAATTGTAATGAATAGAGGACGAGTCTATTGAAGTTATTTAAGGATTGAACGTGACTTTCGGGAGATATGAATATTTGTGGACGAAATAAGCAAAGATCATATCATCATCTTTATGGAGTAATCAAAGAATAGACCATCATCTTTATTAACTTAACTCATGAATTCATTCCTTTGATATAATATATTTGTTCATCTTATTCGTTTTACCAAGAAGAAAACTAATATATTCATCCAATTTATTGGTTGTCAACAAATAAACCAATGACATGATAGAATTAAAATAGTTTGATCAAATTTTCTAATGTATATTTTTTAAACTTTTTAAAAATACTTTAAACTAATTTAACTATTTAATTTTGACTGTCAAAAAGTTAATAGTGCAAATGTATTTTCATGTCACTTTCCAATTCTATTTATTGTCCTATTTGATAAATGTCATTAATTTTTATTTAAAAGATTGTGGGCTAATGAATATAAATAATTTAATCATAGTTGGCACAATTTTAATTTATGGAAAAGATGAAATAGAGAAAATATGAGAAATTGTGATTAAAATAATTAATAATAATATAAATAAAATTTATATCTACTAATTTAAAATATTTTAAAAATTAACAACAAAAAATAATATTTAATAAAAGATAGTGAATAATTATATTTTTTGATCAATTTTATATTTATTTGTTTCATATAGTTTCCTCAAAAAACAATATACATGTAAATTCTAACATCTTTTATCAATTCAAAGTTAAATGCATTCACGATCAAATGCAATTATGATTTTTTTTAGACTATAGGAATAGGTAGCCCCCCTTATAAACTATAGTGTGTGTGGTAAACTTTTTTCACGTGATTGGTGACGTCGACGCAACACACCTTCCGATACATAAGATGTTTTAGCCAATCGAGCTAGGCACCCTTTATAATATTTTCATTAAAGCAGTATTTAATGCTTTCATATTACAGAATGACAACTTACATGTGCTAAGTTAGGTTTGTGATGGCACCCTTTATAATATTTCATCAAAGCAGTATTTAATGTTTTCATATTTTGATCCTTCTGTTTCTTTAGGGAAACTGAAAGATACCTGAGCCACACGTCATTTAAAAGTACTGAATTTAATGTACTTGCAAAGGAAAATAAACTCTCGTTCAGCTTGATAATAAATATTCAAAATTAATTTACATAACTCATCAAGTAATGATGATTTAAAGATTAATTTAATTTTATGATTAATTTTTATTTAAATAGTAAATGTAAAAGATAGAGGTTTAGTTTTATTTTTAATTTAAAAATAAGATAATTATTTGTGATTTTTCTTTTTAGATGATGTGTAAACTTGTTCTTAATTTTTTGATCATTGAATTGTATGTCTATTTAAGTAGAGTGATAAAAATAGAATGACTATTTATTATTTTTAAATATAAAATTACTGTTAACTATTTTATCACTAAATTATTTGATATTTAACTAAATAAATATGTTGTAATTATTTTATTCTTTTAAATGAAACATTTCTCTATATAAATCTCAATTTTATTTTAATAACTTTAAAAAGACAAAATGATTTAAGAAAAAAAATAATTAAATTCAACTTTGATAATTGTTTGTTGGCATTCTGAGTCATTCTTTTATTCACAGCCCAGTTTAATAAAAGTGCATTAGATAATCTCTCCCTTTAGTTTCCACATGATGATTGGCTCTACTAATGGAAAATCCAAAATAGAATACAATAATATCTAAAATTAAATATTATTCCTTCTATAACGAATTGTTTTTGTGATTGTAAGTAACAATTAAGAAGTTATCAAATCCTTATCCTTAAGCAGTTATGGAGGCAACTGATTCATTGAGGCAACAACAAGAGGAATATGATGCATTCTTAGAGAAGGTAAAGAGAACAGTATTTCTGGACAATCTTTCACCATTGGTAACTGTCCCAATCCTCAAGAATGCACTTGGACAATTTGGGGAGGTATTAGATGTCCAAATCTTACCAACCCCGCCAATCCCAGTAGGTCCAGGATTTCCCCTAGATGAGCCATCCGTATTAATTTTCAAAAAGCCAGTAGGAGGGGGCAACCAACTCCCCACCCTTTGAACTTTTTGCTTCACACGCCTACCTCTCCTGACGCAAGTAGAAGCTGAAGATAGCCCTTGAATACCCAGCCGATCAACCATCTCAGCATCTCCTTTCTCTAACGGCAACATAATATCACATTTAGCTTCGACTGTCTCCTGGATCATTCCCACAATTCTAGACCAAACTTGTTGAATCCCCAAATTTTCACCTCGAAAGATTCTTCGATTCCTTTCCAACCAAACTTGCCAAAGCAGAAAGATGGGACCAACATACCAAACATCCTGCAAGAAAGAGGCCGAGGAGGGGGGCCTCCCTAGACTAATCCAAAACTCCACCAAGGAGGAGGAATGAATGCATGGGATTTTCCAAACACCCCACCAGAAATGCCAGAGCTGTAAGGTGAAGGAACAACGAAAGAACAAGTGGGGAGAGTCCTCCTCCCCACACCTGCAGAGAACACACCTAGATGGGCCTGAAAAACCTCTCTTTCAGATATTATCCCAAGTCAAAAACCTATTCCAAGCCAAAGTCCAAATAAAGCAATTACACTTTGGCCAAGAAAACTTATTCCAAACTTTCTTCCACCAATGAACCTCCACCCCCTCAATCTGCTGGGAAAGCAACTCCTGATACCCAAAAGAAACAGTGTAAGCACCCTTGGGGTTAGGAGACCAAGCCAACACATCCTGATCCATGAGGGAGCTACAAATTCGACAAGAAATAATGTAATGAAGCTCAGCGCACTCCTCCTCCATACCAACAATAGGCCATTCCTCTAGATTCTTCCATCTTGCCTCCACCAACTGCCCTTGAAAGGAAAGAGACTTAAAGTCGCACACCCTTGACCATCCTGCTTCACAGAACCTCTAGCACAATGTAAGCAAATGAGGATACTGAGAAACAATGGGAGGGTGGCCATCCCAAGCGTCATGCCAAAAATGTGCCTCTGACTCGCTCTTGCATATCCAGAATAAGCCACCCTTAACGAGTGCAGCCCCTTTCTTGAGAGTATTCCAAATCACAGATCCCTTCCCTGTCAAGCTATAATGAGGGATATCACTTTGAGGAATCCTTGGAAAGTACTTTTGAGTCAAAATTCTGGCCCACACCCGATCCTGTTCCACACACCAATGCCAATACAATTTAGCAGCCAGAGCCGTACCAGACAACAAAGACTGCCTTAACCCAAGACCACCAAACTGTTTAGGGCTACAAACAACATCCCATCTAACAAGGCTCCACTTGGAAGATAATAAACTACCAGCCCATAAAAATTGTCTTGCTAAGGAATCAAGATCCCTAACAAAGCCCATTGGCGCCACCTGAATCATACACCTATAAAGAGGGAGAGCTTGAACCACATATTTGAGCAACTGAACCTGACCCGCAAAAGACAGCCAGCGAAGGGTCCAATGAGTGACTTTGACACAAAAATTTTCCAAAATAGCCTACCAAGAATCCCTAGACTGCCTACCAATAGAAATAGGAATCCCAAGGTAGGTCAGCGGGAGATCCCCAATCTGAAATATGAGAATATGAGCAATTCTCCTTTGAATGGAGTTTGAAGTATTGAAGAAAAAAATGGAAGACTTGCCCTCATTAATTGATTGGCCCGATGCAGCAAGATAAATATCCAACACCTTGCGCATGTTTGAAGCCTCCCTAATAGTAGCCATGCCCATCAAAGCAGTGTCATCCACAAACTGTAAGTGAGATTGCACTGGTAATCCACCTCCCCATTGCCATCCTTGAATGAAACCCCCCTCCACATTCCTTTTTATCAACCGTCCCAAACCTTCCACCAAAAGAAGAAACAAGTAAGGAGAGAGGGGGTCACCTTGTCGTAAACCCCGAGAAGCACCAAAGAGTTCAGAGTGCTCCCCATTAATCAAAACAGAGAAAGAAATTGAATTCACACAACTCATAACCCAGCGAATCCACTTCTCCTCAAAACCAAAGGCCCCTAGAACTTTTTGGAGGAAGGACCATCGAACTCTGTCATAAGCCTTGGCCATGTCAAGCTTGATGAACATAGCCTTACCTATGGAGTTGGCCATAGAATGAATAGTCTCTGTAGCAATAACCACCCCATCCAAAATCTGGCAGCCCTCCACAAAACCACTATGTTCCTCAGAAATCAACAATGAAAGCCACTTTTTTAACCTATCAGCAATCAACTTAGAGATAATTTTATATATAACATTGCAAAGAGAAATGGGGCGAAATTGACTTAACCGATCAGCCCCATCACCCTTGGGGATTAGAGCAAGGAAGGTAGAATTTAGGGCCCGAAGCATTTTCTTATTCTTTTGAGACTATTGAACAACTGCCAATAAATCTAGCTTGATAATCTCCCAAAATTCCTGGAAGAACTCAATCGGGAAGCCATCCAGACCAGGAGCTTTACCCTTCTTCATCTGGAAAATAGTCTTCTCCAGCTCCTCCAGTGAAACGTCACTCATAAGATGCTCCTTCATCTCCCAAGAGACCAAAGAAGGAATACAAGAGAGGACTTGAGCCTCTTCAACTGAGTCCCCGTGCGAGTCCTCCCTGAATATAGAAGCAAAATACTGCACAACTTCATTTGAGATAGCCTGAGTAGAAGAAAGAACCTCTCCCCTGTCAGTCACCAAAGCTGAGATAGAATTACCATGACGTCTGGCCTTCACCGAATTGAAGAAGAAGGCAGTATTCTTGTCTCCCTCCTGAAGCCACTCAATCTGAGCTTTTTGTTTCTAGTAGATTTCCTCCCTCAGCTCCCACTCCTCTAGAGCTTTCAATGCCCTAGCCTCATTCTGCAACAAATCCTTAGACACCCCATCCTCCCTAATCAACCTAGTAATACCATTCAGCTCAGCTTGTGCAGCAAGCTTCGCATGGTAAATGTTTCCAAAGCAATGTCAGTTCCATTGTTTAAGCTGATACTTAACATATTGAAGGAGCATAGCAAAATTATACATTGTAGTACCATAAGTAGATCTACCATACCTCCACCATTCAACAACACATCCATAAAGGTCAGGGTCCCGCAACCACATTAGCTGGAATTTGAAGGTTGGCGTTTGAGGCATCTGAGCAGAAGAGATAACTAGCTTTATAGGCCAGTGATCCGAACCTCTCCAGTCTAATATCTAGAACTAGAAGACCACATTCCCCCAACCCAAAAGTAGGAGACCATGAAACGATCCAGTCGTTCAGCAATGCAACTATCACCAACCCTTCTGTTGTTCCAAGTAAATTGACCATTGCTAGGTTTGATATCAACAAGATTGAGAGCAGATATATTGTCTTGAAACAATAATGCAAAAGGCTCTAGTCTTGCAATACCACCCCGTTTCTCAGCTAATTTAGTAATAGCATTAAAGTCCCCTGCAATGATCCAAGGATGATAGGGAAATAGGCTACGAACAAAACGAATATGTGTCCATAAAAGAAGTTTACCCTGGAACTCAACAGGTGCATAAACATTGGAGAAAAGAACAAACTCTCCCGATTTAGGACACGAGGCAACCATGGATAAAGAGGACTTGAAGGATAACCACCACAAAGGTTGAATCTTCTGAGGGTTCCAGAAACAAGCCACACCCCCCGAGAATCCCTGAGCCCCAATACACTGGCATTGACCATTCTTCCACAACTTAGGCACTAAACCCATCATGCACTCAACAGATAACTTGGTCTCCTGAAGAAAAAGAACATCAGGAGAATGACTTCTTACCAACTCACGAACAACTTTTTGTCTAGGGCCACTGTTCAAGCCCCTTACATTCCATGAAATAATGATCATTTCAAAGGAGTCAAAAAATGAGAATCTAGGGTCTTAACAGATCCTGACTCCACCAAAGTCTCCCCCATCATCTTAATCTTTTCCAAATCTTTCTTCCTGCCAAGTTTAACACTTTTCCCCCCTTCTTTCCATCCTTTTGCAAAATTCCCAGTTGAGGAGAAGGCTTGCAACTCTTAGCCACATCCGATCCAACATTCTGTGCAGGAAAAGACGTGCTTCCATCCCCCTGCCCCAACTCAACATTTGGACCCGACATCACCTGAGCCCCAACCTGCACATCAGTGACCATAGGTATGGCAGACTCCTCTTGTGGAGCAGGAGGAGCAATGGAAGTGTGATCCTCTAGGCCAGAACCAACCACACCCGGATCCACACTTATTAACCCTAGATTAACTTCTTGTTGACCCATATCATCCAGGACCTCAAACCTGTTAAAAGTATCCTCATCTTGTCTCTCCATCAAAGTCCTCTTTTGTCCTCTATTCCAGTTACGAGCCTTAACAGGAACATAACCCTCAGCATCTGCACCCTCAACAGAAATAGGATTCTTCCCCTTATCAACATCAGAATTGTTATGAGGAGGAGGTGGAGGCTTAGGCACCACAGGCCTAGCCTTCGGGCATCTACGCACTAGGTGACCATATTCATGACAGAGGCAACATCGGAAAGGAAGGGTTTCGTAATCCAATTGTTGTACCCAAGAATGGGGACCCACACACATATCAAAAGCATTTGGAAAAGGCCTACTCAAATCAATTTCCACACAAATTCGAGCAAAATTCATTACTTTCTTACCTAGGGTTTATGTCGAAGACCCCACTAGCTTCCCAAGCATCGAAGCAAGCATGTGCAGAACATCCTCACGACAACATTCAATTGGAAATCTAGGCAACCGAACCCACACCGGAACACTATTCGGAAGCTCCTCTGAGGGATTAAAGCCCGCATGCCATGGCTTGATGAACAACCCAACTTGGTTGTGAAAATAGGGCCCCCACTCAAAAACCCTATTGCGATCAGCCAAGCAGATAAATGTGACCATGAAAAAATTATTTGCAAGCAGCGTGACCTCCATTTCACCCTCTGGCTCCCAAGTCCTTCGAGCCCAAGTTTCCAAAAATTGTAGAGACACTCTCATTCCCAAAAATTTGCAGTACAGAGAATGCTTTGAATAATATTCAATATCCTCAGCAATCATCTCGATCGGAATCACCAATTTAGGTCTCTCTTTGCAACGCTCAAGGCAGCCGTTAATCTTTGAGATCCGAGATCCACCAGACAAATTTGATTCCATAGACCCTGTATTTAGAGAGAAGAGGGTGTTTTCAAAAACCCTTGCTCCTTGTCTTGGCGATTTCAAGCCCACCACAGCACGAAAATCCATGTCAGGCGCAACCCTAGATGACTCACCCAGAGACATAGCTGCCAAATGGTCTAGGACAGACATGCACAGGAAAGATCCGGCCCCAGACATAGCAAATTAGAGGAAACCCTCCCGCGCAGGAAAAATAACCAAACACAACCAGGTCAGAGCTTCAAAGAATAGCCACAGCAAAAAGATTAACCCCCCACATAATGAAACAGACGCCCACCCCAACCTTCGCACAAACAGAGAAAGCAAACACGAGCTAGGGCTTAGATGCCCTAGCTCGGCTCCTTGCAGTTGCAGACCGAAACGCCATTTTCCCACAATATCTACTTCATTTTCTTATCATATAAAACACATGACTATATTTTAATACAAAATATACATATTCTACATTTCCAAATAAAAAAATAAATATTTTTGAAAATTAATAACTTCAATATTCTAAATAAAAAATTTAAGTCAAATAAGTGACATAAGATAAATATTTAATAATGAATTGAGATTGAGTATTTTAGAAAAAAATGATAGTTTGTTACTCTCTTTTGAAGGTAATTATCCTTAATTTTATACCAATGAAAATGTAACCTTAGCCAAGAGGTGATGTTAAGAGTTTTTCATATACTAACTGTTACATCATATTGATTTATGCTTTGGATGTGGGCAAAAGATACGTGAACAAGATGGTTTTATCAATCTGCATTGTGAAGGGTTGGAAAGAGTTTGTAGTTGACAAAAAATATTAGATATAAAGGGCGGCATTATGGAAACTTTTATTATAGATGAAGTTAAACAGTTAGGCAAGTTGAAGAACTTCATTGAAAGTAGCAGCTTTGATATGAATATACATTTTTTTAAAGTGTATTTTAAGTAAATTTGGGGAGATATTTTTTGAAAGGTTTGAAATGTAATTTTTCTAATATAAATTGTATATTTTGATTTTATCAATGTTTTAGATCATATTATTGATCTATTATGATAATTCTAAATTATGATTTAGAATATCTTTAAAATTAAAATATATATAATTTATTTTAGAAAATCTACATATTAATTTAATGGAGAGTAAAATATTTATATGATTATGTATAAATTATGTCTATTTACTTTGCAATGCTTTTTTTTGTATAATTTTTTTTTTTTTATTCTTATCATATAATTTATCTCTATAAAAATAAACGGCTGAGAATCCTCGTGTTTTAATAGTCCATATGCTTATTCATTGGGTATAGGTTAACAAACATTTTTAAATGACTATTCAAAGTAAAAAATAAATAGCAAAACAATTTTAAAGAAGGGATTTCTAAATAAAATACAAAAGGTAAGGGTAATTAAAGAAAGTTTAGAATGAGAATAATAACAAATCTAAAGATGGGAAAGTTGTATTTGAGAACACAAATTATAATTATTCTATTTGAAGGATAAACAATAATTGATTTTTTTGATAGAGTGTATATATCATATCATATTTGTTTGGAGCATAATCCTAACCTTATCTTTATTATGTCAATGAGTGTATACATTCAACAAGACTTATTATTACAAGTCTCTTCTAAGCCATTCAAATTCAATGATAGGCCAAGGGCCACTTAACCAACCAAATTATTAAGACATCTTAATGAAATTAAAAAAATGCATTGAAAAAAGTTCCATAACATAAACAACAACACTTCAAATTTATTATAACCTTGTACCAAATTATACTTAATTAACTCTAACACATAACAGTAAAATCCCAAATAAAACACCTTTATTAAAGATTGTCTCTCTTTAAATCCTCCCTTATATGAATCACATATAAGATATAATAAGAGTTACAACCACCCAAATGTAACACACATCACTTCTTGTATAGTCCACAACAAATAGAATGTTACCAAAATTGAGATAGAATAAACTACAAAACATTAAAAATTTAGTCTACCTCTTTTATAAAGACATCTTAAATGATAGTTTTAGTAGTAGTAAACTAATATTTTAACATGAAACACTTATCCTCAGGAATATATTTCTACGAATCTTCATATTACCTCATCCATATATAAAAATATAAATAATTTTGTTCTATTTTTTAGGTAGGATATTAACCTTGACTATTTTATGTTCAAGCATAGCCATGAAAAAGATAATTCATTTTACCTATATTATTATTTTGTATGAATTTTAATTAAGTATTACTACTCAATCCACCAATCATTTTTAAAGAATTATAATGTTAAAAATTTTAATATTGGGATATGAATTTTTTTTAAAACAACCTATAGTAATGGTCGCTCTATAAATTTGTATATGTAGGTCTATAACATTTACCAAATTTAGCAGTGTAATAAAAATCTCTCTAAAACTCTTTGTTTGAATTTTTTATTTCAACTTTAAGTGATAATGGGTTTTCATAGCTTAGGGGAGATCCCTACAACCCCCATACCCCCATGGGTCTTGATGGTACTATCTCAGGCAGTCCCTTAGGGACCTTTTCAAGTGTTTCAAATGGTGGGACCATGGGTTGGAAGAATGACCTCATGGGTGATGACTGTGGGGAACATTTGCCTAGGAAAACTAACCTAGTGTTTTTGGTGTCAGATGAAGGAATGACTATTATGCTATTAGACTCCACTATCAACAAAATTTTGTCCTCCATGGGAAACATGTTGGTGGGGAAGTTTTTCTCCCTCCACCCTAACATTGATCTAGTTAGAAAATTGATCTTGGCCAAATAGAAGTTGAAGGGTAGCATCTTTGTTTGCACAATGGTAGGTGGTTTGTTCCTTTTCACTTTTATTACTCAAGAGTATATCCTACATGTTTTTTCTAGTGGTTCATGGATCCTTGGAAAAATGCCATTTTCTATTGGGAATCGATCTTCAACCCTAAGGTAGACCTAAATAAAGCTTCTCTAGTTTGGTTTTCCTCCTTGGTATCCCACTAGATTTTTGGGATGGGGAAATATTCACTCATGAAACAATTACTTGAGTCCATAAAAAAGAGCTAAGCATGCTCAAAGAATAGGGGTTTTAACAAACATATTACTTGATAAGGAATCACAAATTAGGGACGTCATTATTCCTCAACATGGATGGGCCCTATTTGAGTATGGATATCAGAGAAGTAAATTTGATAGGTTGATATCAAATTTGTGGACTCAAGATTTGGGGAAATTGGTTGTTCCCAATTTTTTCATTAATCTTGACCTGATTAAAGCCCTAGCTCAAAGTTATGATGCAATGAAAAAGGTAATTAAAAGTGATAAGGGTGTCGCCTTGTTAGAAATATCAAGACAAACCATTGTGGATAAATTTTAATTGAATGTTTGAGCAAGTATTACTATTGATTTTCAAGCCTTGAGCAGAGAGTGGACAAAGGATAAGCACAACTTCAAGGTTTTGTGGCTCCCTCAACATTGAAGGAGAGGTCCAAATAGAAAATTGATAAGGTTTTCCAAAGATGAGGTAGAGCCTTTTGACTTCGACATATTTGAGGACTACTTTATCAACACCTACTTTGCATTGTGCCAAGTATTGGGAGAGGACTACAAGATCTAAATGTGTATCCACATGATGATGCTTCTGCTAATATTTATCATAGAGATGTCAATAGAGGGTTTGATTTTGCTTCGTACATTGTTGAGGAAATACACAAGAAATTGAGAGATTTAAAAGATCCAAATGTTGGAGTGTACTTCAAGTGGTACTCTCTTTTATGCTACTTAATTTTATACATTGGAGTGAATATTTGAGTAGGCACTTGAATTTGAAGATTAATGATGAGGATGTAAATAGGTTGCTAGTCTAGATGAGGAAATATATTTAGGATTCTCATTTTCCTTCTACCAATTATCTAGCTTTTGAGAATATTTTTTTGCAAGATATTTTGAAGAACCTTGGCCTTCAGCCAAAGGAAAGAATATTTGAGAAGGTCATCAAATTCCTCAGGCCCCTACAGTTTGATCCTAAGAAGGAGATTGACCATAATTGGGGAGATTGGTACCTAAATTCTAATTGCACAATATTAAGTGATTATGGTACCCCAGTTCAACCACATTGTCTTTGAAGGTTTGCATCTGATAGGTTAGCATTCATGGAGATAATGTGGTAGTTGAATTAAATTCCATTTTAGGTTGATAAAGAATGGATAACTCATCCACGTTGGAATTCTTTTTTCCTATTTCAAAATTACTACAAAAGATGGGTTAGAGGTCTTGCCCTCTATGTTGCAAAGTTATAGAATGAAGGTTGATCTTGTAAGAAATTGTGATCCAGAAGGATACATAAATCAAATGAGGTTTCCATGAGGAAGATAACAATGTTATCACCAATTTCCATGCCTATGATGATGTGATTAGAAAACTTTAGACATATGATCTTGTGAAAGAGAGAAAATAGAATTGGACATCCATAGTTCAAATAGAGGAGAAGAGAAAAATAAATAATCCCTCTTATAGGGGTTCCTTTGCTGATATTTTGAATCCTATTGAGAGGATGAAGAAATTACTCGGTAGCTCTGATAATAGTTCATGTTTCAAAAGGTTCCCTATTAAGAAAAGGCATAATGAAGTGGAAATTGAGCAACCAGTTCAAGAAGGAGAATTACTAGCTCGATCTTCAATACACCCTGTAACTAGCCATCAAATACTAGTTGTGTTCAACCATTGGTTGATTATTCAATAAAACTTTAGGAGATGGGAGAGAGTAGGTAGGAGGAAGAGGATGTTGTTGAGAGCATGCCTAGTGAAGATGAGGTTGATCAATACTTTCCCCCTCCCCAAGTTGATCAAGGAGATGAACAAGTTCCTTCTGATAGGCTTGATGGATTTATATGATGAAGACATAATTGATGATGATCTTAGAGTCCTAGCATATAATTACTTCATGACTAATGATAGTTTTATAACATCTAAGGAATTTAAGTATTTTATCATTAAGATTAGGCAAGACGAGTTTCATGAAAGGTTAAATAGGGAAAAATAAGGAGTGGTTCCTTCACAATATGAGGAAGTTACCAAGAAAGTCCTCTAAGAGATAGACTTTGATGCCTTAAGGATCACTCTTGAAGAAGGAAGAATAATTGTAAAGGAGAGTGGGGTGCTTCTATTGCTCAAGAATGGGATCTTACTCAATAATTTCTTTGGATACAATAAGAAATCAAGATGAATATGCCTTTACATTAGATGAGTAGGCTAAAAAAGCCTATTTTGGATTAGGCTTCAGCTCGACATTGAAAACCCTAGCTATTTGGGAAATGGCCCTAGCTTCTAATAAGACAAGAGTAGCATAATTGGTCTAAGAGTTATCTAAGAACTTGATTATAAAAAGAATATCAGACACTTCAACTCCTCAGGTTGCATCCTTGGTATCACACACTACCATGTTTAGTGAAGCAACTGCAAAAAGGAAACAAGTTGAGTATGATAAATTACATGTCATTCATGTAAAATTATAGAATGAATATAATAAGGTTGAATGGAAATGGATATCCCAAAAAGCCATTTGAGGACTAGTATATGCCTAGACAGTATCTTATATTTTTTATGATGCAAGCTTATACAACTATGCAATAAAGTGAAAAAAAACACAAATTAATTTCCCGTCTCATTAACCATTAGAGGAAAGAATTGTAGTTTTTATATCATTGAAAAATTTAGCAGCATAACAACATGTAAATTAATAATTAAAGAGAAAAATAATAGATAGAAGATAAAGAACATAGATATACGCGGGGAAAACCCTTTCAGGTAAAAAACCCCACACTCCAACAACACAAATCAATTTATTATAAGTAACAAAACCAATTATAATATAATTATTGAGTCCATAATCATGTAGGCTTAAACCAATGTATCTATCCATAACAATATTGTTACAATACACTTGCAGGCTCACAACCTAAACTTGGAGATTATATCTTTCTCTTCTAGAGAAAATATGACAGCATAACACCTGTGAATAACACTCCTCTCATGAATCCTCTAGAATAACACCTATATATATAGAGTATATAGTGCCAAGGATAGAAGTTTCCTCAAACCCATTCCCTTTCACAAAAATGCAACAAGAAAGGTACTGCATACAAAAGCATGCAACATGCACATGCAAAAAAGAACTTGTCAAAAATCTAGGCATCCACATTCCAAGTTTGACTCAACTAGGAATAAAAACTGCATCCATGCACAAATCCCCTTGCAAATAGAAATTTCCAATCTTTTGTTTTCAAAGAGGGTTCCAACTTCCACAAAAGTAGGTGCATGCCATAGTTAACTCAACATTCCTTTACACATGTCACCTTCATGTAACTTTGAGAAGTTTTTACAAGCTTCTCTCTCCAAATGAGTGCCCAAGTAACAAGTGCCACTTTGGCGTGCCTCCATGAAGTAGACACAAGCAACAATTATTCCATGAAGCACCTAGGTGACAAGTGGCACTCTATCAATCTCCACACCTTGCATGTAGGATATAAGTCTCCCTGTAAATAATGCTAGGAAGAAAAGTTTGAGACACCTTACTCCCATCAAGGGTGGTAGCTCAGTTACCTCAACCTTAGGTTGCTTCATCTTCTCATCTTGCGGTTACATCAACAAAATTCTCAGTATAGAATAGTGAGACTCTATCTCTTAGAATAAAAGAATTGAAGGAGAAATTAAAGCAAAGTCAAGAGAGTGAAAGGTTGGCTAAGGAAGAGGCCAACAAAATTTCTACTAATATTATTTATGATTTTTTGGGTCATAGACTCTCATGTGTGCTACACATAATTAAAGGATCCTAGATAGCATATGATGGATTGCAGAAAGAATATGCCAAACATATGCAATTGCAAGATAACTTCTAGGAGGTGTCAAATAAATAGATCCTCAGAGCCACCTCTATAAAATAAATTATCAAAATGACATCTTTTGACAATAATGCTCCTAAGAATTTGATGTAGATCATTGAACATATTGATTATTGGGAGATGTTTCAGCCTTTCAAGAAAAAATAGATATGCAGTTCAAGGCTAAGTTGAAGATGTTTTAAGGTGTGGAGCAAGGGGTAATGCCTAAAATCATGGATAATTCAGGAGCAATCAAGTCTTTAGATGTGTGGAAGGAATATTTTTTTGTCATTATTCCTTCCTTGTCATCATACATCTATATAAATGGTAAGCCAAATTTAGCACTCTTTACTACATCAATTGATGAAATATTCAAATTGGAGTCTAACCTTGATGCCTTTGAAAAAAAACTAGGGCAATAAAAAATGCAAGATATAATGCCCATAATAATAAGGTCCAAAAGTTACTGAATTTTCAATGACCTTCAGAGGAGGAATATAGCTCATGCTTAGAAAAGTATACTAAATGAATATATCCTCAAGTATCTTTTTGTCTTTTTTCAAAGTTGGAACTCTTTTTTTCTTTTATGGCCCAATCAACATTTCTTCAGTGGTTTTCAAAGGGTTACAATTTCAAAGTGGTGGATGGTTTCTACAAAGTGATTTTGCATCCTTCCATTTTGTTTCATCATTTCAAGATCAATGGGTATCTTCTTCAATGACAACTACAATTGTTTTTTCATTTAGTGAAAGTTTCATTTCTTATACAAAGAAATTGTAGCTTGTTTTTATTTCTTGAAATGTAGAAAAATAGATTCCTTAAGTTTAATTTCCAAAACCTAGGGTCAATTCTAGTTTTTCTAGGATTTCATTAGGATGCAAATCCACAAGGCAATTAAATTGACTCACAACTATAAAGGTGAGTCAATAAGACTTGGATCTTATCCTTTTGAGTCTTGGAACTTCATTAGAATTGAATTACCCCAAATACCTATTCAACTATGTGCCCTAGGCTGAAAATGCAAGATTCTAACAACTAGAAAATTGTAACAGAAATTATGACTGTAGATTTAAGAAAGGTAGAGTTCTATGCACTTGTCTTAAGAATTTGAGGCTAATTTTGGAGGGCTTAGGCGCCCATGGAATGAATTTCCTTGTAGTGATTCTCCAAATCTATTTTCTCAATCTTTTGATGTCAGATATAAGCTTTGGATTCCCATCTATCAATCTGTCGGATCACTATCAGATAATTTTGTAAGTGAGTTTTTCATGAGTTGATAAGATGTAGGATCTTAATTGCAAGAATGAAAAATGGATCTCCAAACTTCCTTCACTCTCCTTTAAACCTAAAACTTTTACATTCAAAGAGAGAGGAGGGTTGTATCATTTAGGGGCTTACCTTAGTCAAACCCCATGTTAGTGTTTCCACTTCCACAATAGCAATGTCAATGATAAATGGGTAAATGATAGGAAGGAATGATGAATCAACAAAGTAATACAACTCACCACCCTTCAATGGATTCCTTGAAGGACTGAAGTTAAGAGGGAGGAGGGAGTACCATTAATTAAGATTGAAAATGAGGGAGAACTCGCATAACTCATTTAATTTGTCATCAATCCATGTCAAGCATGTTGAATGTACATGAAAATTGAGAGGGGGGTTGAATCAATTTTTCATTAAGACATAAAAACACTCATTACTATTAAGATCCACATCAACTTTAATAACTTTTAATCTGTTAGAATGATTTAGCATGAAAACAAATAAGAGAAATTGAAACACGTCAACACCATGCAGAAAGAGCACCAAATTTACGTGGAAAACCAAAGAAGGGAAAAACCATGGTGAGGATTACCTCAAAATATAAAGTAACTGCAACACCAAATACAATAGGCTCACTTCCTAAAAGAAAGAAAATCTCACAACCAATGGTTCACTACTAGTTTATAGAAAAGAAGAGAAGAAGATTGTTTCAATAATAAATCCATCTCAATGCAATAGAAAAGTCCACCACAACATCACCAACACATTTGCAACCTTTCTAAAGATTGTAGACGCCTTCTACTCATTGCTTCCAATAGTATAGCTCATTGAAGTTTGCACTGCACTTCAAAAATTCATTCTTCACACTCTACAATTCACATCACACACTCTAAACACATATCCTCCATCAACACAACACTTATTTATACCTTCTTCAACCTTGAAAACATTCTCCAAGGTTGGCTATGCACCTTAACCATGAAAATTCAAATTAGTTTGGCACCAAGAAATTCCCGCAGTGGAGAGGAATGAAGGAAAACCTCATTGCACCTTATATAACCTAAATCCACTTATGCATGCCACACCAGGCTTCCACAATCATCAAAGAAAATTTTCAATTAGTGTAAACACCCAAGGTCAGTCAAACCCATGTAAACACAATTAAACATTTAAGTACATGCTTCTTTTGATCCAAAGATGACTCACGGAAAACAAATATCACTTGAACACAATTTAGAATATTTCATAAACACCTTGAAATCCAACAAATTCCATCACAACAACTTTCACTTGAAGAAGAATCTCATCCTATACACCTAGTTAATCTTCTACATACTATAACTCAATAAATTAACTTGTAGAGCACCAAACCATGAACAACTTCAACTAAAGGTAGATATGAACCTTATTAGCACATTTCCAAAATTGCAAGACTAGAAACCAAACTGCAAAGAAATGTGGAGTAAACCTATTTCTCCTAGACACCACAACAATACTTAATTCACACATCGGTGAACAAAAATTTCTCTACACAACGATCTAGACCAAGAGACTTTGAATATAACACCTATGAACACCTCTAATCATCATATCCAAACCACACAAGAAGACCTTCAACGTAGAAGAAATGTGGAGCAAAACCATAACACCACTCTATATGCGAGAACACCTCTACAACACACTGTTTCCTCTTTTATTCAAATTTTCTCAAAAGCACTTGGAAACAAAGCACCAAAAACACATTCTCGTCATCTTCATCACTTCCTCATTATCACCAAACCAACTGCAACACAAAAAATCAACCATTCACATGCTTATCAAAGCAACACTAGAGGTTGATGCTAGTAACACTTACTAGTGACAACATAATGTAACTAATCAAAGAATCACCACACACTCATCAGTGCAACATCATAGATCTGTTGGAATCAATTAAAACACCAACTACTCTAACTTGCAACAATCTCCCCCTTTGTCATTGATGGAAACACATGATGTGAAAAAATGTAATAACCCATTATAATTATTACTTAATTATATTATTGCAAATGACATTATGAATATTTAATTTTAAAAAGACATACTAAGCAACTATTTTCAATCATAGCAAAACATGTCTAATTAAAATGAGTCAAATATATATATATATATATATATATATATATATATATATATATATATTCAATTTCAATGTCAATTACAATATCCAAGTTGACTTGGCTCATTGGGTCACAGTCAATACAATGCATAGAATTTTACATCAAGGTTACATCATGAAACATCCAAGGTTTCCTCTTGATGCTCACCTCCATTGGTGGATGAGAACATGGTTGAAGCACTTTACCACCCAACCATGAACCTTACACTTCCCAAAAATTCTTCCAACTTGAAGAATACCCAACCCTACATGTTCAAAAAGTTTAGCAAGAGAAAAATTTGCAAGGTGGAATCTAGTGTGAGCCCATACATCAACTTGCATCTCTATCTATGATTAGAAAAATGCAAGACCTATGCTAGGAATGGAAAAGAGTGTTATCTCAAATTCCATACATACATAATGGGCTAATTGCTTGGCCAAGCATAAAAATAAAGTTGCAACAACAAATGATAGGTTTTGGATAAAGTAAAAACCTATACTCTTTGAACTCCATTTTGGCACCCATCCCAAAAGGTAACTTTCAACAACATAGTTATATCTTGGCAACTATCTACCCTGAGGTGCTCTAGTCTACTTAGGTGTTGTTCTATTCAAACAAGAGATTGTTCTTTACTCATACATATCTACAGAAAGGTAATTCTAACTACTTATTTCCTCAATTTAAATAAAATTAGAAAAAATGATTCAAATGGAACTGATCAATACATTATCTATTCCTAGATAAGTAACAAAAGAAGGTATGCCACAAGTATGTGTATGTACGTAGATGAAGGTCTATGTGCATACACATATATGTGCCGACTTGAGTTATTTATTTGTGCATACATTCTAAAATAAAAACCATTATATCAGATTGATTCCATTCAAAATAATGTTTCAGTTTGACATATCGTTTGTCAGAAATACAAGAAGTAAAGAATTGATATCAAATCTGTTTAAACAGTTTCCACATGCTGAAATACTGGTTGTAACAAAACAAAGTTGTTTGTACCCAAACAATGATGTTTATAACAAAATGATGTTTTTTATAACAAAACAATGTTGTTTGCAACAAAACTAATATTGTTCATAACAAAACGATGTTGTTACAGTAAATCAAATACTATTTATAACAAAACGATGTTGTTTGCAGCAAATCAAATATTGTTTATAACAAATGATGTTTATAGCAAAACAAATACTGTTTGCAATAGTTTACAAAATACTGTATCAATATGTCCTATTATTAGTTTCAAGTTATCTAGTTACCATGTGAACAATCAATGTGCTATCATTTTTATTGAGCAATTAAATAATCAATACTAGTGTCTTTTTTTTGCAAACAATAAAATCAAACGACATGCTTGTCGTTTCTAATCACATACAAATTGGAATAGTTATATCACTGTTTCAGGTTAGAAGAGACTTGAGTTTTTAAGGATGACTGATATGGGTTTAAATTCAAGCTACAATCGTTCTAAGAATGACTAAAAATTGTATGACTGTTTGATTTCCCCACAAACATTATCTTTGGTCAAGCCTAGAAGGAATGTTGTTTATCGACTTACATTATTCAACAACCTGTTAAATAAACATAATTCATAGCAATTTTCCAATGATGATTTATGCATGCAAATGAAATGTATAACATTCCTATGTGAGTATCACGTTTATGCAAGGAGATGGGGGTCATTCTGTTGAACAACGAAATGCTTATTTTTAATAGCAAATCTAAAATCCAAGAATCTCCTAAGGATTAAGCTTCATCTTGAAAGATGATCAACACAAACATTTTTTTTGTCTTTCACTATGAACGAGACGACATGGTTTATACACAAGTGACAACCACCCCATCGTTCTATGAACAATATCAAGGATATCACTCCCATTTGGAGCAATATGGCCATTCATTTGTACCATCGCAGAGAACAAAATAATAAAAATTTTAACAACTGGGAGTCACCGCTTCTCTTAAGAGAAGGCAACAAACATAAGAACCATATAATATTGAAAACCCTGACCATTGGCATTCAACTGATTAGCCATGAAAATGGCAAAGCATCTTTCATGCAAATAATACTTCAACAAGGAAGAACTAAGTTTCACAATACACAGGACATTACATGATTGGCTATATAGCCAAATAGAAATACATACAAATAGAGGTTGATTCGGCCCATACGAAAACAAAGGTCACTATCATTACTTCGATGTCTCCCAAGCATCAAATGCATTTACAGAACATTGCCTATATATGGATTTGCACCATTCGAAGAGATTGACACTCTAGGTAATAGAAAAAGATACAATTCGATAAGGCATTCTAAAATGAAATCAAGCATATTTCACATGTAAACGAGTTACCTCAGAGTTGTGATATTTTTCCCTCTGCCATTTTTTTTCTTTTATCCTCGCTATTTCAATCCTTTTGCGTACTTTTTCTCTTCTTTTTTTGCCACAGACCGTCTCCTTCAATCATTGCCAGAGAAAATCGTGCTATACCCAAAATGGCATCCATTCTTCTCTTACCCGTTTGCACTATTGAGGGGGTTGTTTCATTCATAATTATCATTAATTTTAGCCACCCCATACATAAATTTGAATATCCTCCTTAATTTAAATGCATGCCATGACTTCTTAAGATCTTTCTCATGATATTATATTATTTCAATCAATATGATTGTGATAATTTTCAATTCCATATTCAATTATTTTTAAGAAAGATGTATACACATGTATATAATTATATATGTGTAAATATATTTATGGATATATATATGTACTTAAATATACATATATATATGTGTGTGTGTGTGTGTGTGTTTATATAAACACACACACACATATATGTATGTATGTATATATATATTTATTGATCTCTATTTTACTCTTATAGAGGTATAGTAATCAGTCATTTTCAATCAAGGAATATACTTTTACTTTATTTGAGTAATTGTTTTCCAAAAGAAGTAGTTTTCTTATCCTTCAAGCATGCCTTTTTATTCAATATATATACTTTTAATCATGCTATCATTTTCTTTTCAAATTTTAAAAGATACAAGATCAAAATAGACAAAATAAAACAACAAATCACATGCATATCATCCACAAGCCTATTTTTTCAATCATTGAATCAATTCATCATGATCTTCTATATGTAGGCTTCAAATTCAACTATCATGTTGTTTGTGGTGTGCACCCAGATTCCATTGAGCTTACTATTTGATTCAGCTAAATGATCCTACTTCAATCGTGTTCTCATCCTTCAACCTGTTATCCTACAATTGCACACATTTGCACTTACATAGTTCATCATTAATGTTCAATCATGATTAAGTATAAGATAGTTCAAAAGATCACATAGTCAAACAATGGTCAACTTCTTTCAAGCTTTTCAAAAATATCAAAAATTTTATTCAAAATATTGAATTTACTCAATAATTAAATTTATAATATTATAATTTAAATGCAATAAAAATTGGGTTATGACATCCTTTCCCTCATGGAAGATGTATCATCTTGATGTCTATTTAATCAATATTTAAGCATATATGTCTATTTCAACATTACATCATACTATTCCAAGCCAAAACATTATAATATTCAATCCAAAATTTTCAAACAAAATTATCAAAGTCTCTTTCTAAGAAAGAAAATGTGGGAAGGAGTGTTCTATTTCTTCTACATCCTCCCAAGTAGCACCGTCTTCTGAATACTGGTCCCATTGGACCTTAAATTGAGTAATGTGTCTACTCTGTAACTTAACATTGCATCTATCTAGGATTCTAATCGGCTCCACTAGCACCACTCCTAGGTCCTATACCTACAAGGATTGCTAATCAAGCAGATGAGCTACATCAGGATGATAGGGCTTAAGCAAAGAAACATGAAACACATTATGAAGTCAAACTAGAGCAGGTGGTAGAGAAAGTCTATAAGCAATTGGGTTTATCACTTCCAAGACTTCAAAAGGATCCACATATCTTGAGGAAAACTTGGAAATTTTTCCAAAGGAAATGGAACTTTTATGAGGCCTGACTCTTAAGAAAAGTTTATCCCCTGCTGTAAACTATCTAAGATTTCTATTCTTGCCGGCATAAATTTTTTGTCGAGCCTCCTTTAGTCTACTCTTAATGAATCTCACTTTTTCTTCCATCTCCTTAAGCATTTTAGGTCCTACTATGATCCTATCTTCTAATATATCCCAACTAATGGGTGTTCAACACTTTTGTCTATAAACAGCTTCAAACGATGTCATACCTAGAGATGTGTGATAAGAGTTATTGTAAACAAATATACCAATGGTAAGTATTCTTGCCACTTATACTATTGATCCATGCAATAAATTCAAAGGAGGTCTTCGACTACCTGATTCACCCTCTTTGTCTTCCTGTTAGTTTGAGGATGATAAGTTGAGCTAAAATTCAACTTGGTTCCCAGCGTAGCATTCAGGTCATCCAAAATCTTCAGGTCATTTGGGTGTCCCTATCAAAAATGATAGTTTATGGCACTCCATGCAAGCGGAAGATCTCCTGGAAAATTTTATTGGCCAGGGTCAACAATCTATCCTTAAGGTTTTATAGAATGAAGTGTGCCACCTTGGTCAACTTATCGATTACAATCAAGATAACATCATGTCGATTCATGCTCAAAAGTAACCCCTGTACAAAGTCCATATTGATCACCTTCCATTTATACTCAAGTATGTCATGAGGATACAACATTCCTGTTGGATGTGCATGCTTAGCCTTGAATCGCTAGCACTCTAAGCATCTGGATATGCACTCCACTAAATCCTTCTCAAGTTTAAGCCAAAACTATAGAGTTTTCAATTATGTGATCATCTTGGATACTCTGGGGTGTCCTGAATATGGTGCATTATGAAACTCTTCTAGAACCAACTTCCTTAGCTCTCTAAATTCTGGAATGTAGATTCTTCTTTGGTATCTCAAAATTCCATATGGTTCGATCTCATACCCATCAAATTGATGATCTGATGGATTATCTGCTAGGGTGCTCTTCACTCTTTCGTAGTGCTCATCCCCTGGAAAATGTTGTATCATCTGCTATTTTAGATTAGACCTCATCAAGATCATGGCTACCAGATGTCTTCGTCTACTAAGAGCATCATCCACTTTGTTCTCTTTTCCCTTTATATACTCAATTATGAAGTCATACTCACTGAGTAATTCTAATCACCTTCTATATCATGCATTAAGGTTTGGTTGAGTAAATATGTATCTCAGTCCCAAGTGTTCTATCTTGAGCTTGAAAATGGCTTCTCTAAGAGGTAATGCCTCCACATCTGCAAGGCATGAACATTGTAGCCAACTCTAAATTATGCAGTGTATAGTTCACCTCATGTTTAAGCTATCTCAATTCATACACTACCACTTTTTGATCTTGCATTAGTACTGCTTGCAATCCCTCACCTAAAGCATTTGTGATTACTGTGAATCTTCTATTAGGATCAGGGATGGTCAGTACTGGTTCTTTCATGAGCCTCTCTTTCAGGAGTTGGAATTCCTATTCACACTTCTCAGTCCATTCAAACCATGTTCCCTTTCTTTGGAGTGATGTGATTGGAGATACAATCTAGGAGAACCCTTGCACAAAATTTCTATAGTATCCTACGAGGCCCATGAAGCTATGAACTTCTGACACATTCTAAGGCACTGACCATTCCATATTTGCCTTGATCTTCTCAGGTTCTACAGAGACTCCCTCAGCTAAAAGAATATGGCCTAGAGAGTGCACCCTATCTTGATAAAATGAGCATTTGGATAGCTTCCCAAATATTTTATTTTCTCTTAGCCGCTACAAAACTATCCTCAAGTTCCTATCATGCTCTTGAATAGACTTTGAGTAAACTAGGATGTCATCAATGAAAATCAAACAAAGTCATCCAAACAGTCTTTGAACACACTATTCATGAGGTTCATGAAAGTTGTAGGTGCATTGGTCAAACCAAAAGGTACCATAGTGAACTCGTAATGTCCATACCGAGTTCAAAAGGAAATATTTAGAATATCTTCTTCCTTTATTCTCAACTGGTGGTATCTCAACCAAAGATCAATTTTGGAGAACACTGTCACTCCCTTCATCTAGTCAAACAGCTCATCGATCCTCGGGAGTGGATATTGATTCTCGATGGTCGCCTTGTTCAACATTTGATAGTTTATACACAGATGCAAGGTTCCGTCCTTATTTTTCACAAAGACAACTAGTGCTCCCCATGGAGACACACTAGGTCTTATGAGCCCCTTGTTCAACAATTCCATTAACTGGGTCGTTAACTCATAGAGTTCGGTGGTGGTCATCTGATAAGGTGCTTTGGACTGAGGCTCAGCTCCTAGTACAAGGTCAATAGAGAATTAAAATTCCCATTTCGGAGGTAACTCCATGATTTCATCAGGGAATACATTTTGGAACTCCTTTAGAATGGGGTAGTCATCTAAATACATTTCCTTGCTAACAGGGTTACTAATATGCACATCATAAATAACACATCCCTTTCAACAAGCCTTTCTGAGATGCATAGCATAGATCTGTCTAAGCTCTAAGGGTCCTTCCATCCCACAAATCTTGACTAGGTTCCCATAATCATCCAAACAATTAACTACCTTATCCTTACAGTTCACTATAGCCTTATGCTCAATCAACCAATTTATTCCCAAAATTACATCGTATGAGCCTAAGAGTTCCACATATAGGTTCACTTGGGTTTAGAAGGTTGGAAGCTCTAACTCGCTGCAAAAGAGATAGGTATCTACCCTCCTCTCTATCTAATTTCCATGATTTTTCCATGTATCGAGGTCTAATAGGTATCTTGGATATTACTCTAGGGTCTATGAAACATTTGGTAGCTCTGATATCAATTAAAATAGAGACAGTTCAGCCATAGAGCTTTCCCGTCAACTATATTAGTGAATTCTGGTACTCTACCTGCTTGTTATCCACTGCAACATGGATCTGATGATGTTGAGACTATTGATAGTTTCTTTCCCTTCACGACTTCAACCGATGTAGAAAATTTGAGGCATAATGATCACCTCCACAAGTATAGCATCCATTGTGAGGCCCTTTGCGACCTCCTAGCTTGTCCTCTCTAAATGCCTTCTACTTTTGGTCATCTTTTCCTTTGTTATTATTTTCCTTCTTGCTCTTTCCACCATTACCACCTTCACCTTTCTCCTGCAACTCACTTCCCCTCTTGAGATTATGGATTTGATGGTTCTTATCTCCTTTATGAAACTTCTTGTTCCCAAACCATGACTTAGGATTTACATCATTGAAGTAATTGGATAACTACTATAATTTATGCTCCTATTTGGTGGCCTTTACTAAAACTTTGTTCATGGTGAGAGGATCATGCATGTCCAATTCTTCTCCAATGTGGGGCCTAAGTCCCAATATGAACTTACGGATATGGAAACATTTGTCTCCCTGATATTGGGGCACATACTTCAATAGGTTGGTGAAATTTTCCCAATATTGGGTCATAGTCATGCTCCCCTAAGTTAGGTTTTAGAATTCTTCCACCTTTTCAAAAAAGAGTTGTAGTAACCATCTCTTCCTAAAAAATTGGAGGAAGAGTTCCCAAGTAATCTCAGCAGGTTGAAGATTCCTTTCTGACTTTTCATTGTCCCACCAAGTAGTTGCTTCTCCTGAAAGTTGATACATAGCCCATGCGTCCTTAGTCTAATTGGATAGGTTACAGAGTTTGAAGTATTTCTCCATCTCAATGTTCCATGCCTCAGCTCTTGCTCTGATATCCTTACCATCAAACTTAGGTGGTGCTACTATTTTGAGATCTTTTCCAAGTTCTTCCTCAATTCACCCTCATGGGCCTTCTCCTGGACCATCATCCCCTTGATTGAATTCTACATTTGTGTGAACTCAGTCCTCACATGCCACTCGAACCTCATGCTCTATGTGGTCCATACGAGCTTCTTTCCTATTTAGAAGCTCTAGAATCTATTACAACCTCTTGTTTGGTCTGTTGTCTTACCCACTACCACCTGTCTCTTGCTTGGTGGTCACCATGTTAGCTTACACCTGACCTTCATCACATTTCACATCTATTGTAACTTAACACTAGGTTGTATGAGTAAACATTCTTATTTTACATAACATTGAATACACATGCATATACCACTCATTCATTGAAGACATACACATTCATGTACAATAAACATATTTTGGAGTTCTTCGTTTGAGCACACAAAAAATAACAACTTGCTTTATTTATATTAGGTGTGGGTCAATAGAACCCTATTTACAAAAGATTCTTGTTACATTAGTTGGTTTTCTCATTCTCAGAGAGAGGACACTCCTCTTGGTCCTCGTCAAAATTTACATCAATTTCCTCAGAAGAGGAGGGTTGAGCATGTAGGATCTCCTTTTCCTCCTTAGTTAATAAGGGTGTGTTTGGTCCACACCCTAG
Source organism: Sequoia sempervirens (assembly GCA_007258455.2). Lineage (NCBI taxonomy): Eukaryota > Viridiplantae > Streptophyta > Pinopsida > Cupressales > Cupressaceae > Sequoia > Sequoia sempervirens. Next base: position 267,055,810 of record VDFB02281492.1, read on the forward strand.
AGTCCAATCTCTTATTGCGGAAAGCTTCTAAATCTTAGGTGTTCGCTCTGATTCCTCAATCTTCTTACCTCTCTCCAGCTTAAGTCATGTGAGGTCTTGAGCTAGGGTCTCATCATCAGGAATCTCGGGTTGAACCTCAATCTTGATGTTTTCTTCCAATATGACTTTTTTGTTCGAGATCCTAATGGCCTTTCCTTTCTTTCATCCTAACTTAGACCTTCCCATACCAACATTCAATCAAAGTTCAATCAATTCTTAGGACAACTCAATTGGGTCAAGGGTCAAAAAACCCCTAGTCATGGCTATTGTGGACTCCAAAGGCCTAGAGTTGAACCTTGAGCTCTAATACCATATGTAATAACCCATTCTAATTATTACTTAATTATATTATTGCAAATGAAATTATAAGTCCACAATAGCCATGACTAGGGGATTTTTTACCCATGACCCAATTGAGTTGTCCTGAGAATTGATCGAACTTTGATTGAATTTTGGTATGGGAAGGTCTAAGTCAGGATGAAAGAAAGGGAAGACCGTTAGAACCTCGAACAAGAGATTTGTATTGGAAGAAAACACCAAGACTAAGGTTCAACCCGAGATTCCTGACGATGAGACTCTAGCTCAAGCCCTCACATGATTTAAGTTGGAGAGAGGCAAGAAGATTGAGGAATTAGAGCGAACACCTAAGATTAAGAAGATTTTCACAATCAGAGATTGGACTGTAATTATTACTTAATTATATCATTGCAAATGACATTATAAATATTTAATTTTAAAAAGACATACTAAGTAGTTATTTTCAATCATAGCAACACATGTCTAATTAAAATGAGTCATATATATGTATATATATATATAATTCCAATGTCAGTTACAATATCCAAGTTGACTTGGCTCATTGGGCCACAAGGTCAATACAATGTATAAAATTTTACTTTAATGTTACATCATGAAACGTCCAAGGTTTCCTCTTGACACTCGCCTCCACTGGTGGATGAGAACATGGTTGAAGCACTTTACCACCCAACCATGAAGCTTATGCTTCCCCAAAATTCTTCCAAATTGAAGAATACCTGACCCTGCACAAATATTTTAGAAAGAGAACAATTTGCAAGGTGGAATCTGGTGTGCGCCCATACATCAACATGCATCTCTATCTAAGATTAGAAAAATGCAAGATCTATGCTAGGAATGGTAGAGAGTGTTATCACAAAGTCCATACATACATAATAGGCTAATTGCTTGGCCAAGCATAAAAATAAAGTTGCAACAATAAATGATAGGTTTTGGATAAAGCAAAAACCTATACTCTCTAACTCCATTTGGTACCCGTCCTGGAAGGTAACTTTCAACAACATAGTTATCTCTTGGAAACTATCTACCCTCTAGAATCATCTACCCTAAGGTGCTCTAGTCTACTTAGGTGTTGTTCTATTCAAACAAGATATTGTTATTTACACATACATATCTATGAAAAAGTAATTCTAACTACTATTTCCTTAATTTAAACCAAATGAAAAAAATGATTCAAATTGAACTAATCAATACATTATCCATTCATTTCAAAATCATGTCACATGATTGCATTCAATGTAATTCAGTATTCATCTAAGAATAAATAGATAAGTAACAGAAGAAGGTATGTGACAAGTATGTGTATGTACGTAGACAAGTATGTGTATGTATGTATGTGTATGTGACAAGTTATTAATTTGTACATACATTCTGAAATAAAAACCATTATCATATTGCTTCCATTCAAAATGATGTTTCATTTTGACATATCGTTTGTCAAAAATACAAGTAAAGAATTAAGATCAGGTTTGTTTGAACAATTTCCACATGTTGAAATTCTGGTTGTAACAAAACAAAGTTGTTTTTACCCAAACAACACTGTTTATATCATAATGATGTTTATAGCAAAACAATGATGTTTATAACAAAACAATGATGTTTATAACAAAACAATGATGCTTGCAACAAAACTAATATTGTTTATAGAAAAACAATGTTGTTGCAGCAAATCAAATA
>VDFB02281492.1:267062840-267084106 GCA_007258455.2 Sequoia sempervirens
TCTTGAGGAATGACCATTTGATCCTATCATAAGATTTGGACATATTTAGATTAATGAACATCATCTTATCTTAAGAGGGAGACATAGAATGGATGGCCTCAATGACTATAGCAATACCATCAATATAAATGAAGGAACCCATAGTTTTTGTTAGATAATTCACAATTATTTTGGTAAAGATATTATAGGTGATATTACAAAGGGCAATAAGGTAGAAGAAATCAAAAGAGTAAACACCATCCTTTTTAAGGATCATGGAAATAAAAGTGGTATTAAGTGCTTTGAGCATCCTATTATTTTCCTTGGACTATCTAACCACCTCCAAAATATCAAGCTTCAAGCTATCCCAAAATTCTTGAAAATAATTCAACTGGAAAACCATTTGAGCCATGATTTTTTTGTCATCTAAAATACAACATTCTCAAGTTCCTCAAAAGATATGGGACTCATAAGAAAGTTGCTCATACCCACCAAGATAAGTGAAGAAATGAAATATACCATGCCTACATGACAAGAGGCCTACATTCATGTTAGATCAAAGAAAAATATTGGATTTTTCCTACTTATATCATGGAAGGATAATAGATAATTTACTTGTGCTAAAATGAGAGTAGAGATAGCATTCCCACTTCTCTTGTCTTTGATTGAGTTATGAAAGAAGTATTTATATCTCCCTCTTGCAACCCAATTCTTGATTTGTGTTTCTAAAATATCTCCTCCTATAAGAGCCATTCATTAAGATCTTTGGAGAGAGAATATTCCCTAAAAAGGTAATCCTCGGTCATACCATATTCCTTGATTTGAAAAGTGATATCATCTAATGTTTGTTGCACCTATTTCTTTTTCTAAAAAAAAAATCCAAAATAATATTTTCTCAATTGTTTGAGCTTGAACCTCACAAATTGGAATCTTTTGAAGTTCAAGAATACTCAATAGTACCAAAAGGGGGCTTCCCCTCACCCCACCAATCAATAATACACTACTTAGCCATCTTATATCTAAACCATGTAAATTGAAGCTTGAAGGGGGGTTATTCAAGTGGGAGAAGAGGGAGAAACAAAAATTGATAGGCCAATGATCCAATCCTTTCTAATACAAAATTTTAGAGAAAGAGACTAAAGTATCACCAAACCAAAAATTAGAGAAAATTTATCAAGAAGCTCAAATATGGAATGTAGCCCACACCTTATATTATTTTAAGTAAAAATAATAGATCTATATTTAACATCAACAATATCAAGAAATGACATATTTTCTCTTAGCATAGAGGAAGAAGGATATAAGATATTAAAACCACCTAACTTTTCATCCAAGCTAAGAATAGTGTTGAAGTCACCTACCATGATCTAAGGAGTGGAAGGGAAAAGAGAAAATGAATATAATGAATCAGTAGAAGGATTTTACCTTGAATATTTGAAGGTGTACATACATTAGTTAGAAAAATCGAGCTACTTGAATAAAAGAAGAGCCAAGGAGATTGAATTCTTGCAAGCTATTGAGAGGGAAGGATTAATTTGGCAACAATCTCATAAACAAGACACAACACTTAAAGATCCTTGAGCCCCAATATAATGAAATTAGCTAATTTTCTAGAGATTTACAAAGATGGAAGCCATTTCCTATATAAAGAGTTTCATTTCCTAAAGAAATGATATCATGATTATGCTCCCAATTAAGATCACAAACAACTTTTTGGTGAGGGGTACTTCCCAAACCCCTAGTATTACATGAAATAAAAATCATTTATGGGAGTAGAGAAGTGAGAATCCAATGTTCAAATGACACAAGATTCAACCGAGTATTCCCCAGTCATCTTCACCTTTTCCAAATCTCTTCTTCTCCCAACCTTGGAAATCTTATCTAAGGAATTAGTTTTTAGATTCTTTTGTTGAAGGCCTAAAAGAAGTGGATTTTTCTTCTTAGAATCATCCTTTGGGTTGTGGAATAAAGATTCTTTTATCAATACAAAAGAGTGGTGTCTTCAATGAGAGTATTTATAGTGAACAAAGAGGTGGCGATCATAGGGGTGTCTAATTTATTATCTTCTTGTTGTTAGGCCAATTCCTTAATACAACTAGAAGAGATAGGGATACCCAAATTTAGGGGCACATGCAATTCAAAATCATCATGAGTTCCAGCTAATTAAGGAGATACCTCAAGATTGCCTAGATCCAATGTTTGGACTATTGGGAGTTACTCAACCATTGTCAAATTAGGAACCTAAAAGTTTTCTAGGATATCAAAATTTCATCAACTTTCCTCCTAAAAATATTCCTTTATGGAAATTTGATTTCCTTCCTCTATTGCGAGTTTTCACATGCATGAAACCATCTAGATCTAATTCATCTACATGGGTAAGAATTTTTCCTTTTTATTTCGCTTTTTCTATAGAAATATCCAAAATAGGTTGGGGGGAAGTTGTGACCATTCATGTGAAGTCTCTTTGTAAATGCCCATGAGCATGACAAACATGATACCTAAAGAGGTGGGCGTTTTAGTCTAAATGTTTAATTTGTTGCATGTTTCTCAGTGTACTCTATAGAGAGTTAGGCAAAGGCTTATTGAGATCAATTTAAACAAAAATACAAGAATAAGTAGTTAACTTCCTCTCATCATCGGATGAGAGAAACCTATGGATTTTTAAGGACTATAGTGATGGATTGTAATGTCACATCTCCAAAACTATATGGGTAACCAAAAGAGACAAACCTATACAAGTATTACTAAAAGAAGCTCTTCCACAAGATGAAGTCACACATCCAAGGTTTGATGAATAACCATGTGTGATTGTAAAAGCAGGGACCTCCTTTGAAAGCCATATTTTGATCATTTATTCTTGAAAACCCCATTAAAAAGTATTCATTGCAACAAGGATAATCTCCATGCCCCCCTCAAGTTGGCATGTTCAATAGGTACAATTCTCCAAGGAGGGCAACAAAACTTTGAATGTGTAGATCAAAGAATTCTCTAAGAGGTATAATGCATTATTGACAATCAAGTTAAGATTATTGACAAGAATGACTATGTCCTAACTCTTTTGTAAGCAACCATTAAATCTTGGACACTTTTCAAGTTTTTGACGAATTTAACTTCATTCACGATTCACAACAAAAATAAATATTTTTTTTATAATTAAACAATAAAGACTCATCAACCCAAAGAACATTCTTAAAAAGGAAGGGAAAGGGACGCTTTAGCCCCCCTCTAAATAAGTCACTAAATTAATACATATACCTAGAACAAAAATTTAGCCACATAACAAACGCCTTTCACATTACTGTATCACATTTGTTAGACTTTCTCACATTAAATTTTATGATTTTTTATCACGAAGGTTTTGTTAAAAAATGTAACTAGTGCAATTATGAAGGTATATTAATATTGTCTAGGTGCATTGAACATAACATTCCAATAATGTTGTAAATAAAATATCTTGAAATGTAACATCAAATTTTGAATTATTTGGGCCCTCACGTGGAAGAGTACATGAGACTCAGGCGAAGGGGATAATAACAATTTCATTAAGCTTGAACTCTAATAAAATAAAGAAAATATTTTAATATAAAAATATATGGCATTATCGAACTTGATTGTACACTAAAGGTTGCGTGTATCCCTCCCTCCAATTAAGATATCACGTAGAGTGTATTTGTTAGTCTGGTCATAGTTTTTTATAATTTTTTATATTAATTTTTTAAAATTATTGGATCATATAGATATTAATATTTTTGTTTGTATGTAGTTGATTATAATTTATATTAAAATTTTATTTTATATTGAATTGTAATGAATAGAAGATAAGTCTATTGAAGTTATTTAAGGATTGAACGTGATTTTGGAGAGATATGAATATTTGTGGACAGAGTAAACAAAGAACATATCGTCATCTTTATGGAGTAATCAAAGAATAGACCATCATCCTTATCAATTTAACTTAGCGAATTGAACTATATATCTTTGATATAATATTTTTTTTTAATTTTATCTATCATATGATTCCAATAATCATTATCAATACTATTAGTAAAGGTAATAAATTATCTAATTATTTATTTGCATTTACATATAAGAATATCTAGTATTTGGAGTAGTTTCATTACCAAATATTTGCTGAAATACTTTGTCTTATATTTTGTAATTATCAAAGATATTTTATAGCTAAGCTATTGAAACACTAATAGTTGAAATGAGATAAAATAAAATCTTTTATACATTAGAATCTTGGAAAACATAGTTTATAAATGACTTATAGTATATATATGACTATTTCATTTTCTTACCATATAAAACACACATAATTATAATTTAATATAAAATATACATATTCTATATTTCCAAATAAAAGGAATTTTTATTTTTTTTTAAATTGATAACTTCAATAATGAATTCAAGTCAGATAAGTGGCATAAGATAAATATTTGACAATGAATTGAGATCACATATGTTGGAAAAAAAATGATAGTTTGTTACTCTCTTTTGAAGGTAATTATCCTTAATTTTATACCAATGGAAATGTAACCTTAGCCAAGAGGTGATGTTAAGAGTTGTTCATATTCTAACCGTTACATCATATTGATTTATGCTTTGGATGTGGGCAAGAAATAAGTGAACAAGATGGATTTATCGATCTGCATTGTGAAAGGTTGGAAGAAGATTGTAGTTGACAAAAAATATTAGATCATTATCAATATGATAAAGGGTGACACAATGAAATCTTTTATTATAGATGAAGCTAAATAGTTAGGCAAGTTGAAGAACTTCATTGAAAGTGGCAGCTTTGGTGGTTAGTAAAGGTATGGATTTTTTTGAGATATTTTTTGAAAGGTTTGAAATTTAATTTTTTTTAAATAAATTTATATTTTAATTTTATTAATGTTTTAGATCATATTCTTGATCTATTATGATAAATCTAGATTATGATTTAGAATATCTTTAAAATTAAAATATATATAATTTATTCTAGAAAATCTATATTTTAATTTAATGGAAAGTAAAATATTTATATGATTTTGTGTAAATTATGTTTATTTATTTTGCAATATCTCTTTTGTTGTAATTGTTTTCCATTCTTATTCTATCATGTAATTTATCTCTATTAAAATAAAGGGTTGAGAATCTTGTTGTAAAACAAGGTGAAGAAAGCTTGCAATATGAACTTTAATCAATAGTAATTGTAGATTTCAATCCAAAGATTAACCCTTAATATGAATGTGATTGCAATACACTTCTTTGAATAACTTTGTAGAATCCAACAACACCCTATTACCTGCAAATCTGAATGAATAACTCTAGCTTAAGGCCCCAATTTATAGAAACTTGTGGGGATGAATACCACCATGGTATCACCAAACAACATGTAGAAAAACCACATGAAAAACCCCCTCCTACCTCCTTTCCAACCATAAAATCTACCCAAAATAACAACTTACAGATGCTCTTACAACTATCATAAGGCATCTCTCATGCATGGGCACCTAGGGAAGGAATCTATCATAAATACAATCATAAGAGGTGTCATAGTTTTCATAGTGTCATAGATACTCTTACAACTTATGATGGATGCCATAACCCTCCAAAAATAGGAGATTCCAAATGGGATGCCTAGTTATTTTTTCCTTTTCCCATAAGACAAATGGTAACTCTAACTTCATCTTTACGTGAGTTCTTTCACCACTATTAGTTAAACAAGTTCACCTCTTATGGGTAATTTACAAAGGACATTAGGAAAATAATTAATTAAAGGATTTACAAGGTTGATGTCACGTAATCCTAATATTCTCCCACTTGACATCATACATTGTAAATTACACCCATGGAGATACACCAAAATGAATTTAAGTACAATGATCCAGGCCCATAGCCTTTCTGCACCAAGAAAACTTATCCATGGTTACTACCTTTGTGAGAGAATTTACAACATTATCCAAAGAGTCAACTTTTTCAATCAGGACCTATCCATTCTCAACCATTTCTCGCACAAAGTGATACTAAACATCAACATGCTTATTACGAGTGTGATACATAGGATTCTTAGCCAAACATACGGCACTATGACTATCACATCTTATCATCACTGTCCTACAATCAAAACCAATACCAATACCAAGTCTTTGTAACCAAACAACCTCCTTAGAAGCATGAGTAGCAGCAATATACTCTACTTCAATGGTGGATAATATAACTGTAGGTTGTATTTTACTCATCCAACTCATTGCACCTCCAAACAAAGTAAAAATATAGCCACTAGTGGACCTTCGACTATCCAAGTCACCTACCCAATCTACATCAACAAAACCCTGTATGTCCAAAGACTTATCCACATTATCAATACCATGATCAACCAAACGATAATCAGAAGTACCTCACAAGTACTTAAACACCCTTTTAACAAAATTCAATGCTCTTTACCAGGGTTAGGCATAAACCTATTTAGAAATCCCACTAGTTGGGCTATATTTGGTCTAGTACAAATAATTGCATAAATTATACTACCAATGACACTAACATAAGGAACATTAGGCATCTCTTCAATATCATCATCAAAATTAGGACACATTTCTAAACTCAACTTAGTACAAACCAAAAATGGAATATTTACTAGTTTACAATCCTACATTTTAAACCTGTGTAAAATAGTATCAACATACTTACTCTGACTTAACCAAATATTTCTATGTACCCAATCTCTATTGATATCCACCCCAAGAATATATCTAGTAGCCCCCAAATCCTTCATATCAAATGTTTTAGAAAGTTGTCTTAAGTTCTCTAATCATCACCTTATTGTTACCCATAAACAACATGTCATCAACATACAAGACAATGATTAGTATCTAATCATCAATAACCTTAATATAAACATAATGGTCCTCCTCACTTCTAAAAATACCAATTTCAATACAAATGCATCAAACTTCTAGTACCACTTCCTGGGTAACTATTTCAAACCATGCAATGACCATTTAACTTGCAAACCAAGTGTTGTTTTCCTTTCACAACAAAACCATCAAGTTGTTGCATATAAATTTCTTCCTCAAGATCCCCATGCAAGAAATTAGTTTTAACATCCATTTTATCTATTTCAAAATCATAAGTAGCACCAATAGATAATGGGAATCTAATAAAAGTTAGCTTAGAAATAGGAGAGAATATTTCACCAAAACTAACTCCCTCTCTCTAGGAGTAGTCCTTGGCCACCAATCTGGCCTTGTACTGCTCTAACTAACTATCTACACCAAAATTCTTCTTATATACCCACTTGCATCCAATGGTATTCCTTCCTTTGGGAAAACTAACAAGATCCTAGGTATCACAACTATCAAAAGCCATCATCTCCTCCTGCATTTCTTGCATCCAAGATTCACTTTCTTTGGAAGAGAGATCCTCCTTATAAGATTTAGGTTCATCGTTAGTACTTAATAAAGAAATATTACAATAGAAATCTAGTGGGATATACCTATCAACTGGATTTCATTGTCTTGTGGACCTTCTCAAAGGTGGAGAAAGAGGTTCTTCCTCATGTTCTTCATTATGATCAGCTTCCTCTGTTATAATAGATTCTTTAGAACTTTCACTTGAACTCTCTTCTTCTTCTCCATCTTCTAATCCATATCTTTGTTCTTCCACATGTGCATCTCCCTGCTTAGTTTCAAAGTGCACTATCTTTGTTTTTACCTTTGGTTATTCTTCTTTTGAGTTAGCTCTAAATTCCTTAAAATCACATCTCTAGAAACAATCATTTTATGGATTAAAAGATTCTTATTGAGAAAATATGTCCCAACCTTGCAATTACATAAGGTATTGTTGATACATTAGGTACTATTTATCCAACAGTGACAATCTAAGTCAATAGCCTAAAAATAAAAAAGTGTGCTTCTATACAAAAGCACAGGATTGTTAAATTACCAAAGCGGGGCATTTTTACAAACACATTGGCTATTGAAAAGGCGTGCCCTATTAATAATTTATAAATGTGCATGGGTTTTGTATTCGCGTAGAAAAATTGTGTGGCTTTATTACAAACGTGCAACCACTGATTTAGGGAAACTGCATTGTTGCAAAGGTGTCACACATTTGTACAAAGGCACAACATTGGTTGCAAAGTCGTGTAGGAATCAAGGTCTCACACCTTTGCTTTCCTAATTTTTACACTAAATTTTGCTAATGAAAAAAAGGTTACAAGGAAATTTTTTTGAAGCACATACCTGGCCACCTATCCCAAGAGGGCACTGGTACTCTCAAACTCGATCAACTTGATGCTTGGTGCACATGATGAACTCCATTGCAGTAGGTCTCTAGCAAACTCTCACAAGATCTCACAAAGAACTTAAAATTTTCAAAAGCAAACTGCACAAATGAGCTAAAAGTTCCCTAAAATGAGAATATATATACCTAAACCTAGGGTTTGGACCTTGAAACTCATTTTTCTAGCCTTTTATTCAACCCAGTCAATATTGAAGTCTTTTTAGGACTTATTTTTCATCCTTTATGCAACAAAACCAATCCCGTAACCATGTCGCGTGCTCGACCGAAAATTAGTTTTTTCACTCAAGCTATCGAGGGGGTAGTATACCAATAGTCATTTCTTTTACTAGAACAGGGTGTGGTATCAAGAAAAATCAAGCAGCATCAGTTCTTTGAAACAATAGAGTGCATTGCTTCAAAGAGGGGCAAAATGTAGACACTTAAAACTGTCCTAATGATATCGCATACTTGATTTCTCATACTAACACTATTTCTAGTCTATTCCACCTAATTCATCCATTTAATTAAATAATGTCAGTTATTTAGTTAAATTCATATTTTCTTCTATTAATTAAATAAATCAATTTTATTTAGTTAATTCACTATTCTTCATACTAATTTCATTCTCATTTGATTAAATGATACAAATTATTTAATTAAGTGTCATAATCATACTTTGATTAAATAATTCATGATTATTTAATTAAAGCCTCTAATCTCATTCACTTGCATAATTAAATTATTTTAATTAATTGTTTAATTAGCTAATTTCTTTCCAAATCCTCCAACTTTTCCCACTTGCACAATGAATATTCCCTTTTCAAATTAAAATATTTCACCCCAAATAGAAATATCCCCAACATCTCTCCAACACAATTCCTAAAAATTAGGGAATTTGCTGAGTCTCTCATGGATTTGAGACCATTGATCTGATCCTTGACCCATGCCTCATGTATTATCAATTGTTGGATTCATCCTTGATCCATGCTCATTCCTCTCATTTGATTTCATCCATTGATTAGCCTTTTTTATCTTCACCATTGATCTTGATTTCAAAATTCTATAAATAATAAGCATTTTTCCATTATAATTATCCACAAGCTTTGAGTAAACTTACTCTCTTAAATTGAGTCTCCAATTTCATCAATTTGAGAACACTTTTGAGTCATTTAAATCCATTTCTTCATCAATTGCTTTGCATAATAATGGATTTTGTTTGAATTAAAGCACTCCACATCCAATTTGGACATAATCCCACAATGGGATTAAGGTTTGCATCTCTTAGTTAGAATTTAATTTGATTTTCTTTGTTATTTCATACTTTTGAATTCTAGTTTGGTTTTGTGAAAAATTCATTAGATTTTGTAGTTAATTGATCAATTTTTTAGTTATTGTGGTTCAATTGATGCTATTTGATCAATCAATTTTATACATTCACAATAGTGCTCAATCTACTCTGTGATTTCCCACCTATAGAATTATCGGATCTCTGATAGAAAATGTTGTAATTGAATTTTTGTGGCTTTGACAATATGTATGACAACATGCAAAATTGATCTTCAAGCCTCTTTATATCCTCCTTAAACTTGATAACCTGCACATTCAAATAGAGGAATATAGGGGTTTTCCTCATTCAAACCCCATGTAAGTGTCCACTTCCACAATGGAAATGTTAAAGATATAATGGTAATGAAAGGAAGGAATGATGAAATTATAAAGTGCTACAACTCACCACCCTTCAATGGCTTCCTTGAGGGATTGAAGTCATACACATCACTTCAAGGTCTTGGATCTTTTTGGATAAATTTACTTGAATTATTGAATTGCTTGGAGACCTACAAAGGGTTAGACTGGACTCCTTTCTTGTTAGCCAGTAAAGCTAAGTCTTTGATGGATTTCACTTTGTTGATATCAACAGAAATTCCTTCCTTAGATACAATGTATCCCAATAGATTTCCTTGTGAGATTCCAAAGACACATTTCTTAGGGTTTAAAGATACCACAAACTATTGGAACCTTTGAAAAAAAAACATTATGAGATCATCCAAATAGATAAGGATAATCAAGTTAATCAATCCTTGAAACAATAGTCCATGGCTTGCTAGAAAGTGGCTCATGCATTAGAGAGGCCAAAAGGCATTTTCACATATGTGAAGGTTCCCCACTTTGTAATAAATGTGGTTTGTGTTGATCTTCTTCCTTAACCCATGCCTTATTATAACCCGAGAATCCATCAAGCAAAGAGAACATTTATGCTCCCGTAACCATTTAAAGGATCTACTCAACAAAAGGCAAAGGGTGATGATTTTTTAAAGATGATTTTTTCAAATATCTAAAATCTACACAGAGTCTAATTTCCTCATTCTTCTTCCTCACATGGACCAAATTGGATACCCATGTGTTAAATTTTTGATTGGGTATATAATCTTTGAATCAATTAAATTTTCAGCTCTTGAGCCATGAGAGACTCAATCTCCATATTTACTAGCCTTTTCTTTTGGTGCACCAACTTGGCTCCTTTGCTCAATCTATGATGTGTTGAATTACATCTCAGTCATATCCTTTTAGGTCATCATAGGTCCAATTCATAACTCCATCATATTTTCTATAGAAGGATATCAATCACTCTTTATCCTTTTGAGAAACCTCTTTCCCTACTTTCATTTTTTTTCCATCTCCCACATTGAGCTGAGTAGTCACTTTTGTTTGTGAAAATTTTTATCGTGTCATTCCTTGCATCATTAGAATCAAAGAGATTCTCTAAAGTGATCAATCCTTTTCAAAGCTTATTACTTTTTAATTGGATAATTTTATCTTCGTAAGCCTCATCAAATTTTGGTTGTAGTTGTAGTTGTTTTGTAAACTCACATACTATTAGATAAACATAACAATTTGGGCATCGCTCTCAAATACCTACCAATTCTAATCATTATCTAGGATAGCAGGTCTGATGATTACCTGTAATGCATGTTTGTTGCCTAACAAATTGGTTACCAAATCAAACTAAGAGTTGATTACTGTTATTATATCTACCTCTATATTTTGTGATCTTGGAATTGAATGAATGTTAAAGGCTTCAAAATTTTCAATCAAGTTCCATACCCTATGGTGGTAGGACCTCATCTAGATATTCTTCATACTTACAACTCCTCTTACTTTCTTTACCACTAATTCAAAATCTCTAAACACCCTTGACTACTTCACACCCATCTACTCAATAAGGTTTAGGTCATAGACCAGAGCCTCATACTCGACCTCATTATTTTTGCAAACAAACTGAAAGTGGAAAGCTCTAAGGGTCTCTTTCCCAAAGGGAAACACCAAATAGATGTCAACTCAAGAGCTATTTTTTTTATTTTTCTTTGTCAAAATACAAATTCTAGAAACTAAACTCATCTTTAAGCTCTTGGATTTGATCTTCTCTATTCTTCATGATCTTAAGGATGACTTGATCTTCATCATAGATCACATAAGTTACAATATCGGTGACATCATAATTTTTGAAAGGGTTCTTTCTTATGAATTCATTAATGAGGACCTCTTTTTTTGAACTTCTACACCAGCTACTTCTTCATTTTCGAGCATTTCTAGACAATACACTTCTTCTCTTGAAAAAGATGTGTGTGTGGCTTCAAAATTCATCATAACATCATCAACTATGTGTTTTTGATGTAGTGGCTCAGAGAGCACTTTCATTTTGGAGCCATTTTTGGTCCTTAGAATCAAATGAGACTAATCCAAGGATAAATATACCCCTATCTTAGATATGAAATCCCTTGAAAAATATAGCCCAAAAACTGGTGGAATATCTATCACAACTTCTTGGGACATTGTGATACTAGGGAAAAATACATAGTCAAGGGGAGGTCCTTAATAACACCTATTTTTTGGACCTTCCCATCCAATTGCATTACCCCCTATCTAAAGACTCACATTATAGTTGCAATGAGTCTACAATCTATCTAGGCATCATTGTGGTGCTAGCACCAAAATTTATCATAGAATTATGCAATAATTTGTCCCCCATAATGAGAGTTAAATAAAATGGGGTGATTTAATTTACTTACCCCTTCTTTATAGTTGGTGAATGTGGATGGCATATGGGGTTGTGTACTCCTACTGGATTCCTTTTATTTGAACTATGGTGGCTCCACAAATTAATTAGCTTGCATAGGTCTTTCATGATCCTCCAACGCCTTTCACAAAAAGAGATTTATGCTTAGGAATTGACAAGACATCCCATAGGGAAACATTAGTTGGGGCCTTCTCCAACTTCTCAACCATGTTCAATTATCCTTAAGGTTGGAATTCACACTCCTTTGTTTTGTTTGGAACTACCTCACTTCACTTTTGATATAATGGGGGTGATGGTTGGGGCCATATAATCCTTTTTTTTTTCAAAAGTTACTCTGGACCTTGTGCCAACTTCCTAACTCTCAACTAGCCTCTTGTTAGGATGGATATAGTAGTCAAATAAGACTTGTGAGGATTTTAACATGGGAAATTTGTTTATGTAGATTGTGTCTTCACCTTCCATCCATGAGAAGAGTGCATGGTTTGAAACTATTTCCTCTTCTTGTCCTAAGGACATACCTTGGAATTGGGCCATCAAAACAACATTCTTGACACCACGAGATTGGTATCCATAGGGAGTTGTATCAGATGTAATTCCTTATCTTCATTGCTCTACTACCTTTTGTTGCAAATTACCCCTGGGATAATTGTGGGGAGTGTGTGTATCATTACATGGGAAACACCACAAATTTGAATCATCTACTAAGTTATTTTAGCCTACAAAAAATTCCCTATGTGGATTGGTGAGATTGTTTATAGAGGAGTAGGAACCAAGATAATGATTTGCAGGTTGGACCTAATAATTTGGCCTCTGCCCTCCTTGGTACTGATTATGTTGATATGAGGTCCTTCACCTTGATGGATTTGGTAAGGGGCTTCAAAGGCATAGCTTGTTGACTCTTGAGATTAATGATCTTAGTTGATAATCTCCTCAAGATTCTCTTCATGTCATTCATCTTTGTGGCTAATATTGATGAAGTGGACACATTTTTCTAAGCAACTGGATATACATACATGGGAGGAGTCGCTTGTGAGGTACTTGGGACTTCCTCTTATGGTAGTATTGTTATTTCTAGAATTACAAGCATAGGTGGTCAAGGTGGGAGTTTCTCAACATCTATTAAATTATTCTCTACTCTGACAACCAACTCATACACATCTATTAGTGTTTAGTTTCTAAGAGATTAAATCATTACAACTATTTTTGATTTGAATGCTTTAATATAGAAAGTAATGGCCATACCTACTGGTGTTTGAGATGCTACCAAAATATTTCCAGGTTTTGTGGAACCTAGTGTTAAAGTCTATGATGGCCTCTTGTGGATCCCTTTTGATAATAATTAACTACTGGAGGAGGGATGATCGATCTCCTTTTTTAATGAATCTATCAAAAAAATATCACCAAGCTAATCCCACGTACCAATTGAATTTGGAGGTAAAGACTTGTATTAACCAAGGACCTTATGCGGAAAGTAATTTGAAGGACACATTTTTCTCTATAACATAGTGCACAATGCACATATCTACTACATCTTGTAGATGTTCCACAAGCATCTTAAAATCTTCTCCCTTGAAATTAAGAATTGCTTTAAGTGCATTGGTGGGAATAGGGTCCCACACAACTAGAGGAGTTAGGGGAATTAGTGGACTATCACTATTCCATGCCATGAAGTTTTGTGGTGCTCATGGGATGGCCATATGAATTTGTGATTGTTGTGTTCACACTTGTGTTGTGCTAGACCAATGGATCTTTGGTGGATTATAGGTACTAAAGGAAATAGTAGCAAACTTGGGTTATGTGCTACTAGCAACCTTGTGACGAGCCTTCAACTCATAAACTTTGACTTCTAATCAAGCAATTATGGGTTTGAGTCTCACCGGGCATGCCAGAAAAGGAACCGTTGATGTCTAAAACTAAAAGCCTTGACAACAACCTCCTATGGGAAGTTTCATAAATGAGGGACCAAGTTGTGAATCTATGAAACAACCTCTCAGATTTTAGAAGCCAACTTTTTGAATTTGGAAGGGAAAAGAGGAGATACATGAAAGAAACCAAGTTGAAACACTATTCTAAGGAAATTAACAAAAAATATAATATGCTTCACTCTTAGTGAAGCATAATTTAGCTTCAAATTTATAAAGTATTTATAGAAATATAAAAGATCATATGCCTAATTTAAACTCTATAATATAAACAACAATCCAATCTTACAAAAGAAAGATTCATAAATCATAGATAATAATTGATCCTATGATATTAAACATATAATACCACATCTTCTTCATATTGGGGGTGGAACAAATTGCAAACGTCATAAAGGAACAATTTAGAATATTTGACCCTTCCCATGAGGAGCACCTATTAAGGTTTTAATGGAAAAAAATAAAATTATTACCTTCTATTAAAATATTAAATTATTATAATCACTACTTGAGCTTTTTCTAACAAATTTTGGACCCCTACCACAAGACATGACCTCCAAATATATAGATAGACCCTTCAACTTTGGCTTGGCAAAGGTTTCAAGATGCACAGAAAGACACCTGGAAGGCTTGGCATGTTTCTTCATGATGAGGCTATTACAATTGTATAATTGAATGAGGAGTGTCTCTATTTAGGTGTGCAAATGACATCATGTAGATGGTTATTATCTCAAGTTATGGTGTGATCTTAATGTCTCTTAATTTTCCTATTGGCAAAAACAAGCATTGTCATGACGCATGTACATTCCCAAGCTACTCTTGAAGCTCTCATTGAGTGTGAGGCCCATATGGTACAACCAATGGTGCAATCTAATCTTGTTGAGAAAATCCTTTTCTCTTAATGACCGTTGTGATGCGATGTGGAAAAAATAAATTCTTTCAAATTTGACTCCTCTTGTGGGCCCCATTTAAAAAATCGACCAATGACACAACTTTTGAAACAAAATAAACCCCCTAATTCCTAAAGAGCATCAAGTTTCCATATGGAAGCTCTATATTTTCCAAAATAATTTGCACTGTGGGCCCCCAACTACTCCCCTAACCAATAGTACAAGTCGGGACTAAGAGAGGCTCAAGTGGTTCCCAAAATGAGTTCTATCATGACAAGTGGCATACTAAGGAGCAAGCACTTCTTAAACACCCCTCTAACATTTAATTTTTTTGATAGTACATGAAGCCACCATATGGCCTAATGGTGTTGCTTCTAAGGACTATTGAAGTTGCTTTATGAAGAATGAGCAAGGGATTGCCATGTGGCTCCTTTTGAGGAAACCATAGCCAAAATTTGAAAGGAAAAATTTTAGGAATAAGGCAACCAACATTGAAAAACCTATTCAATCCTCAAATTCCATCCACAAAGAAACACTTTGATCAAAGCTTAAAAAAGATGATTTCATTCAAATTGTCTCTAATAATTCATCTTTGACAATCAACTGCAAGAGGGAGAGCATCACCCAAGTGTTTTTCCTGCAACCACAGACTAGTAGTCCCATAGACACCTTCCTACTAGACATGGCCATACCCTTCACGAGAGTGAAAGATCCAAGGAAATTCCAAGGTCATCAAGCCATACAAGATCTAGTGTTGTATAATAATGCAAACAATTTATCAAACGAATTCTAGATACCTTCTAGTTATACATGATACATTTGATTAATTTACAACTTTAGATAGAGTGAACGAAAAATGCAAGAAATGATTTTTCATTACTTTAGGAAAATATTTATAATGATATTCACGTAAAATTTATGTGGTTGTATGCTCACATATACCTTTATCTCAAATTGGATATCGACAATGATTCACAAAAATAATTTAAAACTTAATAAAATAGTGCTCATAACTATTGATACCATAGGTTTACACTAGAAACCTTTTCCATAATTGAAGTTATTCCTAACTTTATATCATTAGATATTTACTAGGTTAAAATTTCTCACTTTAAACACACTAGAAGCATAAATCAGTATTTCAATTTTTAATTCTTCTATCTTTCAAGTTAGTTGATCTCATAAAAGGTAGACATAGATTCCATAATTTTACAATCATATACAACCTTTTAGTTGACAAAGTGAGTTTTATATACATATACATACATACATATATATAAAAACACAAACATTTATAAGAAGTATCAACAATCGATTCCAGGCATATTTCCCAATTATCATTTTTAGTAGAATAAATTATGCAAGTCAATTCATATGATCCTAAATATGATTCTTTCTCATATATATATTTATCTAATCCTCATGCATGATCACATATACATATATATACGTACACATATACATGTACAACTATGTGTGTCTATATATGTGTGTATATATACATATATATACACATATACATATATATTGAAACATAGGGAAAAAGGGGTAGGTAACATGGAATGATGATGTATACCAAAATTTATGGTTAACTAGAGTCCACACCCATTTTCCCTAGTTCATTAGAAAGAGAGGTCACAAGGGGATAGGATTGACTTTCAACCTTGAGGTGAGCTAACCTAGCCTTGGATCTTGGATTCTTAAGATAATAGGATAGATTTAAAATGTTTTTGGCATAATTTGAAGTGCATAAACTAAGTGACCAATAAGACATAGAACTTAAATTGTAAATTCCCGAACACATAGAAACTAAAATGATAGCCTGACAATAGATCTGAGAAGGAATTAATGGCATGTACCTGTCATAAAAATTAGATTTTGAACTCTATAGTAGGACTCATTCGCCCCTAGGTGAATGGGTCTTAGTCTAGGGTTTCAAAATCAATTTTCACAGTCCTTTGATGTTGTATCTTATCTTTGTTTGCTCCAGTTCCACTTCAAAAAATCTAGAAATAAAGTCCACCTAAGTTTATGTGGCTTGACAACAATGAATGCAACAAATGTAATAATGTGTGCCTTGCCTTTGATCTATTTTCTTTTCAAATTTCTTTTCACTTGTAAATATGATTTCTTGATTTGATGTTTGAATGTTTTCTTGAATACTTGAAACCTACATCACAATATTAGCTCCAAAAAATGACATGAACACACATGAACTTTGATACGATGATATGATCTTGATTGTTATTGTAGATGACTAATAAATATGCTCTTTAATGCTCTTGATAATAATATTTTCTCTTATTATCTCTTGATTATGCAACTTCTTGCCAGTTAGATTTAAATTGATAAAATAACTATGTATTTATAGGTGCTTATCTAATTTCCCAAAAATTATATTCCACAAGCCAAAATTTGAAAATTGAATTTGAATCATTAAAATGTCACCAAAAAAATATTTTAAAATGGGTCATGGAACTTAAAGGGGACCCATTTTCCCATGGGTGAATGTGTCTTGCCCATAAGTCCAAAACACACATGATCTAAGGCAATTTAATTAATGATGGAAATAATTTAATATAGACTTTGTTTTGTAAAATGGGAATAATAAGGATTTGGAATGCATAATTTGGTCAATTAGAGGTTTAATTAAGTCCAATTAATTAAGGGACACAAACATAGTGTGAAATTGTAAAGATATGCAATTTCCTACACTATATTTAGTTCCCAATTTAGTGAAAGTATGAACTTACACTTAGACTCATACTAAAGTAGAAAAATAAGTTTAAAAATTTCCAATTCTACAAGTTTTGGAAAGATAAGATGACAAAGAATTGAGGAGGGTGATCAAGCCCCCAATATCTAAGATCTCATGGAAAACCATCAAAGGCACAAAGAGACACGTGTATGCAATAGTGACACAAGATGCACAAACATACAATGTCAAAATTAATGCAAAGAGAAAAAGAAAGATGGATCAAGCCTAAGTTGTTTGTCCAAAAAATATGCTCACAAGGGCTAGTGAAATCGACCTTTCACTAGGTGAGCCCCAAGGTAAAATGGTGAGAAACACACAACGGTCTAGTGCAATTCGGTATACACTAGGTGTGTACCCACAAAAGGGTGGTTGATGGGAAATACATACCAGGTCTATAGGTATCCCATATGTCAACCATACCAAAATTTATACTCCCTGATAACTTTGATAAGGTGCCACAAAATGGTTATGTGCTATGCAAATGCTACACTAAGTTCAACTCCTATGAACAAAGTAAAGAAAAATGTAAAAATGTCAATGCTAAGGTTACACACTAAGTTCAATGCATGTGAACAAAGTGGAACAAAATGCCAAAATTATAATAACAAGATGTCAAAATGATAATGTCAATGTATGCTCCCACTTTAAAGAAATTACTAAAGACCATGCTATGAGAAATTACTTTAAAGTAGAAAATGATATATGCCAATGATAAAAGGGAAATGGGAGCTTATTTGAAAAGACCTATGCCAATGATATGTTTCCAAATACATCTACATCGTGAAAAGGGGTTTCCCCCAAATGCAATAACAAAAGATAAAACATAAGGGATCCATGGATTTGGGGTCAATATATCTCTTTGATACAATAATATAATAGAGATCAAAACCATCATAATTCCCTAAATACTTGTAGAACAACAAACACAATTTAAGAATGAAACATAGAGAATGAAAAAAAAGAAAAAGATTATGGGTTAACATGGAAGAGATCTAAATATCTTTATGCCTTGCATAATCCCCAAAAGGAAAACAAAGACAAAAGAAAAGATAATGCTTTACAACATATAGAAGAATGAAGATACAAATAGAAGAATGCCACAATGGGTTTGCTTCCTTTGTATCCTTGCACCATTGGAGTGACAAGGGTCATCCAAAGAAAAATCACAAACATAAAGACACACCAATGACATGATATGGGGGGTATCTACGTTACACGCATGAAATCACAAAGAAAATTGAAAGAAAAAGGAAGAGAAAGACAAGTATGTCACATTTGAGTAAACCTAAAGTAGGTCATCTTCATCCCAATCTTGCTCATTGTATACAAAAGGTGGACAACTAGCCAAAGGGGAAACAACAAGTGCCATACTAGTACAAGGCTACCTTACCCCTTGCCCCAAATGTAAGGCAAGGATGAGTTGAGATAAGTGATGATATGGTGCTCCTTGCAATATGAAAAATTGTTTTCATTAAGTTTGATACATGTAATGGCGAGTATGCTAAGATTCTACAACTATTACATGGCAAGGAGAAAAGTGTGTACATGTTAATCAATTATATGATTGACTAGTTCTTCAACCATATTAAAGTCTTTGAATATGTTCTTTAAAGCACTACATTCAACAGTACTATACCCAAGACTTCTATGATATGCACAATGAGACATGTTTGTACTTTTTCCTTGTTTGATTCCTCGGATAGGTGGTAATTTTGAGTCCTTGGTTAAGGAGCATGTGTAAGGATTTTTCATTTTTGGACATAGCACAAGTGAATTTCAATTTCTTGAGTTTGTAAGGCCTATGTCGTTTACTTGATTGGACAATTGGCTGAGTTGGAACGAGGATCTTGATATCCTAAACCCTTGGTATCTTATGATGGTGTTTTTTCTAGCAATTGGTGGATTTCATTCTTATCTATTGTGTCACATCCTTGTTTGTTTAAAATTATAAATCCTTTACCATAATGCTCTTCGAGGTTGATGGGTGTATCAATAAATTTATGCATATAGGATAAACGAGTATCAATGTTGTCATTGTGGATAGGTTCTTTCATGGTTGGTGGTTTAGGCTTGCTTTGTGATTCAATTTTAGGATGCAAAAGGATAAACATCTCAAGTGGTGGGATGATAGGAGGTTTTTTCTGTTGCATGGAAGGATAACAGGATGCATTGTTCTCCAAGTTAGGAAGACAATTTTGTATGAATTCTTGCATGTTATCTTCATCTTGACCTAAGATATCTACCTCACGAGGAAATTCATTAGGACTTGAAGATTCAAGGATGTCGTCAATTGCATTAGGATCATCACCAAACACATAACCTGAGACATCTACCAAAGATTTTAAGGATAGACACATATCCATGATGACTATTTGAATGCAAGTATGAATGCAGTTTTCAGATTTGGAATATGATAATTTACTAATTTTAGAATGTAAAAACCTGAAAAATGATATCTTTTGAATGGAATTTTTAATTTTAAACAATGCCTTAACTTTCAACAATTGCAATTAATGCAAAAACTATAGGATATGCTATTTTTTGAAACTGAAATAGAGATCTGCAAAAAAAGGGAAATAAAGCAAACAAAGACAAATTTATGCTCAAAATTTTGAAAAATCACCTATACAATGATAGGTTCGCCCAAGGGTGAATGAGTATTTGCATAGGGTTTTGAAAAATAAAAAATTGAAAGTTTGATTTGATGTTTAAGTTCACTATTCTCAATTGCAAACAAATTCTTAATTGATATTTTTTTCCAAATCTTTTGATTAATGTGAATGCAAATTGATGACAAAAAGTGAACAAAATGACAACCTTTTGAATGCAATTTTGAATATTTTTATTTAAATGACTGAGAAACACTTGAATATGATCTAATATGCAGAATATATGTAAAGTTTTTGTTTTTTTATGAATTTAAATGATGTAATTATGCAATATGCAACCCTAAATAAAGAATTCAAAATAAAAAGATGCAAGATCTAAATCAGTGTTTTGAAGACTTTCAAATCAGAATTAATGGTGTACAATGTCAGGTTCACAAAAATGAAACATAGGGAAGAGGGGGTAGATAAGATGAAATGATGATGTGTACCAAAATGTATAGTAAACTAGAGTCCACACCCGCTCTCCCTAGTTCATTAGAAAAATAGGTCACAAGGGGATAGGATTTGTTGAATTCACAAGACAACTAAGAGGGGGGTTGAAATTAGTTGTACATTGAAACATAAAAACCCTCATTAAAATTCAAATCCTTATTAATCCTTAATCTATTAAATTGATTTAGTATGAAATTAAATAAAAAAATAGAAACACATCAACACCATACACAATAGAATACCATATTTACGTGAAAAACCCAAGAAGGGAAAAAC
>VDFB02281492.1:267084206-267150244 GCA_007258455.2 Sequoia sempervirens
TAATATTCCCACTAAATAAATAATCTAATAAAAAATATTAAAGAGTTCATTTTTAAAAAAATTAGGCTCCCCTACAAATTATAGGGACCTTAAATTCTTGTAAGATAATTAAAATAACTAAAAATAAAATAAAATAGTGGGAAATTTTTCCCCCATAGGAGGGATGGATTAAGGTGAACTTCGATGGTGCCTCTAAGGGTAACTCGGGGCCGGTTGGTGTTGGATGTGTAGTATGGGATAGCCAGGGAAATGTATGAGCAAACAAATCACTTGCCTTAGGGATCTACACAAAAAATGAAGCTGAGTTCAGAGTGACCTTGATTGGACTGCAATTGGGGCTAGAAGTTGACGCAAAATGAATACACCTGGAGGGTGACTCACTAATCACAATAAATGCCATCCAACTTAGCACAACGCCAAGTTGGAAACTCAATCATTGGCTTCAACCCATTTGCAAGGTGTTGGCTAGGTTTGATGCATTCCATGTAAGCCACGTCTACAGAGAAGGGAACAAGGTGGTTGACAGTCTGGAAAAAGTGGTGGCAGAAAGTACCCAAGAGATTGATGACACACAAGCTAGAGTCGTACACAACCGAGGAGTTGGGCATCAATTTTGAGGATGCATTAAAGATTGTGATAGGTGAAAAGATGGTTACAACATTTCACATTAAACTCCAAGCTCACTCGAGCGGGGAAGATTGTGGCAGGATCACAAAAAGACATGAGCTTTGAGGTTCGGGACATGATGGCTTTTAATTCTTGGTATGGTCTCCATATGGTTGCATGAGGTTTTGCTAGAAATAGGGGTGGATGTGTTCATTTTTCTCAATTTGGTTATGTGCTCTTGACACACACTTAAGGGGCGATGTAGACTCCACTTTTTTTGAATTCCACGAAGTAGAAGAATGCCTTCCATGGAGAAGGCACTGAGAAGTGGTTGAAGGGGATAATGGTGTCCAAGCACCCACTAGTGCTCTAGGCGATGAAGGGAATCCTGGGTCCATAATTTCTGCAAGCAACCCACAAGCTCAGGGAAAATTCAGAAATCACCGCCATGTTTCTGGCAATGCTCGTGTATATGGGTGTGTCGAAAGCTCGGGGGAAGAAGTTATGCCAAATAATTTTTCAACATTCATTGCTAGAAAATATTGACGCGGTACTAGACAACATCGACAGAAATTTCATGACCCCTCTGCCATTACACTACTACAAGGCTCATGGGAACGAATGGTCGGTTCCAAAATTCCCTTTGGTATGCTCACTGAACTACACATTGCTCAAAAAATTTTGGGGTGAGATTGATAGGTGTATTGACTTCCTTCTGCGAGCATCGAACATTCTCAAAGACTAGCTGAAGGGTTGGGTGAAGGTGTTTGTGGTGGCAAAAGCTCTTGATAGGGATAGGAGGCCCTCAGACAAGGAGGACTAGGAGCTGGGTGTTGGTGAAGAATGGATTACAAACGATACCAAGTGCTGGGAGGAATGAGCAAACCATCTTGTTCATAGTGCCTGCAGTGGTGATTGCTCTGTGATTCTGAATGCAACCAAAGCCAAGAAGACCAATGAGGTCGACTGCAGCAATGCTTAATCCTGTGCAATGGGTGTGGATATCTCTATGTAAATGAATTATCAACTTGTTTTGTGGTGAGTCTATTTGTAGTCAGCATGGGTGTCCAAGGTTAGTCTATTCTAAGTTTGGGTCTAATTTTTTTTGTAAAAGTGGGCTTCATGGTGAATATTGTTGGTATGTGTCTTGAGTGACTAGTTTAAGGGTCCAATACTGTTTGAGAAATGTAAAAAAAAATTGATTAATACAGGGTGTTGCCCCATATAACAACTATTTAACTATAAAAAAAAATGGGAATTTTTTGTCAATTGTTATATATCTCACAAGCATTAATACAATGAAATGATCAAGCTAAATCTCAATTGATTTTTATTAACTCTAATGATTATAATAAAAAATATATAATTTTTTTAAATATATTAAAAGAAAGTTATTGTATTTTATAAAATAATTATTTTCAAATGGTTAGAATCATTAATAAAAGAAGTAAAAGAATAGTGAGAGACATTTTAACTTTATTTTTTGTCAAGATCCTATTTGACAAGACATTGTATAATTAAGTTTCATTCATAAAGAGTATGAACAAAGGATATAGCTTCAAACGTACGAGTGAGATGGAAGATTTTCTTAGCAAAAAGCTAGCTACTAGGACTCATGTATCCTCACTCTATTTAAGAGAGAAACCATGATTAAGGAGTTTCTTTCATAAATAATATTTTTATAATAGCACAAGCTTCCATCAATTTGGTGTTGATCCTCATATCACTAGAGAAAAAATTCAAATAAACCTATCTTTAATGTGACCAATCCCTTTGATATTGATAGTACCAATATTTTCACAAGAAGAATTATTAACTGTATTTATTTTGATAAAAAATGAAAAGGGGAGATCATCTATTAGACCTATTCACCTTTCTACAAGCCTATAATGTAGGGTGAGATCGATAAGAGGAAGTAATAGTAGAATGTAACTCTAAGTTTTTTTAAAAATTGATAATCAGAGGGTGATAAGGCCTCATCTATAGAATAGTTGGAGTCAATGGTTTATTTTATAAAATCAATAGTCTTCTACTAGGCTTGGGAAACAAACTTTGATGACCTCAGAAAATATGATAGTTACAATTGAGTGAGATCTTCTAGAAAATGAAAATAGTTCCAAGATCCCAAGTAGCATTGAGAATAGTAGCCATAGAATGAGATTGGCCCATGTTCACCTAAAACTAAGACAAGTATCATGGATGATAGGCCAGTTCTAAATCCACTACCATTTCGATCTCAAAAACCTAAATCAAAGGGACATTGAAAAAAAGATGAGCAACACATTATTCCTCCATACTACATAGAACACATTTTGAAGGGCCCTAAAATCATCTCTTTTTAATATTTTCCCAAGAAAGATAGCTTTTTTAAAAGAGAAACCATATAAAGAAGTTGCGCTTAGGCTAGCTAAATGTGTTCTTGATTTTTTTTCACCATGGGACATTTATTTTCATCATTTATCAAGATAAGGAAATTATAGCCAAGAACCACTATATAAGTTCATTTAGGATAATGACCCCAAGTAAGAACTTTTTATTTATTCAAAGAGAAACACAGTTGTACTACAAGAGTGGAGAAAGGATGATTTAGGCTTCGTGAGTTCCCCCTTTAGGCCATTCATTAGGATCTTTTTGATGATAGATCAAGGATCTCTCTACCTCAAGAGTTATCTCAAAGTCAACAATTGTAGACCATCCCACAATCATAAAGGCTTGACTCAAAGGTTGTAGAATAGGAATAAAAAAAAGGAAGGGGGAGGAAATCCCAATCATCATTCCAAAAGATAACTCTATGATAATTTTTGATAATCCTAAAGAGGCCATCCTTGAAAAGTGAAGCCTCCAAGTCATAATTATATTAAAAACTATCAAGCCCCTTCCTACTAGATCCATTATCAAAATATCAAAATTAATAAATCCACCTAAGTACTGTAAATCAAGAAATCTAACACAAGGCTGATTTGGATGCCTACACCATTTCCAATAACACTTAGCAACTAAGGCTTGGCAATTGAAAATGGTCTACCTAAGTTCCAAGACACCATTTTTCTTAGGCGTACACTCTTAATATTATTTAATTAAACAAAAAAATTAAGAATCAAAATTTCCCACCCATAAGAATTTCCTAGATAGAGCATCGAAGTCATTAAAGACATTATTTTAGGGGAAGATAAAATAAGGAATATATATATGGGTATATATTCTATAACTTTACTAGATTCAATAAAATGAAAAAGAAAACATCGAAAATTCTAATTACTAACCCTCATTCTAAAATTATAAATATTCTCCTTCCACTAAGCTCTTTTGGGAGAATCAAAAGGTAAGAGTATGCCAAGATTATCAAATTAATATTTACCAATTTTAAAAAGAAGAATATATGTTATTATCTACTAGATATTTGTGTTATTCTCTATTAGATATTTAAGGGGGTATTAATGAAGAAGATAATGGAATTGTCCTCATTAGTCTATTAACCAAAAGTGACCAAATAGATATTCAAATCTTTCTTAATATTAACATCTTCCTAAATATTATTAATACCCAAAAAATCCATTTCATCAAAAAATTGAAGATGGGTTTATTAGTCAAGATCCTATGTAATAGTCCTACCATAAATGCAACCATTAGTTTTTTGTTTCCTTAGTAATATTTAGAAACCCTCAACCATGAGGATGAAGAGTTAAGGGGATAAAATATCACCTTATTGATGAGTGTCGCTGCATTCCTCATCATTTAATTATAAATGTCAATCTAGGGCAGTGTCCATGGCAGTATGCAACAAGGAGAAGAAATCATTTGCATGACATGTTTTTTCTACAAACGGAATTGAAAGGCAATGATTGAAATAAATTACTAGAATAAAATCTAATCTAAGAGCTTGCAAATGAACTGTTGGAATTAAATCTATCATAAGAAACTTGTAAAATGAAATATTAGAAATGTAAAGAGTTGGAAATGAAATAACTGCTAAGAAATGAAACTATAAAATAACTACTGCTACTAAAAACTTAACTCTATTATTTTATAAAACTCTTCCCCATTTGATTATTTGATTACAATGAATTTCTAGAATTCTTATCTTCAACTAATTTGAAAGATGAGTCTTAATTGTTGTGCAACAACTTGTTAGAAGATATGAACATGTGTTGAGGGAAAAAAAAGTCTTTCCTTCATCTTACTGAGTCAATCTTCTTTGGTCGTCCAAAAAAATATGTCTATTTTGCACCTCCTAAACAAGTTCCAAAAAGACATTTGAATGCTAAAAAAGTCATGTATTTCCCTTGTGTATCATTAAAGCTCATAAAATAGCTCCTAAATGCTTGCAAAAACGTTCAAACTGCTCAAAATTATCTCCTAGATATGCTCCATTTGTTTGCACAATCCAACAACTTGCCTTAATGCTTGTAACTGCCTCCTAGATGCTCTCAACTATTGTCTCTTAACTACTCATAGAAGCCCAAATTTCTCAACCTCTTCATAAATGATCATTCACTTAGATCCTTCTTAGCTCTAGAAATTTTAGAGCATGAAAGCTAAGTTCTGAAGTATCAAACTAGTGAAGTTTTCTCTCAAACCACAAAATGGGTTTTCATGAAATTTAATGGATTTTTTTTGCCTTCTTGTCTCCTAATTTCTATCCAAAAATATAAAGAACCCAAATCGTAATTTTTAAGATATTATGAAATCTTGACTATTTTAACTGAAAATCTTTTACTTTCCTCATCATTCTCAATCTTGATAAATTTCATAATTAAACAAAATACATGTTTTTATCTGGTTAATAGATGAGACATTTTTTTGTCTCATCACTTATCTTATCCCCCTAGAACTAGAGAAGAGGGAGGAGAGGATACCATTAATTAAGATGAAAAGTGAGGGAGAACCCACACAACTCATGTGATTTATCATCAACCCATGTCAAGATTTAAAACCAAAGGCCATTAGAGAGTTCTTGGGAAATGACCATTTGATCCTACTATAAGCTTTGGACACATTTGTATTGATGAAAATTATATTATCTTAAGAGGATACATAGAATAGATGGCCGCAATGACTATAGAAATACCACTAATAGAAATGAAATAATCCATAATTTTTGTTAGATAATTCACAATGAGTTTGGCAAAGATATTATAGGTGATATTGTAAATGACAATAAGGTAGAAGAAATCAAAAGATTCAACACCATAATTTTTAAGAATCATGGAAAGAAAAGTGGTATTAAGTTCTTTGAGCATCCTATTATTTTCCTAGGAATATCTAACCACATCCAAAAGGTCAAGCTTCAAGGTATCCAAAAATTCTTGAAATAATTCAACCGAAAAACCATCTGAGCCACATTTTTCTATTTTCATCTTAAATACAAAATTTTCAAACTTCTCAAAAGACATGGGACTCATAAGTAATTTTCTCATACACACAAAGATAAGAGGAGAAATTCAATATAAAATGATCTACTTTTCCTACATGACAAGAGGCCTATGTTCATGGAAGATTGAAGAAAAATATTTGATTGATTCCTACCTATATCATGGAAAGAGAATAGATGATTTCCTTGTGTTGAGATGGGAGTAGATATAGAATTCCCACTTATCTTATCTTTGATTGAGTTATGAAATAAGTATTTCTATCTCCCTCTTGCATCCCAATTATTGATTTTTGTTTCCAAAATATCTCCTCCTATAAGAGTTATTCATTAAGCTCTTTGGAGAGAGAAGAATCCCTAAAAAGAAAATCCTTAGTCATATCATCTTCCTTGATTTGAAAAGTAATATCATCCAATTTTCATTGTACCTATTTATTTTTCTCAAAAATATTTCCAAATAAGAATTTTCAATTGTTTCAGCTTGAACTTCACAAATTAGAATATTTGAAGTTCAAGAATACTCAATAGTACCAAAAGGGGCTTCCCCTCACTCTACCAAGAAATAATGAATTCCTTAGCCATCTAATCTCCAATCCATGTAAATTGAAGCTTGAAGGGGGGTTCTTCAAGTGGGAGAAGAGGTAGAAAAAAAAGTGATAGGTCAATGATCCAATCATTTCTAATAAAAAAATTTAAAGAAAGAGACCACAGTATCACCAAACCAAAAATTAGAGACCAATTTTTTTTTAAGAAGCTCAAAGATGGAATATAGCCCACACCTTATATTATTTTAAGTAAAAAAAATAGATATATATATATATATATATATATATATATATATATATATATATATATATATATATATATATTTAACATCAACAAAATTAAGAAATAACATATTTTATCTTACAATAGAGGAAGAAGGATCTAAAATATTAGAACCACCTAACTTTTCATCGAAGCTAAGAATAGTGTTGAAGTCACCTATCATTATCCAAGGAGTCGAAGGGAAAAGAGAAAATGTATCTAATGAATTCATAGGATGATTTTACCTTGGATATTTTAAGGTGTACAAACATTAGTTAGAAAAATAGAGCTACTTGAATAAAAATGTGACAACAAAGGAGATTGAATTTTTGCAAGCTATTGAGAGGGAAGGATTAAGTTGGAAAACATCCCATACACAAGCCAAACCACCTAAAGAACCATGAGCCCCAATATAGTAGAATTAGATAATTTTCTAGAGCTTAGAGGAGATAGAACCCATTTCCTATATTAAGAGTTTCATTTCTTGAAGAAAAATGATATCATGATTATGCTCCCAATTAAGATCCCAAACAACTTTTGGTGATGGGTGCTTCTCAAACCCCTAGTATTTCATGAAATAAAAATCATTTATGGGGAGTAGAGAAGTGAGAATATATTGTTTAAATAACACAATATTCCACAAAGGATTCCCCATTCATCTTCATCCTTTCCCAATCGCTTCTTCTTTCAGCCCTAGAAATCTTATCTAGGGAATTATTTTTTAGATTATTTTGTTGAAGACCTAAAAGAAGTGGAATTTTATTCTTATAATCATCCTTTGGGTTGTATGATAGATTCTTTTATTAATACAAAAGAGTGGTATCTCTAATAAGAATATTTATAGTGAACAAAGAGGTGGCAATCATAGGGGTATCTACTTTATTATCTTCTTGATGTTGGGCCAATTCCTTAATAAAACTAGAAGAGATAGGGATACCCATATTTGGCCTGACATGTGCAATTTGAAATCATCATGAGTTCCAACTAATTGAGGAGATACCTAAGAATTCATAGATCCAATGCTTGGACTGTTGGGGGATACTCAACCATTGTCGAATTAGGCACCAAATTTTTTTCTAGGATATCAATTTTTTTATTAAACTTTCCTCCTAAAAATTTTCATTTATGGAAATTTGATTTCCTCCCTTTATTGTGATTTTTCAAATCATGAAACCATTTAGATCTAATTCATCTCTATGGGTAAGAATTCTTCCTTTTTCTTTATCTTTTACTATAGAAATATCCAAAAGAGGTTGGGGGAGTTGTGGCCATTTGTGTGAAGTCTCTTTGTAAATTCCCATGAGCATGATCAACATGATAGTGCAAGGGGCGGGCTTTGTAGTCTATTTATTGAATAAATTGCATGTTTTCCAATCTACTCTCTAGAGAGTTAGGTAGAGGTTCGTTGATATCAATTTCAACAAAAATATGGGAACAAGTAGTTAACTTCTTTTCATCATCATATGAGAGAAACCTATGCATTTTTTCAGGACTATAGTGATGGATTGTAATTTTATATCTCCAAAACTATATGGGTAACTATTGTCACATAAAATTGCACCCCGTTGAAACTAGACTCAACATTCTAATGACACAATGGAAATGAGCTCAAGGTGTGGGACCTTGAAAGTTGAGCTCAAGTCTCTAGAGATGGTTGACTCCTCTTTTGATCCAAGTGCAAATGTGTTGGTCCAACCCAACACATGAAATCCTATCACTATCCTACTCTAACAGTTCTCAGGGGAAAAGTGATAGAAGGAATGCATGAAAGGGAAATGGGAGGTGATACATCAAGATAGAAATGTGTTTCTTCCTAGCCTAAGATTGCACAATACATCAATAAATCAACCAAAAAAATCACTAAAATATGAAGGTAAGTGATATTTACTCAACATGCAAAAGATAATAGGAATAATGGTTGAATTTCATTAATATAAGGCATAAAAGCCAAACTTTACAATGATAGAATGCAAAAGTGTAGTGTCTACTATAGAAAATTATGAGAGGAGCCCAAAGGAAGAACCCTTCAAAAGCATACAATTATTTCCTTTATAGCTCAAACATAATTGAGATGACTTTGGAACAAACCCTAACCCTACTAGGGTTAGGAGAAGATTTGATCTAATTAGATATTAGGATAGGGCCATCAAATACCATGTTGAGATCGACCTAGAAAACCTTGATGTGTATGCCATGCCTCTATATTGAATGTTCTGTAAGTGTAGAAAAGAGAACTCTTACAAATTCTACCATAAAATCTAGTTTGCAATAGAAGGAATGTCCCTTCCCAAAAAAAGAGGTATGGGCACCGCTTTTGCATTGAATATGACATAGAAATCTATAAAGAATAATCCCTGCAATGAGAAAATCTGATCCTAGTAGCTAAAATTGTCGCTCGGTCATTATTGCAAGCGCTCTTGCAAAATGGTTCGGTCCAAGATGGAGGACCAAGATCAAATCTCTTTAGAAATTTTTAAAAATGATCATTGATCTACATAAGATATAAGATCAATGGCTTGTGCACCCCCTCAAACTTGTGCAAACTTTTTTTAAAATGTCTCCAAGAGAGAACATGCTATGAAGAGGTAATGCACTCCAATAGCATTATGACATGTGTTGACATCTTGTGCATCTCACCTAGTGTAGTTTTGCAATGCACTTGGCTCATAAAAATATGCTCTAAAGAAACTCAACATTGCAATGGGACGCTGCCACTTGCCCTCACATCATTCATCTCAGCCCTGTGCATTTCTATTTTACACTAAAGGTAAGGGAACACACTGTGAAGAGGGTATGCATTACACTATGGGTTAGACATGAGTCCTAAGCAAGTCATGCTCTCAACGGTTAAATGATCTATTTAATCATGTGCAAAAAATTTGTTTTTAAGATCATAGTAGGGAAAGAAGGGGCTAGAGAATGGGAACAAACCTGGACCAAGAGGACTTAGGTCCAAAAGTCCATTTGAGGTTCTAAAATCTGAAGGGATGAAATAAAAAGAGAAGAAAGAAAAAGGGGTGTTTGAGTTTGGAAGTGGTTTTGAAACCCTCGTCGAGGCCTCGACAACGTTCTCGAAACCACTTTGGAGTTCTCTAGGAAGAAAAAAGAAGACAAGGGGAAAGAGGTTTTGAAATCCTCATTAGGGCTTGACAATGGTTTTGAAACCTTCATCGGGACCCAATGAAGTTTTCAAAACTTAGTTTCCGAAAGAAGAAGAGAAAGGAGAGAGAAAGAAAGAAAAGAAAAGAAAAGAAAAATAAGAAGGAAGAAAAGATGAAGAAGAGGTCAACGTCGGGGTCAAAGGGTGGTTTTGAAACCATCATCAAGACCTGGCAAGGTTTCGATAACCACTTCAAGTCCTGAAGGGGTTTTGGAAAAACCTTTAACTTAAGCAAAGAAAAAGAAGAAAGGTTTTAAAAACTTTATCGGGGCCTGACAAGGTTCTCACAACCATGTCAGGGCCCGAAAGGCTTTTGAAAGTTACCTTAAGGACTTAGCCAAAAAGAAGAAAAGGGAAGGAAAAAGAAGGTTTTGACAACCTTGTTGGGACCTGACAAGGTTCTCAAAACCTTATAAAACTCTGACGAGAGAAGGACTTAGCCAATTATTTGAACTTCTAGAAGATGGGTTTTTTGATGCGAACTAGAAGAGTGGTAATGCAACTACTAGAGGTCATTTTTAGGTATGATGGACCATTAGGGATCTCTCATATTGGTTTTTTGTGATGGGTCCTGCAAAAAAGGATGGGTTGCACAAAGTGTCAATAGTAACCAAAAGAGATAGATCTAGATAAGTATTCCTAAAAGAAGCTCTTCTAGAAGATGAAGTTGCACATGCCAAGGATTAATGAATAATGATGCTTGATTGCAAAAACAAAGACCTCCTTTGAAAGCCATATTTTGACCGGTTATTCTTGAAAAACTCATAAAAATGTATTCATTTGCAACAAGGATAATCTCCATGTCCCCCTCAAGTGAAGTTCAACAAGTGCAATTCTCTAAGGAGGGCAACAAAACTTTAAACGTGTAGATCAAAGCATGCTCTAACAGGTATAACCCATTATTGGCAATCAAGTTAGGATTATTGCTAAGAATGGGTCGATCCTAACTCATCTATAAGAAACTATTAAATATTGGACATTTTTCAAGTTTTTGGAAAATTTAACCTCATTCATGGTTCACAACAAAAACTAAACAATTTTTGTGATTAGTGGATAAAGACTTCATCAACTCAAAAAACATCCTTAAAAGAGCAGGGAAGGAAACCCTTTGGACCCCCTCTAAATAAGACCCTAAGTGTCATAAAACATAAAAATTGAATTAAAAAAAAACTAAACCCTAAATTATCCTATTTTACAACTCTTTTTACTCATAAAAACAAAAAAAAATTTAATTCAAATTTAAATAAAATATTTTTAACCTCTTAATCAAATACAAACATAAACTCATATAACTCAAATCAAATTCTTTAAACAAATCTTTCTACTATTGTCTTACTTTGAAAAAAAAAATATTAAATGTTTTTTTAATTATAAAAACAAAATTCAAACTAACACATATACCTACAACAAAACTGAGGATCATATATTGGCCACCATAACAAACACCTTTCACATCACCGAATCACATTTGTTAGACTTTCCCACATTAAATTTTATGCTTTTTTTATCACCAAGGTTTGTTACAAAAGTAACTAGTGCAATTATGAAGGTATATTAATATTGAGTAAGTGCATTGAATAGAACAGTCCAATATGTTATAAATAAAATATCTTCAAATGTAAGATCAAATTTGGAATTTTTTTGGGCCCTTACGTGGAATAGTCGATGGAGAGCTAGGCGAAGGGGGCAATAACAATTTCATTAAACTTGCATTTTAAATAAATAAAGAAAATATTTTAATATAAAAATATATGGCTTTATCGAACTTGAGTGTACACAAAGGTTTCGTGTGTATCCCTCCCTCCAATTAAGATAACATGTCACGTAGAGTGTATTTGTTAGTCTGGTCATATTTTTTTATAATTTTTTATATTAATTTTTTAAAATTATTGGATCATATAGATATTAATATTTTTGTTTGTATGTAGTTGATTATAATTTATATTAAAATTTTATTTTATATTGAATTGTAATGAATAGAGGACGATTCTATTGAAGTTATTTAAGGATTGAACGTGACTTTCAAGAGATATGAATATTTGTGGACAGAGTAAGCAAAGAACATATTGTCATCTTTATGGAGTAATCAAAGAATAGACCATCATCCTTATCAATTTAACTTAGCGAATTGAACTATATTTCTTTGATATAATATATTTTTTAATTTTATCTATTATATGATTCCAATAATCATTATCGATACTATTAGTAAAGGTAATAAATTATCTAATTATTTATTTACATTTACATATAAGAATACCTAGTATTTGGAGTAGTTTCATTACCAAATATTTGTTGAAATACTTTGTGTTATATTTTGTAATTATCGAAGATATTTTATAGCTAAGCTATTGAAACACTAATAGTTGAAATGAGATAAAATAAAATCTTTTATACATTATAATCTTGAACAACATAGTTTATAAATGACTTATAGTATATATATGACTTTCATTTTCTTACCATATAAAACACACATAATTATAATTTAATATAAAATATACATATTCTATATTTCCAAATAAAAGGAATTTAATTTTTTTTTTTTTAAATTGATAACTTCAATAATGAATTTAAGTCAGATAAGTGACATAAGATAAATATTTGACAATGAATTGAGATCACATATGTTAGAAAAAAAGTGATAGTTTGTTACTCTCTTTTGAAGAAATTATCCTTAATTTTATACCAATGGAAATGTAACCTTAGCCAAGAGGTGATGTTAAGAGTTTTTCATATACTAACTATTACATCATATTGATTTATGCTTTGGATATGGGCAAGGAGATAAGTGAACAAGATGGATTTATCGATCTACATTGTGAAAGGTTGGAAGAAGATTGTAGTTGACAAAAATTATTAAATCATTATCAATATAATAAAGGGTGGCACTATGAAATCTTTTATTATAGATGAAGTTAAATAGTTAGGCAAGTTGAAAAACTTCATTGAAAGTGGCAGCTTTGGTGGCTAGTAAAGGTATGGATTTTTTTTAGATATTTTTTGAAAGGTTTGAAATGTAATTTTTTAAAAATAAATTCATATTTTAATTTTATCAATGTTTTAGATAATATTCTTGATCTATTATGATAAATCTAGATTATGATTTAGAATATGTTTAAAATAAAAATATATATAATTTATTCTAGAAAATCTATATTTTAATTGAATGGAGAGTAAAATATTTATATGATTTTGTGTAAATTATGTTTCTTTACTTTGCAATATCTCTTTTTTTGTAATTGTTTTCCATTCTTATTCTATCATGTAATTTATCTCTATTAAAATAAAGGGTTGAGAATCTTGTTGTAAAACAAGGTGAAGAAAGCTTGCAATATGAACTTTAATCAATAGTAATTGTAGATTTGAATCCAAAGATTAACCCTTAATATGAATGTGATTGCAATACACTTCTTTGAATAACTCTATAAAATCCAACAACACCCTATTACCTACAAGTCTGAATGAATAACTCTAGCTTAAGGCCCTAATTCATAGAAACTTGTGGGGATGAATACCACCATGGTATCACCAAACAACATGTAGTAAAACCACATGGAAAAACCCACCCCTACCTCCTTTCCAACCATAAAATCTACCCAAAATAAAAACTTACAGCTGTCATAAGGCATCTCTCATGCATGGATGCCTAGGGAAGGAATTTGTCATAAATACAATCATAAAAGGTGCCATAGTTGTCATAGTGTCATAGATACTCTTACAACTTATGACGGATGCCATAACCCTCCAAAAATAGGAGATTCCAAATGGGACACCTAGCTATTTTGTCATTTTCCCATAAGACAAATGGTAACTCTAACTTCATCTTTACATGAGTTCTTTCGCCACTGTTAGTTAAACAAGTTCACCTCTTATGGGTAATTTACAAAAGACATTAGGAAAATAATTAATTAAAGGATTTACACGGTTGATGTCATGTAATCCTAACATTCTCCAACTTGACATCATACATTGTAAAACTAACATTCTTATATACCCACTTGCATCCAATGGGATTCCTTCCTTTGGGAAAACTAACAAGATCCTAGGTATCACAACTATCAAAAGCCATCATCTCCTCCTGCATTTCCTGTATCCAAGATTCACTTTCTTCGGAAGAGAGAGCCTCCTTATCAGATTTAGGTTCATTGTTAGTACTTAATAAAGAAAACTTACAACAGAAATTTGGTGGGATATACCTATCAACTAGATTTCATTGTCTTGTGGACCTTCTCAAAGGTGGAGAAAGAGGTTCTTCCTCATGTTCTTCATTATGATCAACTTCCTCTGTTATAATAGATTCTTTAGAACTTCCACTTGAACTCTATTCTTCTTCTCCATCTTCTAATCCATATCTTTGTTCTTCCACATGTGCATCTTCCTGCTTAATTTCAAAGTGCACTATCTTTGTCTTTACCTTTGGTTATTCTTCTTCCGAGTTAGCTCTAAATTCCTTAAAATCACATCTCTAGAAAATATCATTTTACAGATTAGAAGATTTCTATTGAGAAAATATGTCTCAACCTTGCAATTACATAAGGCATTGTTGATACATAAGGTACTGTTCATCCAACGATGACAATCTGAATCAATAGCCTAAGAATAAAAAAGTGCGCTTCTATACAAGGGCACAAGACTGTTAAATTACCAAAGTGTGACATTTTTACAAACACATTGGCTATTGAAAAGGCATGCCCTATTAATAATTTACAAACGTGCATGGGTTTTGTATTCGCGTAGAAAAATCGTGTGGCTTTATTACAAACGTGCAACCATTGATTTAAGGCAACTGCGTTGTTGTAGAGCTGTCACACATTTGTACAAAGGCACAATATCGGTTGCAAAGATGTGCAGGAATCAGGGTCTCACACCTTTGTTTTCCTAAATTCTATACTAAATTTTGCTAACAAAAAAAAGGTTACACAGAAAGTTTTTTGAAGCACATATCTGGCCACCTATCCCAGGAGGGCACTGTTGGCAAAACAAGGACATACAACTAAGAGGGAGGGGAATCAATTGTCACAGATTATTTAAACTTTTCAAACTTAACTTAATCTCAAATTTGATGAATGAACAATGAACCATAAACAATAAACACATCAGAAACACATAAAACACCAAGATTTTTATGTGGAAACCCTATTAGGGGAAAAACCACAGTGGATGTTAGTCCACAATATTATACCCTGTTAAAAGTATAAAGAAGAATAATGGGAATGCACATGCATTCGGGAACACTGCCTAGAGCTCACTGCTCAAATACAAGAGGGCTCACTTCCCAAGGAAGACACACTGTCTTACAAAAAAATAGATTAGATTTGTAGGGTATGAATTGAGAAAATAGCTTCTGTAAAAGTCTGATTACAATTCTGGTTAAGCACATAGACACTCCTTAACACTTCGCTCAAACTTATTCACACTCTACTCTACAATTGAATGATTAGGTCACTATTCACACACTTGCACTTTCTCTGGAACTTCTTCACACCACACACCTACATAACTTCACACAAACATTTGCTCTTATATATCCACAACATGGATTTACATCAACAACTTCGTCAGCCAAAATATAAAACATTTTTCAATGTCGGCCCAAATTTACAAATAAATTTTTAATTTGAATCAAACACCGTCAGCCAATATTATGTTGTGGCCCAAAACAAAATAGATATATATTTAAAATAAAAAAAATTAAGAAATAACATATTTTATCTTACAATAGAGGAAGAAGGATCTAACATATTAGAACCACCTAACTTTTCATCGAAGTTAAGAATAGTGTTGAAGTCACCTATCATTATCCAAGGAGTCAAAGGGAAAAGAGAAAATGTATCTAATGAATTCATAGGATGATTTTACCTTGAATATTTTAAGGTGTACAAACATTAGTTAGAAAAATAGAGCTACTTGAATAAAAATGTGCCAACAAAGGAGATTGAATTTTCACAAGCTATTAAGAGGGAAGGATTAAGTTGGAAAAAATCCCATACAAAATCCAAACCACCTAAAGATCCATGAGCCCCAATATAGTAGAATTAGATAATTTTCTAGAGCTTAGAGGAGATGGAACCCATTTCTTAAATAAAGAGTTTCATTTCTGGAAGAAAAATGATATCATGATTATGCTCCCAATTAAGATCCCAAACAACTTTTGGTGATGGGTGCTTCTCAAACCCCTAGTATTTCATGAAATAAAAATCATTTATGGGGAGTAGAGAAGTGAGAATATATTGTTCAAATAACACAATATTCCACCAAGGATTACCCAGTCATCTTCATCTTTTCCCAATTGCTTCTTCTCTCAGCCCTAGAAATCTTATCTAAGGAATTATTTTTTAGATTATTTTGTTGAAGGCCTAAAAGAAGTAGAATTTTATTCTTAGAATCATCCTTTGGGTTGTATGCAAAAGATTCTTTTATTAATAC
The DNA here is from genome assembly GCA_007258455.2 of Sequoia sempervirens. Taxonomy (NCBI): domain Eukaryota; kingdom Viridiplantae; phylum Streptophyta; class Pinopsida; order Cupressales; family Cupressaceae; genus Sequoia; species Sequoia sempervirens. The sequence continues at coordinate 267,100,577 of VDFB02281492.1, forward strand.
AAAAGAGTGGTATCTCTAATAAGAGTATTTATAGTGAACAAAGAGGTGGCAATCATAGGGGTATTTACTTTATTATCTTCTTGATGTTGGTCCAATTCCTTAATAAAACTAGAAGAGATAGGGATACCCACATTTGGCTCGGTATGTGCAATTTGAAATCATCATGAGTTCCAACTAATTGAGGAGATACCTAAGAATTCCTAGATCGAATGCTTGGAATGTTGGGGGATACTCGGCCATTGTCGAATTAGACACCAAATTTTTTTCTAGGATATCAATTTTTTTATTAAACTTTCCTCCTAAAAATTTTCATTTATGGAAATTTGATTTCCTCCCTTTATTGTGATTTTTAAAATGCATAAAACCATCTAGATCTAATTCATCTCTATGGGTAAGAATTCTTCCTTTTCTTTATCTTTTACTATAGAAATATCCAAAAGAGGTTGGAGGAGTTGTGACCATTTGTGTGAAGTTTCTTTGTAAATTCCCACATGATAGTGCAAGGGGTGGGCTTTGTAGTCTAGTTATTGAATAAATTGCATGTTTTCCAATCTACTTTCTAGAGAGTTAGGTAGAGGTTCGTTGATATCAATTTCAACAAAAATATGGGAATAAGTAGTTAACTTCTTTTCATCATCATATGAGAGAAACCTATGCATTTTTTCAGGACTATAGTGATGGATTGTAATGTTATATCTCCAAAACTACATGGGTAACTATTGTCACATAAAATTTCACCCCGTTGAAACTAGACTCAACGTTCTAATGACACAATGGAAATGACCTCAAGGTGTGGGACCTTGAAAGTTGAGCTCAAGTCTCTAGAGAAGGTTGACTTCCTCTTTTGATCCAAGTGCAAATGTGTTGGTCCAACCCAACAGATGAAATCCTACCACTATCCAACTCTAACAGTTCTCAGGGGAAAAGTGATAGAAGGAATGCATGAGAGGGAAATGGGAGTTGATACACCAAGATAGAAATGTGTTTCTTCCTAGCCTAAGATTGCACAATACATCAATAAATCAACCAAAATAATCACTAAAATATGAAGGTAAGTGATATTTACTCAACATGCAAAAGATAATAGGAATAATATTTGAATTTCATTAATATAAGGCATAAAAGCCAAACTTTACAATGATAGAATGCAAAAGTGCAGTTTCTACTATAGAAAATTGTGAGAGGGGCCCAAAGGAAGAACACTTAAAAAAGCATACAATTATTTCCTTTATAGCTCAAACATAATTGAGATGACTTTGGAACAAACTCTAACCCTACTAAGGTTAGGAGAAGATCTGATCTAATTAGATATCAAGATAGGGCCATCAAATCTCACATTGAGATCGACCTGGAAAACCTTGATGTGTATGCCATGCCTCTATATTGAATGTTTTGTAAGTGCAAAAAAGAGAACTCTTGCAAAATCTACCATAAAATCTAGTCTACAATAGAAGGAATGTCCCTTCCCAAAAAAAGAGGTATCAGTACCACTTTTACATTGAATATGACATAGAAATCTATGAAGAATAAGCCCTGCAATAAGAAAATCCGATCCTGGTAGCTAAAATTGTCGCTCGGTCATTATTGCAAGTACTCCTACAAAATGGTTCGGTCCAAGATGGAGGACCAAGATCAAATCTCTTTAGAAAGTTTAAAAAATGATTGTTTATCTATGTAAGATATAAGATCAATGGCTTGTGCACCCCCTAAAACTTGTGCAAACCTTTTTTTAAATATCTCCAAGAGAGAACATGCTATGAAGAGGTAATGCACTCCAATAACATTATGACATGTGTTGACATCTTGTGCACCTCACCTAGTGTAGTTTTGCAATGCACTTGGCTCATAAAAATATGCTCTAAAGAAACTCAACATTGCAATGGGAAGCTGCCACTTTCCCTCACATCATTCATCTCAGCCCTGTGCATTTCTATTTTGCACTAGAGGTAAGGGAACACACTAGGAAGAGGGTATGCATTATTAGACATGAGTCCTAAGGAGGTCATGCTTCTCAACCGTTAAATGATCTATTTAATCATGTGCACAAAATTTGTTTTTAAGATCATAGTAGGGAAAGAAGGGGCTGGAGAATGGGAACAAACTTGGACCAAGAGGACTTAGGTCCAAAATTCCATTTGAGGTTCTAAAATCTGAAGGGATGAAATAAAAAGAGAAGAAAGAAAAAGGGGTGTTTGAGTTTGGAAGTGGTTTTGAAACCCTCGTCGCGGCCTCGACAAGGTTCTCGAAACCACTTTGGAGTCCTCTAGGAAGAAAAAAGAAGACAAGGGAAATGAGGTTTTGAAATCCTCATCGGGGCTCGACAATGGTTTTGAAACCTTCATCGGGACCCAATGAAGTTTTCAAAACTTAGTTTCCGAAAGAAGAAGAGAAAGGAGAGAAAGAAAATAAAAGAAAAATAAGAAGGAAGAAAAGATGAAGAAAAGGTCAACGTCGGGGTCAAAGGGTGGTTTTGAAACCATCGTCAAGACCTGGCAAGGTTTTGATAACCACTTCAAGTCCCGAAGGGGTTTCAGAAAAACCTTTAACTTAAGCAAAGAAAAAGAAGAAAGGTTTTAAAAACTTTATCAGGCCCCGACAAGGTTCTCACAATCGTGTCAGGGCCCGAAAGGCTTTTGAAAGTTACCTTAAGGACTTAGCAAAAAAGAAGAAAAGGGAAGGAAAAAGAAGGTTTTGACAACCTTGTTGGGCCCCGACAAGGTTCTCAAAACCTTATAAAACTCTGACGAGAGAAGGACTTAGCCAATTATTTGAACTTCTGGAAGATGGGTTTTTTGGTGCGAACTAGAAGAGTGGTAATGCAACTACTAGAGATCATTTTTAGGTACGATGGACCATTAGGGATCTCTCATATTGGTTTTTTGTGATGGGTCCTGCAAAAAAGGATGGGTTGCACAAAGTGTCAATAGTAACCAAAAGAGATAGATCTAGATAAGTATTCCTAAAATAAGCTCTTCTAGAAGATGAAGTCACACATGCCAAGGTTTAATGAATAACGATGCTTGATTGCAAAAACAAGGACCTCCTTTGAAAGCCATATTTTGATCGATTATTCTTGAAAAACTCATAAAAATGTATTCATTTGCAACAAGGATAATCTTCATGTCCCCCTCAAGCCGTCAAGTTCAACAAGTGCAATTCTCTAAGAAGGGCAACAAAACTTTAAACATGTAGATCAAAGCATGCTCTAATAGGTATAACCCATTAGTGGCAATCAAGTTAGGATTATTACTAAGAATGGGTCGATTCTAACTCATCTATAAGAAACTATTAAATATTGGACATTTTTCAAGTTTTTGGAAAATTTAACCTCATTCATGGTTCACAACAAAAAGTAAACATTTTTTTGTGATTAGTGAATAAATACTTCATCAACTCGAAGAACATCCTTAAAAAAGTAGGGAAGGAAATCCTTTGGACCCCCTCTAAATAAGGCCGTAAGTGTCATAAAACATAAAAATTAAATTAAAAATAACTAAACCCTAAATTATCCTATTTTACAACTCTTTTTACTCGTAAAAACAAAGTTTTTTTTTAATTCAAATTTAAATAAAATCCTTTTAACCTTTTTATCAAATACAAACATAAACTCATATAACTCAAATCAAATTCTTTAAACAAATCTTTCTACTATTGTCTTACAAAATTCAAGCTAACACATATACCTACAACAAAACTTAGGATCATTTATTGGCCACCATAACAAACACCTTTCACATCACCGAATCACATTTGTTAGACTTTCCCACATTAAATTTTATGATTTTTTTATCACAAAGTTTGTTAAAAAAGTAACTAGTGCAATTATGAAGGTTTATTAATTAATATTGAGTAAGTGCATTGAATACAACAGTCCAATATATTATAAATAAAATATCTTTAAATGTAAGATCAAAATTGGAATTTTTTGGGCCCTTAGTGGAATAGTCGATGGAGACCTAGGCGAAGAGGGCAATAATAATTTCATTAAACTTGAATTTTAAATAAATAAAGAAAATATTTTAATATAAAAATATATGGCTTTATCGAACTTGAGTGTACACAAAGGTTTCGTGTGTATCCCTGCCTCCCTCCAATTAAGATAACATGTCCACGTAGAGTGTATTTTTATTTTTTAAAATTATTGGATCATATAGATATTAATATTTTTGTTTTTATGTAGTTGATTATAATTTATATTAAAGATTTGTTTTATATTGAATTGTAATGAATAGAGGGTTAGTCTATTGAAGTTATTTAAGGATTGAACGTGACTTTCGGGAGATATGAATATTTGTGGACGAAGTAAGCAAAGATCATATCATCATCTTTATGGAGTAATCAAAGAATAGACCATCATCTTTATTAACTTGGCTCACGAATTGAACTATATTCCTTTGATATAATGTATTTAAGGCAAGAATACTAAAGGCTCAGTGTTCCAAGTGGCTAAAAGGCCATCAATGTAGTTAAGATAACATGTCACATAGAGTGTATTTGTTAGTTTGGGGTCATAGTTTTTTATAATTTTTTATTTTTATTTTTAAAAATTATTGGATCATATAGATATTGATATTTTTGTTTTTATGTAGTTGATTATAATTTATATTCAGAATTTGTTTTATATTGAATTGTAATGAATAGAGGACGAGTCTATTGAAGTTATTTAATTTCGGGAGATATGAATATTTGTGGACGAAATAAGCAAAGATCATATCATCATCTTTATGGAGTAATCAAAGAATAGACCGTCATCTTTATTAACTTAACTCATGAATTCATTCCTTTGATATAATATATTTGTTCATCTTATTAGTTTTACCAAGCAGAAAACTAATGTATTCATCCAATTTATTGGTTGTCAACAAATAAACCAATGACATGATAGAATTAAAATAGTTTGATCAAATTTTCTAATGTATATTTTTTTCAGCTTTTTTAAAATACTTTAAACTAATTTATATCTCATTCTATTGGATAATAATTGTGAATAGTAATATTAGTGTGCTTAAGATATGAAATCTTTAACTATTTAATTTTGACTATCAAAAAGTTAATAGTGCAAATGTATTTTCATGTCACTTTTCAATTATATTTATTGTCCTATTTGATAAATGCCATTATTTTTTATTTAAAAGATTGTGGGCCAATGAATATAAATAATTTAATCATAGTTAAGACAATTTTAATTTATTGAAAAGATGAAATAGAGAAAATATGAGAAATTGTGATTAAAATAATTAATAATAATATAAATAAAATTTATATCTACTAATTTAAAATATTTTAAAAATTAACAATAAAAAATAATATTTAATAAAAGATGATGAAGAATTATATTTTTTGATCAATTTTATATTTATGTGTTTCATATAGTTTCCTCAAAAAGCACTATATGTAAATTCTAACATCTTTTATCAATTTAAAGTTAAATGCATTCGTGATCAAATGTAATTTTGACTTTTTTTAGACTATACAAATAGGTAGCCCCCCTTATAAACTACACTGTGTGTGGTTAACCTTTTTTCATGTGATTGGTGATGTCAGCTCGACATGCCTTCTGGTACATAGGATGCTTTAGCCAATCGAGCTAGGCCCCTTGTCCCCAAATGAAATTATGAATTACATCATATTTAGAGCTTTAATTGTCATTTGGCATTGCCTCTCTTTCATTAACATTTGCAACATAATTCTAAGTTTTGTTGAATTAGGTTCTTTTATTTTAACTTTTAAACATCGTTTAGAAGATTTTTTTAAAAGTAATTCAACAAATTTCATTTTATTAGTAGTGTTAGCAAATTAATTATAGACATGATAGGTGGCAAAGTATTTCCACTAGATTTAGAATACACTATTTTTTATGGTTGAATTTCAATCGTATTAATGTCTTGAATAATATTGAATAATGTTGTATACATCATGATACTGAAAAGACATACAATTCTAAAAAAATGTACAAATCTATGATGAGATATGTCACCCAGCAAATCCAATCAATATTAACTTCATTGATAAGACATATACAATATTATCTTAAACAAAACATAGAAAAATCTTGTTGCATAGCTTTTAGAAGAACTCAATAATTGTTTTAAATAATATGAAACAATACTTTGTTCATAATGTTTGGTGTAAACCAAAATTCTAAGAAATGGATCTAATTTACCTATCGCATGTATTCATACCTTTAATCTCAATATATACGTACAAATAGGACAACATACATTATAATAGAGACATGATTATTTGAAATCAAATCATGCAGCAACTACTCTATCTAGCAATAACTATTAGCAAGAACTTGACGCAATGTGTCTCTTGTTCATTATATGATTTCAATAATCATTATCAATACTATTAGTAAAGGTAATAATTTATCTAATTATTTATTTACATTTGCATATGAGAATACCTAGTATTTGGAGTAAATTCATTACCAAATATTTGTTGAAGTACTTTGTGTTATATTTTGTAATTATCAAAGATATTTTATAACTAAGCTATTGAAACATTAATAGTTGAGATGGAACAAAATAAAATCTTTTATAGATTATAATATTGAACAACATAGTTTATAAATGACTTATAGTATATATAATTACTTCATTTTCTTGTCATATAAAACACATATGACTATATTTTAATACAAAATATACATATTCTATATTTCCAAATAAAAAAATAAATATTTTTGAAAATTAATAACTTCAATATTCTAAATAAAATGAATTTAAGTCAAATAAGTGAAATAAGATAAATATTTAATAATGAATTGAGATTGAGTATGTTAGAAAAAAATTATAGTTTGTTACTCTCTTAAATGAAGGTAATTATCCTCAATTTTATACCAATGAAAATGTAACCTTAGCCAAGAGGTGATGTTAAGAGTTTTTCATATACTAACCATTAAATCATATTGATTTATGCTTTGGATGTGGGCAAAAGACACGTGGACAAGATGGTTTTATCAATCTACATTGTGAAGGGTTGGAAAGAGTTTGTAGTTGACAAAAAATATTAGATCTAAAGGGCGGAATTATGGAAACTTTTATTATAGATGAAGTTAAACAGTTAGGCAAGTTGAAGAACTTCATTGAAAGTGGCAGCTTTGATATGGATATATATTTTTTTAAAGTGTATTTTAAGTAAATTTTGGGAGATATTTTTTGAAAGGTTTGAAATGTAATTTTTCTAATATAAATTGTATACTTTGATTTTATCAATGTTTTAGATCATATTATTGATCTATTATGATAATTATAAATTATGATTTAGAATATCTTTAAAATTAAAATATATATAATTTATTTTAGAAAATCTACATATTAATTTAATGGAGAGTAAAATATTTATATGATTATGTATAAATTATGTCTATTTACTTTGCAATGCTTTTTTTTGTATAATTATTATTTTTTTTGTATTCTTATCATATAATTTATCTCTATAAAAATAAAGGGCTAAGAATCCTGGTGTTTTAATAGTCCATATGCTTATTCATTGGGTATAGGTTAACAGACATCTTTAAATGACTATTCAAAGTAAAAAATAGATAGCAAAACAATTTTAAAGAAGGGATTTCTAAATAAAATAAAAAAGGTAAGGGTAATTAAAGAAAGTTTAGAATGAGAATAATAACAAATCTAAAGATGGGAAAATTGTATTTGAGAACACAAATTATAATTATTTTATTTGAAGGATAAACAATAATTGATTTTTCTGATAGAGTGTATATATCATATCATATTTGTTTGGGGCATAATCCTAACCTTATCTTTATTATGTCAATGAGTGTATACATTCAACAAGACTTATTACTACAAGTCTCTTCTAAGCCATTTAAATTCAATGATAGGCCAAGGGCCACTTAACCAACCAAATTATTAAGACATTTGAATGAAATTAAAAAAATGCATTGAGAAAAGTTTCATAAAATAAACAACAAGACTTCAAATTTATTATAACCTTGTACCGAATTATACTTAATTAAATCTAACACATAATGGTAAAATCCCAAATAAAACACCTTTATTAAAGATTGTCTCTCTTTAAATCCTCCCTTATATGAATCACATATAAGATATAATAAGAGTTACAACCACCCAAATGTAACACACATCACTTCTTGCATAGTCCACAACAAATAGAATGTTACCAAAATTGAGATAGAATTGGGGTTATGCTTATCTACTGCTGTGTATGATTCCTGTGTTCAAACAGTGCCATACATTGGTCCCTTTGTAAATAGGAGACTGTTTTTGCTGGAGGGCTCTTTTGCTTCTAGCAATCTCCTATTTTTCCTGCTCTGTTTATGTATTCTTATGTAATTTTTTCTTTTTTTAATAAAGCTTTTATTCCAATAAAAAAAAAAAATTGAGATAGAATAAACTACAAAACATTAAACATTTAGTCTGCCTCTTTTATAAAGACATCTTAAATGATAGTTTTAGTAGTAGTAAACTAATATTTTAACATGAAACACTTATCCTTAGGAATATATTTCTACGAATCTTCATATTACCTTATCCATATTATAAAATATAAATAATTTTGTTATATTTTTTAGGTAGAATATTAACCTTGACTATTTTATCTTCAAGCATAGCCATGAAAAAGATAATTCAGTTTACCTATATTATTATTTTGTATGAATTTTAATTAAGTATTACTACTCAATCCACCAATCATTTTTAAAGAATTATAATGTTAAAAATTTTAATATTGGGATATGAATATTTTTTAAAACAACCTATAGTAATGGTCACTCTATAAGTTTGTATATGTAGGTCTATAGCATTTACCAAATTTAGCAGTGTAATAAAAATCTCTCTAAAACTCTTTGTTTGAATTTTTTATTTCAACTTTAAGTGATAATGGGTTTTCATAGCTTAGGGGAGATCCCTACAACCCCCCTACCCCCATGGGTCTTGATGGTACTATCTTAGGCAGTCCCTTAGGGACCTTTTCAAGTGTTTCAAATGGTGGGTCCATGGGTTGGAAGAATGAACTCATGGGTGATGACTGTGGGGAACATTTGCCTAGGAAAACTAACCTAGTGTTTTTGGTGTCAGATGAAGGAATGACTATTAGGCTATCAGACTCCACTATCAACAAAATTTTGTCCTCAATGGGAAGCATGTTGGTGGGGAAGTTTTTCTCCCTCCACCCTAACATTGATATAGTTAGAAAATTGATCTTGGCCAAATAGAAGTTGAAGGGTAGCATCTTTGTTTGCACAATGGTAGGTGATTTGTTCCTTTTCACTTTTATTACTCAAGAGTATATCCTACATGTTTTTGCTAGTGGTTCGTGGATCCTTGGAAAAATGCCATTTTCTATTGGGAATCGATCTTTGACCCTAAGGTAGACCTAAATAAAGCTGCTCTAGTTTGGTTTTCCTCCTTGGTATCCCACTAGATTTTTGGGATGGGGAAATATTCACTCATGAAACAATTACTTGAGTCCATAAAAAGAGCTAAGCATGCTCAAGGAATAGGGGTTTTAACAGACATATTACTTGATAAGGCATCACAAATTAGGGATGTCATTATTCCTCAACATGGATGGACCCTATTTGAGTATGGATATCAGAGAATTAAATTTGATAGGTTGATATCAAATTTGTGGACTCAAGATTTGGGGAAATTGGTTGTTCCCAAAATTTTCATTAATCTTGACCTGATTAAAGCCATAGCTCAGAGTTATGATGCAATAAAAAAGGTAATTAAAAGTGATAAGGGTGCCCCCTTGTTAGAAATATCAAGACAAACCATTGTGGATAAATTTTAATTGAATGTTTCAGCAAGTATTAGTATTGATTTTCAAGCCTTGAGCAAAGAGTGGACAAAGGATACGCACAACTTCAAGGTTTTGTGGCTCCCTCAACATTGAAGGAGAGGTCCAAATAGAAAATTGGTATGGTTTTCCAAAGATGGGGTAGAGCCTTTTTACTTTGACATATTTGAGGACTACTTTATCAACACCTACTTTGCATTGTGCCAAGTATTGGGAGAGGACTACAAGATCTAAATGTGTATCCACATGATGACGCTTCTGCTCATATTTAGCATAGAGATGTCAATAGAGGGTTTGATTTTTCTTCGTACATTGTTGACGAAATACACAAGAAATTGAGAGATTTAAAAGATTCAAATGCTAGAGTGTACTTCAAGTGGTACTCTCTTTTATGCTACTTAATTTTATACACTAGAGTGAATATTTGAGTAGGCATTTGAATTTGAAGATTAATGCTGAGGAGGGAAATAGGTTGATAGTCTAGATGAGGAAATATATTTAGGATTCTCATTTTCCTTCTACCAATTATCTAGCCTTTGAGAATATTTTTTTGCAAGATATTTTGAAGAACCTTGGCCTTCAGCCAAAGGAAAGAATATTTGAGAAGGTCATCAAATTCCTCAGGTCCCTACAGTTTGATCCTAAGAAGGAGATTGACCATAACTGGGGAAATTGGTACCTACATTCTAATTGCACAATATTAAGTGATTATGGTACCCCAATTCAACCACATTGTCTTCCAAGATTTGCATCTGATAGGTTAGCATTCATGGAGATATTGTAGTAGTTGAATTAAATCCCATTTTAGGTTGATAAAGAATGGATCACTCATCCACGTTGGAATTCTTTTTTCCTATTTCAAAATTACTATAAAATATGGGTTAGAGGTCTTGCCCTCTATGTTGCAAAGTTATAGAATGAAGGTTGATCTTGTAAGAAATTGTGATCCAGAAGGATACATAAATCAAATGAGGTTGGCACGAGGAAGATCACAATATTATCACCACTTTCCATGCCTATGGTGATGTGATTAGAAAACTTCAGACATATGAGCTTGTGAAAGAGAGAAAATAGAATTGGACATTCATAGTTCAAATAGAGCAGAAGAGAAAAATAAATAATCCCTCTTATAGGGGTGCCTTTGCTGATATTTTGAATCCTATTGAGAGGATGGAGAAATTACTCAGTAGCTCTGATAATAGTTCATGTTTCAAAAGGTTCCCTATTAAGAAAAGGCATAATGAAGTGGAAATTGAGCAACCAATTCAAGAAAGAGCATTACTAGCTCGATCTTCAATGCACCCTGTAAACTAGCCATTTAATACTAGTTGTGTTCAACCATTGGTTGATTATTCAATAAACCTTGAGGATATGGGAGAGAGTAGGTAGGAGGAATAGGATGTTATTGAGAGCATGCCTAGTGAAGATGAGGTCGATCAATACTTTCCCCCTCCCCAAGTTGATCAAGGAGATGAAAAAGTTCCTTCTAATAGGCTTGATGGATTTATATGATGAAGACATAATTGATGATGATGTTAGAGTCCTAGCATATACTTAGTTCATGACTAATGATATTTTTATAACATCTAAGGAATTTAAGGATTTTATCATTAAGATTAGGCAAGACGAGTTTCATGAAAGGTTGAATAGGGAAAAATAAGGAGTGGTTCCTTCACAATATGAGGAAGTTACTAAGAAAGTCCTCTAAGAGATAGACTTTGATGCCTCAAGGATCACTCTTGAAGAAGGAAGAATAATTGTAAAGGAGAGTGGGTTGCTTCCATTGCTCAAGAATGGGATCTTACTTCAGCAATTTCTTTGGATACAATAAGAAATCAAGATGAATATGCCTTTACATCAGATGAGTAGGCTAAACAAGCCTATTTTGGATTAGGCTTCAGCTCGACATTGAAAACCCTAGCTATTTGGGAAATGGCCCTAGCTTCTAATAAGACAAGAGTAGCATAATTGGTCTAAGAGTTATCTAAGAACTTGATTATAAAAATAATATCAGACACTTCAGCTCCTTAGGTTGCATCCTTGGTATCACACACTACCATGTTTAGTGAAGCAACTGAAAAAAGGAAACAAGCTGAGTATGATAAATTACATGTCATTCATGTAAAATTATAGAATGAATATAATAAGGTTGAATGGAAATGGATATCCCAAAAAGCCATCTGAGAACTAGTATATGCCTGGATAGTATCTTATATTTTTTATGATGCAAGCTTATACAACTATGTATTAAAGTGAAAAAAAACACAATTTAATTTCCCATCTCATTAACCATTAGAGGAAAGAATTGTAGTTTTTAGATCATTGAAAAATTTAGCAACATAACATGTAAATTAATAATTAAAGAGAAAAAGAATAGATAGAAGAGAAAGAACATAGATATACGTGGGGAAAACCATTTCAAGTAAAAAACCCCACACTCCAACAACACAAATCAATTTATTATAAGTAACAAAACCAATTATAATATAATTACTGATTCTATACTCATGTAGGCTTAAACCAATGTATCTATCCATAACAATATTGTTACAATACACTTGCAGGCTCACAACCTAAACTTGGAGATTATATCTTTCTCTTCTAGAGAAAATATGACATCATAACACCTGTGAATAACACTCCTCTCGTGACTCCTCTAGAATAACACTTGTATATATAGAGTATATGGTGCAAAGGATAGAAGTTTCCTCAAACCCATGCCCTTTCACAAAAATGCAACAAGAAAGGTACTGCATACAAAAGCATGCAACATGCACATGCAAAAAAGCACTTGTCAAAAATATAGGCATCCACATTCCAAGTTTGACTCAATTAGGAATAAAAATTGTATCCATGCACAAATCCCCTTGCAAATAGCAACTTCCAATCTTCTATTTTCAAAGAGGGTTCCAACTTCCACAAAAGTAGGTACATGCCATAGTTAACTCAACATGCCTTTACACATGTCACCTTCATGTAACTTTGAGAATTTTTTATAAACTTCTCTCTCCAAATGAGTGCCCAAGTAACAAGTGCCACTTTGGCGTGCCTCCACGAAGTAGGCACAAGCAAAAATTATTCCATGAAGCACCTAGGTGACAAGTGGCACTCTATCAAGCTCCACACCTTGCATGTAGGATATAAGTCTCCCTGACGGGTCCCACAAAGTGCTATGGCAACTATTATACTTGGAAACTATGGATACTTCAATATTTGCACAAATATTTATCCCAAAAATAATGCTAGGAAGCAAATTTTGAGACACCTTACTCCCATCAAGGGTGGTAGCTCAGTTACCTCAACCTTAGGTTGCTTCATCTTCTCATCTTGCGGTTACATCAGCAAAATTCTCAGTATAGATTAGTCAGACTCTATCTCTCAGAATAAAAGAATTGAAGGAGCAATTAAAGCAAAGTCAAGAGAGTGAAAGGTTGGCTAAGGAAGAGGCCAACAAAATTGCTACTAATATTATTTATGATTTGTTGGGTCATAGAATCTCATGTGTGCTACATATAATTGAAGGATCCTGGATAACATATGATGGATTGCATAAAGAATATGCCAAACATATGAAATTACAAGATAACTTCTAGGAGGTGTCAAATAAATAGATCCTCAGAGCCACCTCTATAAAATAAATTATCAAAATGACATCTTTTGACAATAATGCTCCTAAGAATTTGATGTAGATCATTGAACATATTGATTATTGGGAGATGTTTCAACCTTCAAGAAAAAATAGATATGCAATTCAAGGCTAAGTTGAAGATGTTTTAAGGTGTGGAGCAAGGGGTAATGCCTAAAATCATGGATAATTCAGGAGCAATCAAGTCTTTAGATGTGTGGAAGGAAGAATTTTTTGGCATTATTATTTCCTTGTCATCATACATCTATATAAATGGTAAGCCAAATTTAGCACTCTTTACTACATCAATTGATGAATTATTCAAATTGGAGTCTAACCTCGATGCCTTTGAAAAAGAAACTAGGGCAATAAAAAATGCAAGAGATAATGCCCATAATAATAAGATCCAAAAGTTACTGAATTTTTAATGACCTTCAAAGGAGGAATATCTCATGGTTAGAAAAGTATACTAAATGAATATATCCTCAAGTATCTTTTTGTTTTTTTGCAAAGTTGGAACTCTTTTTGTCTTTTATGGCCCAATTAACATTTCTTCAGTGGTTTTCAAAGGGTTACAATTTCAAAGTGGCGGATGGTTTTTACAAAGTGATTGTGCACCCTTCCATTTTGTTTCATCATTTCAAGATCAATGGGTATCTTCCTCAATGACAAATACAATTGATTTTTCATTTAGTGAAAGTTTCATTTCTTCTACAAAGCAATTGTAGCTTGTTTTTGTTTCTTGAAATGTAGAGAAATAGATTCCTTAAGTTTAATTTCCAAAACCTAGGGTCAATTCTAGTTTTTCTAGGATTTCATTAGGATGCAAATCCACAAGGCAATTAAATTGACTCACAACTATAAAGGTGAGTCAATCAGACTTGGATCTTATCCTTTTGAGTCTTGGAATTTCATTGGAATTGAATTACCCCAAATAACCCTATTCAACTATGTGCCCTAGGCTGAAAATGCAAGATTCTAACAACTAGAAAATTGTAACAGAAATTATGATTGTAGATTTAAGAAAGGTAGAGTTCTATGCACTTGTCTTACAAATTTGAGGCTAATTTTGGAGGGCTTAGGTGCCCATGGCATCAGTGTCCTTGTAGTGATTTTCCAAATCTATTTTCTCAATATTTTGATGTCAGATATAAGCTTTGGATTCCCATCTATAAATCTGTCAGATCACTATCAAATAATTTTGTAAGTGAGTTTTTCATGAGTTGATAAGATGTAGTATCTTAATTGCAACAATGAAAAATGGATTTCCAAACTTCCTTCACTCTCCTTTAAACCTAAAACTTTTACATTCAAAGAGAGAGGAGGGTTGTATCATTTAGGGGCTTGCCTTAGTCAAACCCCATGTTAGTGTTTCCACTTCCACAATGGAAATTTCAATGATAAATGGGTACATGATAGGAAGGAATGATGAATCAACAAAGTAATGCAACTCACCACCCTTCAATGGATTCCTTGAAGGACTGAAGTTAAAAGGGAGGAGGGAATACCATTAATTAAGATTGAAAATGAGGGAGAACTCACATAACTCATTTAATTTGTCATCAATCCATGTCAAGCATGTTGAATGTACAAGAAAAATGAGAGGGGGGTTGAATCAATTGTTCATTAAGACATAAAAACACTCATTACTATTAAGATCCACATCAACTTTAATAACTTTTAATATGTTAGAATGATTTAGCATGGAAACAAATAATAGAAACTGAAACACATCAACACTATGCAGAATAGAACACCAAATTTATGTGGAAAACCCAAGAAGGGAAAAACCATGGTGAGGATTACCTCACAATATAAAGTAACTGCAACACCAAATACAATAGGCTCACTGCCTAAAAGAAAGAAACACTCACTACCAATGGTTCACTACTAGTTTACAGAAAAGAAGAGAACAAGATTGTTTCAGTAAGAAATCCATCTCAATGCAATAGAAAAGTCCACCACAACATCACCGACACATTTGCAACCTTTCTAAAGATTGTAGACACCTTCTACTCACTGCTTCCAGTAGTATAACTCATTGAATTTTGTACTGCACTCCAAAAATTCATTCTTCACACCTCTACAATTCACATCACACACTCTAAACACACATCCTCCATCAACACAACACTTATTTATACCTTCTTCAACCTTGAAAACATTCTCCAAGGTTGGATATGCACCTCAACCATGAAAATTCAAATTTGGTTGGCAACAAGAAATTCCCGTAGTGGAGAGGAATGAAGGCAAACCTCATTGCACCTTATATAACCTAAATCCACTCATGCATGCCACACCAGGCTTCCACAATCATCGAAGCAAATCTGCAATTAGTGTAAACACCCAAGGTCAGTCAAACCCATGTAAATTCCATTAAACATTTAAGTACATGCTTCCTTTGATCCAAATATTACTCATGAACAACAAATATCACTTGAGCACAATTTAGATATTTCATAAACACCTTGAAATCCAACAAATTCCATCAAAACAACTTTCACCTGAAGAAGAATCTCATCCTATACACTTAGTTAATCTTCCACATACTATAACTCAAGAAATTAACTTGTAGAGCACCAAACCATGAACAACTTCAACTAAAGGTAGATATGAACCTTATTAGCACATTTCCAAAATTGCAAGAGTAGAAACCAAACTGCAGAGAAATGTGGAGTAAACCTATTTCTCCTAGACACCACAACAATACATAATTCACACAAATTTCTCTACACAATGATCTAGACCAAGAGACTCTGGCTATAACACCTATGAACACCTCTAATCATCATATCCAAACCACACAAGAAGACCTTCAATGTAGAAGAAATGTGGAGCAAAACCATAACACCACTTTGTATGCAAGAACACCTCTACAACACACTGTTTCCTCTTTTATTCAAATTTTCTCAAAAGCACTTGGAAACAAAGCAACAAAAACACATTCTCGTCATCTTCATCACTTCCTCATTATCACCAACCAATTGCAACACAAAAACTCAACCATTCACATGCTTATCAAAGCAACACTAGAGGTTGATGCTAGTAACACTTACTAATGACAACATAATGTAACTAATCAAAGCATCACCACACACTCATCAATGCAACATCATAGATCTATTGGCATCAATGACAACACCAACTACTCAAACTTGCAACAATCTCCCCCTTTGTCATTGATGGAAACACATGATGTGAAAAAATGTAATAACCCATTATAATTATTACTTAATTATATTATTGCAAATGACATTATGAATATTTAATTCTAAAAAGACATACTAAGCAACTATTTTCAATCATAGCAAAACATGTCTAATTAAAATGAGTCAAATATATATATATATTCAAATTCAATGTCAATTACAATATCCAAGTTGACTTGGCTCATTGGGTCACAGTCAATACAATGCATAGAATTTTACATCAAGGTTACATCATGAAACATCCAAGGTTTCCTCTTGATGCTCGCCTCCACTAGTGGATGAGAACATGGTTGAAGCACTTTACCACCCAACCATGAACCTCACGCTTCCCCAAAATTCTTCCAACTTGAAGAATACCCAACCCTACATGTTCAAAAGTTTAGCAAGAGAACAATCTGCAAGGTGGAATCTAGTGTGAGCCCATACATCAACTTGCATCTCTATCTATGATTAGAAAAATGCAAGACCTATGCTAGGAATGGAAAAGAGTGTTATCAAAAAGTCCATACATACATAATGGTCTAATTGCTTGGCCAAGCATAAAAATAAAGTTGCAACAACAAACGATAGATTTTGGATAAAGTAAAAACCTATACTCTTTGAACTCCATTTTGGCACCCATCCCAGAAGGTAACTTTCAACAACATAGTGATATCTTGGAAACTATCTACCTGAGGTGCTCTAGTCTACTTAGGTGTTGTTCTATTCAAACAAGAGATTGTTCTTTACACGTACATATCTACAGAAAGGTAATTCTAACTACTTATTTCCTCAATTTAAACAAAATTAGAAAAAATGATTCAAATGGAACTGATCAATACATTATCCACTCATTTCAAGCACATATCACATGCATTCAACATAATTCAGTATTCATTTAAGAATAAATAGATAAGTAACAAAATAAGGTATGCCACAAGTATGTGTATGTACGTAGATGAAGGTCTATGTGCATACACATATATCTACCGACTTGAGTTATTTATGTGTGCATACATTCTAAAATAAAAACCATTATATCAGATTGCTTCCATTCAAAATAATGTTTCAGTTTGACATATCGTTTGTTAGAAATACAAGAAGTAAAGAATTGATATCAAATCTGTTTGAATAGTTTCCACATGCTGAAATACTGGTTGTAACAAAACAAAGTTGTTTGTACCCAAACAATGATTTTTTTTATAACAAAACAATGTTGTTTGTAACAAAACTAATATTGTTCATAAAAAAATGATGTTGTTGCAGTAAATCAAATACTATTTATAACAAAAAGGTGTTGTTTGCAGCAAATCAAATATTATTTATAACAAATGATGTTTATAGCAAAACATATACTATTTGCAATAGTTTACAAAATACTATGTTAATATATCTTATTATTGGTTTCAAGTTATCTAGTTACCATGTGAACAATCAATGTTCTATCATTTTGATTGAGCAATTAAATAATCAATACTAGTGTCTTTTTTGTGCAAAAAATAAAATCAAACGACATGCTTGTTGTTTCTAATCACATACAAATTGGAATAGTTATATCACTGTTTTGGGTTAGAAGAGACTTGAGTTTTTAAGGATGACTGATATGGGTTTAAATTCAAGCTACAGTCATTCTAAGGATGACTAAAAATTGTATGACTGTTTGATTTCCCCACAAACATTATCTTTGGTCGAGCCTAGAAGGAATGTCGTTTATCAACTTACATTATTCAACAACCTGTTCAATAAACACAATTCATAGTAATTTTCCAATGACGATTTATGCATGCAAACGAAATGCATAACATTCCTATGTGAGTATCATGTTTATGCAAGGAGATGGGGGGTCATTTTGTTGAACAAAAAAATGCTCATGTTTAATAGCATATCTAAAATCCGAGAATCTCCTAAGGATCGAGCTTCATCTTAAAAGATGATCAACACAAACATTTTTTTCGTCATTCACTATGAACAAGGCGACATGGTTTATACACAAGTGACAACCACCCCATCATTCTATGAAGGATATCAAGGATATCACTCCCATTTGGAGTAGTATGTCCATTCGTTCGTACCATCGCAGAGAACAAAAAATAAAAGTTTAACAATTGGGAGTCACCGCTTCTCTTAAGAGAAGGCAACAAACATAAGAACCATATAATATTGAAAACCCTGACCATTGGAATTCAACTGATTAGCCATGAAAATGGCAAAGCATCTTTCATGCAAATAATACTTCAGCAAGGAAGAACTAAGATTCACAATACACATGACATTACATGATTGGCTATACAGCCAAATAGAAATACATACAAAGAGAGGCCGATTCGGCCCATACGACAACAAAGGTCACTATCATTACTTCGATGTCTCCCAGGCATCAAATGCATTTACAGAACATTTCCTATATATGGATTTGCACCATTTGAAGAGATTGACACTCTAGCTAGGTAATAGAAAAAGATACAATTCGATAAGACATTCTAAAATGAAATCAAGCATATTTCACATGTAAACGAGTTACCTCAGAGTTGTGATATTTTTCCCTCTGTCACTTTTTTCTCTTTTCCTCGCTATTTCAATCCTTTTTCCTACTTTTTCTCCTCTTCGTTTGTTGCCACAAACCGTCTCCTTCAATCATTGCTAGAGAAAATCGTGCTATACCCAATATGGCATCCATTCTTCTCTTACCCATTTGCACTATTGAGGGGGTTGTTTCATTCATAATTACCATTAATTTTAGTTGCCCCATACATAAATTTGAATATCCTACTTAATTTAAATGTAGGCCACGACTTCTTAAGATCTTTCTCATGATATTATCTTATTTCAATCAATATGATTGTGATCATTTTCAATTCCATATTCAATTCTTTTTAAGAAATATGTATTCACATGTATATAATTATATATGTGTAAATATATTTATGGATATATATATGTACTTAAATATACATATATATATATGTGTGTGTGTGTGTGTGTTTATATACACACACACATATGTATGTATGTATATATATATATTTATTGATCTCTATTTTACTCTTATAGAGGTATAGTAATCAATCATTTTCAAGCAAGGAATATAATTTTACTTTATTTGAGTAATTGTTTTCCAAAAGAAGTAGTTTTCTTATCCTTCAAGCATGCCTTTTTATTCAATATATATACTTTTAATCATGCTATCATTTTCTTTTCAAAATTTCAAAGATACAAGATCGAAATAGACAAAATAAAACAACAAATCACATGCATATCATCCACAAGCCTACTTTTTCAATCATTGAATCAAGTCATTATGATCTTCTATATGCAGGCTTCAAATTCAACTATCATGTTGTTTGTGGTGTGCACCCAGATTCCATTGAGCTTACCGTTTGATTCAACTAAATGATCCTACTTCAATCATGTTCTCATCCTTCAACCTGTTATCCTACAATTGCACACATTTGCACTTACATAGTTCATCATTAACATTCAATCATGATTAAGTATAAGATAGTTCAAAAGATCACATAGTCAAACAACGGTCAACTTCTCTCAAGCTTTTCAAAAATATCAAAATTTTCATTCAAAATATTGAATTTACTCAATAATTAAATTTATAATATTATAATTTAAATGCAATAAAAATTGGGTTATGACATCCTTTCCCTCATGGAAGATACATCATCTTGATGTCTATTTAATCAATATTTAAGCATATATGTCTATTTCAACATTACATCATATTGTTCAAAGCCAAAAATATATAATATTCAATCCAAAAATTTCAAACAAAATTATCAAAGTCTCTTTCTAAGAAAGAAAATGTGGGAAGGAGTGTTCTATTTCTTCTGCATCCTCCCAAGTAGCACTGTTTTCTGAATACTGGTCCCATTGGACCTTAAATTGAGTAATGTGTCTACCTTGTAACTTAACATTGCATCTATCTAGGATTCTAATGGGCTCCACTAGCACCACTCCTAGGTCTTGTACCTACAAATATTGCTAATCAAGCACATGAGCTACATCAGGATGATAGGGCTTAAGCAAAGAAACATGAAACACATTATGAAGTCAAACTAGAGCAGGTGGTAGAGAAAGTATATAAGCAATTGGGTTGATCACTTCCAAGACTTCAAAAGGACCAACATATCTTGAGGCAAACTTGGAAAATTTTCCAAAGGAAATGGAACTTTTATGAGGCCTGACTCTTAAGAAAAGTTTATCCCCTGCTGCAAACTATCTAAGATTTCTATTCTTGTCAGCATAAATTTTTTGTCAAGCCTCTTTTAGTCTTCTCTTAATGAATCTCATTTTTTCTTCCATCTCCTTAATCATTTCAGGTCCTACTATGATCAGGTATCTTCTAATATATCCCAACTAATGGGTGTTCAAGACTTTCATTTGTAAAGAGCTTCGAACGATGTTATACCTAGAGATGTGTGATAAGAGTTATTGTAAACAAATATACCAATGGTAAGTATTCTTTCCACTTATACTATTGGTCCATGCAATACATTTAGAGGAGGTCTTCAACTACCTGATTCACCCTCTTTGTCTTCCTGTCAGTTTTAGGATGATAAGTTGAGCTAAAATTCAACTTGGTTCCCAACGCAACATTTAGGGTCATCTGGGTGTCCCTATCATAAATGATAGTTTATGGCACTCCATGCAAGCGAAAGATCTCCTCGAAAAATTTATTGGCCAGGGTCAACAATCCATCCTTAAGGTTTTATAGAATGAAGTGTGCCACCTTGGTCAACTTATCAATTATAACCAAGATAACATCATGTCAATTCTTGCTCAAAGGTAACCCCTGTACAAAGTCCATACTGATTAGCTTCCATTTATACTCAGGTATGTCATGAGGATACAACAGTCCTGTTGGATGTGCATGCTTAGCCTTGACTCGTTGGCACTCTAAGCATCTAGATATGCACTCCACTAAATCCTTCTTGAGTTTAATCCAAACGTATAGAGTTTTCAATTATGTGATCATCTTGGATACTCTGAGGTGTCCTAAATATGGTGCATTATGAACCTCTTCTAGAACCAACTTCCTCAACTCTCTAGATTCTGGAATGTACATTATTCTTTGGTATCTCAAAATGCCATATGGTTAGATCTCATACCCATCAAATTGATGATCTGATGGATTATCTGCTAGGGTGCTCTTCACTCTTTCGTAGTGCTCATCCCCTAGAAAATTTTGTATCACCTACTATTTCAGATTAGACCTCATCGAGATCATGGCTACCAGATGTCTTCGTCTACTAAGAGAATCATCCACTTTGTTCTCTTTTCCCTTTATATACTCAATTATTAAGTCATACTCACTAAGGAATTCTAATCACCTTCTCTATCATGCATTAAGGTTTGGTTGAGTAAATATGTATCTCAATCCCAAGTGTTTTGTCTTGAGCTTGAAAATGGCTTCTCTAAGAGGTAATGCCTCCACATCTACAAGGCATGAACATTGTAGCCAACTCTAAATCATGCAATGCATAATTCACCTCATGTTTAAGCTATCTCAATTCATACACTGCCACTTGTCGATCTTGCATTAGTACTACTCGCAATCCCTCACCTAAAGCATCTGTGATTACTGTGAATCTTCCATTAGGATCAGGGATGGTCAATACTAGTGCTATAATGAGTCTCTCTTTCAAGAGTTGGAATTCCTATTCACACTTCTTGGTCCATTCAAACCACATTCCCTTTATTTGGAGTGATGTGATTGGAGATACAATTTGGGAGAACCCTTGCACAAAATTTCTATAGTATCCTGCGAGGCCCATGAAGCTATGGACTTCTAACACATTATGAGGCACTGACCATTCCATAATTGCCTTAATCTTCTCAGGTTCTACAAAGACTCCCTCAGCTAAAAGAATATGGCCTAGAGAGTGCACCCTATCTTGATAAAATGAGCATTTGGATAGCTTCCCAAAGAGTTTCTTTTCTCTTAGCCGCTACAAAACTATCCTCAAGTTCCTATCATGCTCTTGAATAGACTTTGAGTAAACTAGGATGTCATCAATGAAAATCAAACAAATTCATCCAAACGGTCTCTGAACACACTATTCATGAGGTTCATGAAAGTTGTAGGTGCATTGGTCAAGCAAAAAGGTACCACAGTGAACTCGTAATGTCCATATCAAGTTCAAAAGGAAATATTTAGAATATCTTCTTCCTTTATTCTCAATTGGTGGTATCTCGACCAAAGATCGATTTTGGAGAACATTGTCACTCCCTTCATCTAGTCAAACAACTCATCGATCCTCGAGAGTGGATATTGATTCTTGATGGTCGCCTTGTTCAACATTCGATAGTTTATACACAGATGCAAGGTTCCATCCTTCTTTTTCACAAAGACAACTAGTGCTTCCCATGGAGACATAGTAGGTCTTATGAGCCCCTTGTTTAACAATTCCATTAACTAGGTTGTTAACTCATAGAGTTCGGTGGTGGTCATCTGATAAGGTGCTTTGGATTGAGGCTCAGCTCCTAGTACAAGGTCAATAGAGAATTCAAATTCCTATTTCAGAGGTAACTCCATGAGTTTATCAGGGAATAAATCTTGGAACTCCTTTAGAATAGGGTAGTCATCTAAATACAGTTCCTTGCTATCAGGGTTACTGATATGCACATCATAAATAACACATCCCTTTCAACAAGCCTTTTTGAGATGCATAGCAAAGATCTATCTAAGCTCTAAGGGTCTTTCCATCCCACAAATCTCGACTAGGTTCCCATAATCATCCAAACAATTAACTACCTTATCCTTATAGTTCACTATAGCCTTATGCTCAATCAGCCAATTTATTCCCAAAATTACATCGCATGAGCCTAAGAGTTCCACATACAGGTTCACTTGGGTTTAGAAGGTTGGAAGCTCTAACTCGCTGCAAAAGAGATAGGTATCTACCCTCCTCTCTACCCAGTTTCCATATTGGAATTTCCATGAGTTTGCCATGTATCGAGGTCTACTAGGTATCTTGGATATTACTCTAGGGTCTATGAAACATTCAATAGCAATGATATCAATTAAAATAGAGACAGTTCAACCATAGAGCTTACCCGTCAGCTATATTGGTGAAGCCCGATACTCTACCTGCTTGTTATCCACTGCAACATGGATCTGATGATGCTGAGACTACTGATAGTTTCTTTCCCTTCATGAATTCAACCATTGCGGACAATTTTAGGCATAATGATCACCTCCACAAGTATAGCATCCATTGTGAAGCCCTTTGCGACCTCCTAGCTTGTCCTCTCTAAAGCCCTTCTACTTTTGGTCATCTTTTCCTTTGTTATTATTTTCCTTCTTGCTCTTTCCACCATTACCACCTTCATCTTTCTCTTGTGACTCACTTCCCCTGTTGAGATTATGGATTTGATGGTTCTTGTCTCCTTTATGAAACTTCTTGTTCCCAAACCGTGACTTAGGATTTACATCATTGAAGTAATTGGATAACTGCTATAATTTTTGCTCCTATTTGGTGGCCTTTAAGAAAACTTCATTCATGGTGAGAGGATCATGCATGTCCACTTCTTCTCCAATGTGGGGCCTAAGTCCCAATATGAACTTCCAGATATGGAAACATTTTTCTCCCTGATACTAGGGCACATACTTTAGTAGGTTGGTGAAATTTTTCTAATATTGGGTCATAGTCATGCTCCCCTAAGTTAGGTTTTAGAATTTTTCCACCTTGTCAAAAAAGAGTTTCAATAACCATCTCTTCCTAAAAAATTGGAGGAAGA
The DNA here is from genome assembly GCA_007258455.2 of Sequoia sempervirens. Classification (NCBI taxonomy): domain Eukaryota; kingdom Viridiplantae; phylum Streptophyta; class Pinopsida; order Cupressales; family Cupressaceae; genus Sequoia; species Sequoia sempervirens. Next base: position 267,124,931 of record VDFB02281492.1, read on the forward strand.
GTTCCCAAGTAATCTCAACGGGCTGAAGATTCCTTTTTGACTTTTCATTGTCCCACCAAATAGTTGCTTCTCCTTAAAGTTGATATGTAGCCCATGCGGCCTTAGTCTGATTGGATAAGTTATAGAGTCGAAAGTATTTCTCCATCTCAATGATCCATGACTTAGCTCTTGCTCTGATATCCTTACCATCAAACTTAGGTGGTTCTACTATTTTGAGATCTTTTCCAAGTTCTTCCTCAATTCACCCTCGTGGGCCTTCTCCTGGACCATCATCCCCCTAATTGAATTCTACATTTGTGTGAACTCAGTCCTCACATGCCACTCAAACCTAATGCTCTATGTGGTCATACAAGCCTCTTTCCTTTTTAGAAGCTCTAGAATCTATTACAACCTCTTGTTTGGTCTATTGTCTTACCCACTACCACCTGTCTCTTGCTTGGTGGTCACCATGTTAGCTTACACCTGACCTTCATCACATTTCACATCTATTGTAACTTAACACTAGGTTCTACGAGTAAACATTCTTATTTTACATAACATTACATACACATGCATATATCACTCATTCATTGAAGACATACACATTCACAGTAAACATATTTTGGAGTTCTTCGTTTAAGCACACCAAAAATAACACCTTGCTTTATTTATATTAGGTGTGGGTCAATAGAACCTTATTTACAAAATATTCTTGTTACATTAGTTGGTTTTCTCATTCTCAGAGAGAGGACACTCCTCTGGGTCCTCGTCAGAATTTACATCAATTTCCTCAGAAGAGGAGGGTTGAGCATGCAGGATCTCCTTTTCCTCCTTAGTTAATAAGGGTGTGTTTGGTCCACACCCTAGAGTCCAATCTCTTATTGTGGAAAGATTCTTAATCTTAAGTGTTCTCTCTGATTCCTCAATCTTCTTACCTCTCTCCATCTTAAGTCATGTGAGGTCTTGAGCTAGAGTCTCATCGTTGGGAATCTCGGGTTGAACCTCAGTCTTGGTGTTTTCTTCCAATATGACTTTTTTTTTTGAGGTCCTAATGGCCTTCCCTTTCTTTCATCCTGGCTTAGACCTTCCCATACCAACATTCAATCAAAGTTTGATCAATTCTTAGGACAACTCAATTGGGTTAAGGGTCAAAAATCCCCTAGTCATGGCTATTGTGGACTCCAAAGGCCTAGAGTTGAACCCTGAGCTCTGATACCATATGTAATAACCCATTCTAATTATTACTTAATTATATTATTGTAAATGATATTATGAGTCCACAATAGCCATGACTAGGGGATTTTTGACCCATGACCCAATTGAGTTGTCCTGAGAATTGACCGAACTTTGATTGAATGTTGGTATGGGAAGGTCTAAGTCAGGATGAAAGAAAGGGAAGGTCATTAGGACCTCAAACAAGAGAGTCGTATTGGAAGAAAATACCAAGACTGAGGTTCAACCCGAGATTCCCTACGATGAGACTCTAGCTCAAGCCCTCACATGATTTAAGTTGGAGAGAGGCAAGAAGATTGAGGAATTAGAGTGAACACCTAAGATTAAGAAGCTTTTCACAATCAAAGATTGGACACTAATTATTACTTAATTATATTATTGCAAATGACATTATGAATATTTAATTTTAAAAAGACATACTAAGTAGTTATTTTCAATCATAGCAACACATGTCTAATTAAAATGAGTCATATATATGTATATATATATAATTCCAATGTCAGTTACAATATCCAAGTTGACTTGGCTCATTGGGCCACAAGTTCAATACAATGTATAAAATTTTACTTCATTGTTACATCATGAAACGTCCAAGGTTTCCTCTTGACACTCACCTACACTGGTGGATGAGAACATGGTTGAAGCACTTTACCACCCAACCATGAAGCTTATGCTTCCCCAAAATTCTTCCAAATTGAAGAATACCTGACCCTGCACAAAGATTTTAGAAAGAGAAAAATTTGCAAGGTGGAATCTGGTGTGCGCCCATACATCAACATGCATCTCTATCTATGATTAGAAAAATGCAAGATCTATGCTAGGAATGGCAAAGAGTGTTATCAAAAAGTCCATACATACATAATAGGCTAATTGCTTGGCCAAGCATAAAAATAAAGTTGCAACAATAAACGATAGGTTTTGGATAAAGCAAAAACCTATACTCTCTAACTCCATTTTGGTACTCGTCCCGGAAGGTAACATTCAACAACATAGTTATCTCTTGGAAACTATCTACCCTCTAGCAACATCTACCCTGAGGTGATCTAGTCTACTTAGGTGTTGTTCTATTCAAACAAGATATTGTTATTTACACATACATATCTACGAAAAAGTAATTCTAACTACTTATTTCCTTGATTTAAACCAAATAAAAAAATGATTCAAATTGAACTGATCAATACATTATCCATTCATTTCAAGCACATGTCACATGATTACATTCAATGTAATTGAGTATTCATCTAAGAATAAATAGATAAGTAACAAAAGAAGGCATGTGACAAGTAAGTGTATGTACGTAGATGAAGGTCTATGTGCATACACATATATGTGCCGACTTAAGTTATTAATTTGTACATACATTCTGAAATAAAAACAATTATCATATTGCTTCCATTCAAAATGAAGTTTCAGTTTGACATATCGTTTGTCAAAAATACAAGAAGTAAAGAACTAAGATCAAGTTTGTTTGAACAATTTCCACATGCTGAAATTCTGGTTGTAACAAAACAAATTTTTTGTACCCAAACAACACTGTTTATAACAAAACGATGTTGTTTATAGCAAAACAATGATGTTTATAACAAAACAATGATGCTTGCAACAAAACAAATATTGTTTATAAAAAAACAATGTTGTTGCAGCAAATCAAATATTATTTATAACAAAACAATGTTGTTTGTAGCAAATCAAATGTTGTTTATAACAAATGATGTTGTTTATAGCAAAACAAATATTGTTTGTAGTAGTTTACAAAATATTGTGTCAATATGTCCTATTATTAGTTTCAAGTTATTTGGTTACCATGTGAACAATCAATGTTCTATCATTCTGATTAAGCAATTAAGTAATTAATACTAGTGTCATTTTTGTGTAAACAATAAAATTGAATGGCATGCTTGTTGTTTCCAATCACATGCAAATTAGAATAGTTATATCACTATTTCAGGTTAGAAGAGACTTGAGTTTTTAAAGATGACTGATAATAGGTTTAAATTCAAGCTATAATCATTCTAAGAATGACTAACAGTCATATGAATATTTGATTTCCCCACAAACATTATCTTTGGTTGAGCCTAGAAGGAATGTCATTTATCAGCTTACATTATTCAACGACTTGTTAAATAAACACAATTCATAGTAATCATCCAAGGACGATTTATGCATGTAAACAAACTGTATAACATTCCTATGCGAGCATCACATTTATGCAAGGAGATGGGGGTCATTCTGTTGAACGAAAAAATGCTCATTTTTAATAGCAAATCTAGAATCTAATCCTAAGGATCGAGCTTCATCTTTAAAGATGATCAACACAAAAAAAATTGTCATTTTTCACTATGAACAAGGCAACATGGTTTATACACAAGAGATAGCCACATCATCATTCTATGAACGATGTCAATGATATCGCTCTTGTTTGGAGCAGTATGGCCATTTGACCATACCATTGCAAAGAATAACATAATAAAAAGTTTAACGACAAGGAGTTGTCACTTCTCTTAAGAGAAGGTGACAAAAATAAGAACTATATAATATTGAAAACCCTGACCATTGGCATTCAACTAATTAGCCATGAAAATGGAAAAGCATCTTTCATGCAATTAATACATTGGCTGGAAGAACTAAGATTCACAATACATAGGACATTACATGATCGACTATACAACCAAATAGAAATAAATACAAAGAGAGGTCGATTCAGCCCATACGACAATAGAGGTCACTGTCATTACTTTGATGTATCCTAAGCATCGAATGCATTTACAAAACAATGCCTATCTATGGATTTGCACCATTCAAAGAGATCGACACTCTGGGTAATAGAAAAAAATACAATTCTCTAAGGCATTCTGAAATGAAATCAAACATATTTCACAAGCAATCGAGTTACCTTAGAGTCGTAAGATTTTTCACTTTTCCTTTTTTCCTCATTGTTTCAATATTTTTGCCCGCTTTTTCTCCTCTTCTTTTGTTGCCACAAATTGTCTCCTTCAATCACTGCCAGAGAAAATTGTGCTATGCCCAATATGGTATCCATTTTTCTCTTACCTATTTGCACTATTGAGGGGGCCGTTTCATTCATAATTACATTAATTTTAGCCACCCCATACATAAATTTTAATATCCTCCTTAATTTGAATGCAAGCCAGGGTGCTACCACAATAGTGTGTCTCACTTTTGGGACATGTTGATTTTTGCCTGAAATCATTTTTTTTAGAAAAACTAATGATTTAAGCCTTGAGAAGTTCCATGTAAATGTTTTGAAATGAAGAAGGATAAATAAGACCCCCTTAGATCAAACCCCTTGGATAGAACCCCTCTAGTATTGAATCATACCCATAATGGAGTCTCCTTCACACCTATCAAAATGTTGGCAAAAAATCACTTTTTCTTTACCTTTTGAGGGATTAAATAACGTCATTTAGAATTTATATTTTGCAAGATTGTGCCCTCGAAATGAGCTTTCCAACAAGTATACTTTTGATATGTTTTCATTTTATCATGTATTTAATTTTTAATTTTTACTGAACATAGGTTTTTCTTCGAACATCAAGCTCTTCATTCTACAAAGGTTGAAAAATAGTAAAACATTGTAAAAAAATTTCAAAAAATATCCATTCCCTTTGTATTGATATTCTTATTTCACCAAAAAAAAAGTTGTATTTCGACATATACATAACAAGTTATGTTATACGACACACACATATGTCCAAATTATAGTTACAGTGACTTCAAAAATTAATTAAAAAAAATATGTAACCAAAAATTATGAAAAAATATCCATTCCCTCTATATTAATGTTGAGAATCTATATTTCAAAAATTAGAATTTCATCCTTTATAGAAAAAAGTTATATTTTACGACACAAACATTACTTTTGAAAATGTTGTTTTTTGTTCAAAACTAGTTATTAAAGGAGATGTTGAAATATTCATGATTTATTTTAGAAAATTAAAAAAAAAAAAAAATTAGAATCCACATAGAAATTTCCACAAATCACTAGTTTGCACCATCTTGAAATTCTTAACGGTTTAGCTACTATAAGTCTCTAAACATGAAGATCCAGTTAAAAATATTGATGTAAATGTCCATCTTGGGCAAAAAGTGAAACACAATATTGTGATTTCACCTACCATGACTTCATAAGATCTTTCTTGTGATATTATCTTAATTCAATCAATATGATTGTGATAATTTTTTATTCCATATTTGATTCTTTTTAAGAAATGTGTATACATGTATATAATTATATATGCATACATATATTTATGGATATATATATGTACTTAAATATACATATATGTGTGTGTATGTATATATATGTATATATATATGTATATATACATATATATACATATATATACATATACATACATGTATATATATATATATATATATATTGATCTCTATTTTACTCTTATAGAGGTATAGTAATAAATAATTTTCAAGCAAGGAATATTCTTTTACTTTATTTGAATAATTCTTTTCCAAAAAGAAGTAGTTTTTCTTATCCTTCAAGCATGCCTTTTTATTTAATATATATATATATATATATATTATCATGCTATCATTTTCTTTTCAAATTTTTGAAGATACAAGATCGAAATAGACAAAATCAAACAACAAATCACATGTATATCATCCACAAGCCTACTTTTTCGATCATTGAATCAAGTCATTATGATCTTCTATATGTATTTTCAAATGCAACTATCATTTCCTTTGTGGTGTGTGCACCCAAATTCCATTGAGCTTACTGTTTGATCCAGCTAAACGATCCTACTTCAACCGTGTTCTCGTCCTTCCACCTGTTATCTTGCAATTGCACACACTTGCACTTACACAGTTCATTAGTAACGTTCAATCATGATTAAGTATAAGATAGTTCAAAAGATCACATAGTCAAATGATGGTCAACTTCTTTCAAACTTTTCAAAAATATCAAAACTTTCATTCAACATATTAAATTTCCTCAATAATTTAATTTATCATATTATAATTTAAATGTAATAAAAATTGGGTTATGACAAAAACCATCAATAATAAACATAACTTTGATCACCAACACACTTTTTCATACCAACTCTTTCTCCTCCTTACATCATACTCTCCTTTTCTCAACTGACTCTTTCCTTTTGCTCAAATTATTTTCTCCCCCCCTTTGACATCAATGGAAAAGGGAAACACATTTGCATCACCTTCCCCCTTTGACATCAATCATATTTGTATTTGCTCTGCAACATCTTTTCTTTTCTATTTCTCTATATACTCCCTCTTAGGAGCACACAACAAACTGTACCAACTAGCAACCACTACACATATCCTTTGACACATCTAACAAAACACAACACCAACCAGTACCAACACTTACTCCCCCTGACTAAAACAACCAACAATGACACTACCTACTCCCCCTGAGAGGTGGCCTCCAACATGAGCCCAAAACAAAGAATCAATCTTGAGATCCACTAGACTGATGCATATCCTTATACATCTAGTTCAAAGGAGGGGTAATAACCCCTAACTTCTCCTAGAGATACTCAAAAGTATCCTTAGGAAGAGCCATAGTAAATATATCAACCTGATCCTTTGTAGGCACATACTCTAGCTTCACCTCATTCTCTGCAACCTTCTCTCTCAAAAAGATATTGGATTGAGATATGTTTTTTCCTTGAGTGCATTACCAGATTCTTTGAAATATTAATAGCACTTGTATTGTCACAAAATATAGAAATTGATTCATCATATATAACTCTAATATCCTTCAAGGTTTGCCTCACCCATAACACCTATGTGCAGCAAGATGTTACTACAATGTATTCTACCTCTATAGTAGATAAAGAAACTGAATCTTGCTTCTTTCTTATCCAAGACACCAATCTGCATCCAAGAAATAATGCACCACCACTTGTACTTTTCTCGTCATCCACACAACCTTCCCAATCTACATCTATATAAGCACTCAGAGAAAAATCAGTATCCTTTGGATGCCATAAACCATGTTCTAGGGTGCCTTTCAAGTATCTGAATATTCTCTTCATTGTTGCAACATGTGACTCTCTACCTGATCTTCTTGAAATCTAGCCACAAGAAAAATTGCATGTATCATATCCAGTCTATTAGCAGTTAGGTATAGTAGACCTCCAACCATTAATCTATACTTACTCTGATCAACCTTAGGAGATTCATCATTCCTGCTCAACTTGCAACCAGTAACCATAGGGGTACATACTAGTTTAGAATCTTCCATTCCAAACTTCTTGAACATTTCCTCATTATCACCAAACCATCTGCAACACAATAACTCAACCATACACATGCTTATCAAAGCAACACTAGAGGTTGACACTAGTAACAAGGCCATACAAGTGTTCTTGACGAATGACCATTTGATCCTATCATAATATTTGGACATATTTAGATTAATGAACATCATCTTATCTTAAGAGGGAGACATAGAATGGATGGCCTCAATGACTATAGCAATACCATCAATATAAATGAAGGAACCCATAATTTTTGTTAGATAATTCACAATGATTTTGGTAAAGATATTATAGGTGATATTACAAAGGGAAATAAGGTAGAAGAAATCAAAAGAGTCAACACCATCATTTTTAAGGATCATGGAAATAAAAGTGGTATTAAGTGCTTTGAGCATCCTATTATTTTCCTTGGACTATCTAACCACCTCCAAAATATCAAGCTTCAAGCTATCCCAAAATTCTTGAAATAATTCAATTGGAAAACCATTTGAGCCATGATTTTTTTATGTCATCTAAAATACAACATTCTCAAGTTCCTCAAAATATATGGGACTCATAAGAAAGTTGCTCATACCCACCAAGATAAGTGAAGAAATGAAATATACCATGCCTACATGACAAGAGGCCTACATTCATGTTAGATCAAAGAAAAATATTGGATTTTTCCTACTTATATCGTGGAAGGATAATAGATAATTTACATGTGCTAAAATGAGAGTAGAGATAGCATTCCCACTTCTCTTGTCTTTGATTGAGTTATGAAAGAAGTATTTATATCTCCCTCTCGCAACCCAATTCTTGATTTGTGTTTCTAAAATATCTCTTCCTATAAGAGCCACTCATTAAGATCTTTGGAGAGAGAATATTCCCTAAAAAGGTAATCCTCGGTCATACCATATTCCTTGATTTGAAAAGTGATATCATCTAATGTTTGTTGCACCTATTTCTTTTTCTAAAAAAAAATTCCAAAATAATATTTTCTCAATTGTTTGAGCTTGAACCTCACAAATTGGAATCTTTTGAAGTTCAAGAATACTCAATAGTACCAAAAGGGGGCTTCCCCTCACCCCACCAATCAATAATACACTACTTAGCCATCTTATATCTAAACCATGTAAATTGAAGCTTGAAGGGGGGTTATTCAAGTGGGAGAAGAGGGAGAAACAAAAATTGATAGGCCAATGATCCAATCCTTTCTAATACAAAATTTTAGAGAAAGAGACTAAAGTATCACCAAACCAAAAATTAGAGAAAATTTATCAAGAAGCTCAAATATGGAATGTAGCCCACACCTTATATTATTTTAAGTAAAAATAATAGATCTATATTTAACATCTACAATATCAAGAAATGACATATTTTCTCTTAGCATAGAGGAAGAAGGATATAAGATATTAAAACCACCTAACTTTTCATCCAAGCTAAGAATAGTGTTGAAGTCACCTACCATGATCTAAGGAGTGGAAGGGAAAAGAGAAAATGAATCTAATGAATCAGTAGGAGGATTTTACCTTGAATATTTGAAGGTGTACAAACATTAGTTAGAAAAATAGAGCTACTTGAATAAAAGAAGAGCCAAGGAGATTGAATTCTTGCAAGCTATTGAGAGGGAAGGATTAATTTGGCAACAATCTCATAAACAAGACACAACACCTAAAGATCCTTGAGCCCCAATATATTGAAATTAGCTAATTTTCTAGAGATTTATAGAGATGGAAGCCATTTCCTATATAAAGAGTTTCATTTCCTAAAGAAATGATATCATGATTATGCTCCCAATTAAGATCCCAAACAAATTTTTGGTGAGGGGTACTTCCCAAACCCCTAGTATTACATGAAATAAAAATCATTTACAAGGAGTAGAGAAGTGAGAATCCAATGTTCAAATGACACAAGATTCAACCAAGTATTCCCCAATCATCTTCACCTTTTCCAAATCTCTTCTTCTCCCAGCCTTGGAAATCTTATCTAAGGAATTAGTTTTTAGATTCTTTTGTTGAAGGCCTAAAAGAAGTGTATTTTTCTTCTTAGAACCATCCTTTGGGTTGTGGAATAAAGATTATTTTATCAATACAAAAGAATGGTGTCTTCAATGAGAGTATTTATAGTGAACAAAGAGGTGGCGATCATAGGGTTGTCTAATTTATTATCTTCTTGATGTTAGGCCAATTCCTTAATACAATTAGAAGAGATAGGGATACCCAAATTTAGGGGCATGTGCAATTCAAAATCATCATGAGTTCCAGCTAATTAAGGAGATACCTCAAGATTGCCTAGATCCAATGTTTGGACTGTTGGGGGCTACTCAACCATTGTCAAATTAGGCACCTAAAAGTTTTCTAGGATATCAAAATTTCATTAACTTTCCTCCTAAAAATGTTCCTTTATGGAAATTTGATTTCCTTCCTCTATTGTGAGTTTTCACATGCATGAAACCATCTAGATCTAATTCATCAACATGGATAAGAATTTTTCCTTTTTATTTAGCTTTTTCCATAGAAATATCCAAAAGAGGTTGGGGGGAAGTTGTGACCATTCACGTGAAGTCTCTTTGTAAATGCCCATGAGCATGACAAACATGATACCTAAAGAGGTGGGCATTTTAGTCTAAATGTTTAATTTGTTGCATGTTTCTTAGTCTACTCTATAGAGAGTTAGGCAAAGGCTTATTGAGATCAATTTCAACACAAATACAAGAATAAGTAGTTAACTTCCTCTCATCATCGGATGAGAGAAACCTATGGATTTTTAAGGACTATAGTGATGGATTGTAATGTCACATCTCCAAAACTATATGGGTAACCAAAAGAGACAAACCTATACAAGTATTACTAAAAGAAGCTCTTCCACAAGATGAAGTCACGCATGCCAAGGTTTGATGAATAACCATGTGTGATTGCAAAAGCAAGGACCTCCTTTGAAAGCCATATTTTGATCAATTATTCTTGAAAACCCCATAAACAAGTATTCATTGCAACAAGGATAATCTCCATGCCCCCCTCAAGTTGGCATGTTCAATAGGTACAATTCTCCAAGGAGGGCAACAAAACTTTGAATGTGTAGATCAAAGCATTCTCTAAGAGGTATAATGCATTATTGACAATCAAGTTAAGATTATTGACAAGAATGACTATGTCCTAACTCTTTTGTAAGCAACCATTAAATCTTGGACACTTTTCAAGTTTTTGACGAATTTAACTTCATTCACGATTCACAACAAAAATAATTTTTTTTTTTATAATTAAACAATAAAGACTCGTCAACCCAAAGAACATTCTTAAAAAGGAAGGGAAAGGGACGCTTTAGCCCCCTCTAAATAAGTCACTAAATTAATACATATACCTAGAACAAAAATTTGGCCACATAACAAACGCCTTTCACATTACTTAATCACATTTGTTAGACTTTCTCACATTAAATTTTATGTTTTTTATCACGAAGGTTTGTTAAAAAATGTAACTAGTACAATTATGAAGGTATATTAATATTGTCTAGGTGCATTGAACATAACATTCCAATAATGTTGTAAATAAAAGATCTTGAAATGTAACATCAAATTTGGAATTATTTGGGCCCTCACGTGGAAGAGTAGATGAGACTTAGGCGAAGGGGATAATAACAATTTCATTAAGCTTGAACTCCAATAAAATAAAGAAAATATTTTAATATAAAAATATATGGCATTATCGAACTTGAGTGTACACGAAAGGTTGCGTGTGTATCCCTCCCTCCAATTAAGATATCACGTAGAGTGTATTTGTTAGTCTGGTCATAGTTTTTTATAATTTTTTATATTAATTTTTTAAAATTATTGGATCATATAGATATTAATATTTTTGTTTGTATGTAGTTGATTATAATTTATATTAAAATTTTATTTTATATTGAATTGTAATGAATAGAAGATAAGTCTATTGAAGTTATTTAAGGATTGAACGTGACTTTCGAGAGATATGAATATTTGTGGACAAAGTAAGCAAAGAACATATCATCATCTTTATGGAGTAATCAAAGAATAGACCATCATCCTTATCAATTTAACTTAGCGAATTGAACTATATTTCTTTGATATAATGTATTTTTTTAATTTTATCTATCATATGATTTCAATAATCATTATCAATACTATTAGTAAAGGTAATAAATTATCTAATTATTTATTTCCATTTACATATAAGAATATCTAGTATTTGGAGTAGTTTCATTACCAAATATTTGCTGAAATACTTTGTCTTATATTTTGTAATTATCAAAGATATTTTATAGCTAAGCTATTGAAACACTAATAGTTGAAATGAGATAAAATAAAATATTTTATACATTATAATCTTGAACAACATAGTTTATAAATGACTTATAGTATATATATGACTATTTCATTTTCTTACCATATAAAACACACATAATTATAATTTAATGTAAAATATACATATTCTATATTTCCAAATAAAAGGAATTTTTATTTTTATTTTAAATTGATAACTTCAATAATGAATTTAAGTCAGATAAGTGACATAAGATAAATATTTGACAATGAATTGAGATCACATATGTTGAAAAAAAATGATAGTTTGTTACTCTCTTTTGAAGTTAATTATCCTTAATTTTATACCAATGGAAATGTAACCTTAGCCAAGAGGTGATGTTAAGAGTTGTTCATATTCTAACCGTTACATCATATTGATTTATGCTTTGGATGTGGGCAAGAAATAAGTGAACAAGATGGATTTATCGATCTGCATTGTGAAAGGTTGGAAGAAGATTGTAGTTGACAAAAAATATTAGATCATTATCAATATGATGAAGGGTGACACAATGAAATCTTATAATTGATAAAGGGTGACACAATGAAATCTTTTATTATAGATGAAGTTAAATAGTTAGGCAAGTTGAAGAACTTCATTGAAAGTGGCAGCTTTGGTGGTTAGTAAAGGTATGGATTTTTTTGAGATATTTTTTGAAAGGTTTGAAATTTAATTTTTTTTAAATAAATTTATATTTTAATTTTATTAATGTTTTAGATCATATTCTTGATCTATTATGATAAATCTAGATTATGATTTAGAATATCTTTAAAATTAAAATATATATAATTTATTCTAGAAAATCTATATTTTAATTTAATGGAAAGTAAAATATTTATATGATTTTGTGTAAATTATGTTTATTTATTTTGCAATATCTCTTTTGTTGTAATTGTTTTCCATTCTTATTCTATCATGTAATTTATCTCTATTAAAATAAAGGGTTGAGAATCTTGTTGTAAAACAAGGTGAAGAAAGCTTGCAATATGAACTTTAATCAATAGTAATTGTAGATTTCAATCCAAAGATTAACCCTTAATATGAATGTGATTGCAATACACTTCTTTGAATAACTTTGTAGAATCCAACAACACCCTATTACCTGCAAATCTGAATGAATAACTCTAGCTTAAGGCCCCAATTTATAGAAACTTGTGGGGATGAATACCACCATGGTATCACCAAACAACATGTAGAAAAACCACATGAAAAACCCCCTCCTACCTCCTTTCCAACCATAAAATCTACCCAAAATAACAACTTATAGATGCTCTTACAGCTATCATAAGGCATCTCTCATGCATGGGCACCTAGGGAAGGAATCTATCATAAATACAATCATAAGAGGTGTCATAGTTGTCATAGTGTCATAGATACTCTTACAACTTATGACGGATGCCATAACCCTCCAAAAATAGGAGATTCCAAATGGGATGCCTAGTTATTTTTTCCTTTTCCCATAAGACAAATGGTAACTCTAACTTCATCTTTACATGAGTTCTTTCACCACTATTAGTTAAACAAGTTCACCTCTTATGGGTAATTTACAAAGGACATTAGGAAAACAATTAATTAAAGGATTTACAAGGTTGATGTCATGTAATCCTAATATTCTCCCACTTGACATCATACATTGTAAATTACACCCATGGAGATACACCAAAATGAATTTAAGTACAATGATCCAGGCCCATGGCCTTTCTGCACCAAGAAAACTTATCCATGGTTACTACCTTTGTGAGAGAATTTACAACATTATCCAAAGAGTCAACTTTTTCAATCAGGACCTATCCATTCTCAACCATTTCTCACACAAAGTGATACTAAACATCAACATGCTTATTACGAGTGTGATACATAGGATTCTTAGCCAAACATACAACACTATGACTATCACATCTTATCATCACTTGTCCTACAATCAAAACCAATACCAATACCAAGTCTTTGTAACCAAACAACCTCCTTAGAAGCATGAGTAGCAGCCATATACTCTACTTCAATGGTGGATAATACAACTGTAGGTTGTATTTTACTCATCCAACTCATTGCACCTCCAAACAAAGTAAAAATATAGCCACTAGTGGACCTTCGACTATCCAAGTCACCTACCCAATCTACATCAACAAAACCCTGTATGTCCAAAGACTTATCCACATTATCAATACCATGATCAACCAAACGATAATCAGAAGTACCTCACAAGTACTTAAACACCCTTTTAACAAAATTCAATGCTCTTTACCAGGGTTAGGCATAAACCTATTTAGAAATCCCACTAGTTGGGCTATATTTGGTCTAGTACAAATAATTGCATAAATTATACTACCAATGACACTAACATAAGGAACATTAGGCATCTCTTCAATATCATCATCAGAATTAGGACACATTTCTAAACTCAACTTAGTACAAACCAAAAATGGAATATTTACTAGTTTACAATCCTGCATTTTAAACCTCTGTAAAATAGTATCAACATACTTACTCTGACTTAACCAAATATTTCTATGTACCCTTGGATCTCTATTGATCTCCACCCCAAGAATATATCTAGTAGCCCCCAAATCCTTCATATCAAATGTTTTAGAAAGTTGTCTTAAGTTCTCTAATCATCACCTTATTGTTACCCATAAACAACATGTCATCAACATACAAGACAATGATTAGTATCTAATCATCAATAACCTTAATATAAACATAATGGTCCTCCTCACTTCTAAAAATCCCAATTTCAATACAAATGCATCAAACTTCTAGTACCACTTCCTAGGTAACTATTTCAAACCATGCAATGACCATTTAACCTACAAACCAAGTGTTCTTTTCCTTTCACAACAAAACCATCAAGTTGTTGCATATAAATTTCTTCCTCAAGATCCCCATGCAAGAAATTAGTTTTAACATCCATTTTATCTATTTCAAAATCATAAGTAGCACCAATAGATAATGGGAATCTAATAAAAGTTAGCTTAGAAATAGGAGAGAATATTTCACCAAAATTAACTCCCTCTCTCTAGGAGTAGCCCTTGGCCACCAATCTGGCCTTGTACTGCTCTAACTAACTATCTACACCAAAATTCTTCTTATATACCCACTTGCATCCAATGGGATTCCTTCCTTTGGAAAAACTAACAAGATCCTAGGTATCACAACTATCAAAAGCCATCATCTCCTCCTGCATTTCCTGCATCCAAGATTCACTTTCTTTGGAAGAGAGATCCTCCTTATAAGATTTAGGTTCATCGTTAGTACTTAATAAAGAAAAATTACAATAGAAATCTAGTGGGATATACCTATCAACTGGATTTCATTGTCTTGTGGACCTTCTCAAAGGTGGAGAAAGAGGTTCTTCCTCATGTTCTTCATTATGATCAGCTTCCTCTGTTATAATAGATTCTTTAGAACTTTCACTTGAACTCTCTTCTTCTTCTCCATCTTCTAATCCATATCTTTGTTCTTCCACATGTGTATCTCCCTGCTTAGTTTCAAAGTGCACTATCTTTGTCTTTACCTTTGGTTATTCTTCTTTTGAGTTAGCTCTAAATTCCTTAAAATCACATCTCTAGAAACAATCATTTTATGGATTAAAAGATTCTTATTGAGAAAATATGTCCCAACCTTGCAATTACATAAGGTATTGTTGATACATTAGGTACTATTTATCCAACGGTGACAATCTAAGTCAATAGCCTAAAAATAAAAAAGTGTGCTTCTATACAAAAGCACAGATTGTTAAATTACCAAAGCGGGGCATTTTTACAAACACATTGGCTATTGAAAAGGCGTGCCCTATTAATAATTTATAAATGTGCATGGGTTTTGTATTCGCGTAGAAAAATTGTGTGGCTTTATTACAAACGTGCAACCACTGATTTAGGGAAACTGTGTTGTTGCAAAGGTGTCACACATTTGTACAAAGGCACAACATCGGTTGCAAAGTCGTGTAGGAATCAAGGTCTCACACCTTTGCTTTCCTAATTTTTACACTAAATTTTGCTAATGAAAAAAAGGTTACAAGGAAATTTTTTTGAAGCACATACCTGGCCACCTATCCCAAGAGGGCACTGGTACTCTCAAACTCGATCAACTTGATGCTTGGTGCACATGATGAACTCCATTGCAGTAGGTTCTCTCTAGCAAACTCTCACAAGATCTCACAAAGAACTTAAAATTTTCAAAAGCAAACTGCACAAATGAGCTAAAAGTTCCCTAAAATGAGAATATATATACCTAAACCTAGGGTTTGGACCTTGAAACTCATTTTTCTAGCCTTTTATTCAACCCAGTCAATATTGAAGTCTTTTTAGGACTTATTTTTCATCCTTTATGCAACAAAACCAATCCCGTAACCATGTCGCGTGCTCGACCGAAAATTAGTTTTTTCACTCAAGCTATCGAGGGGGTAGTATACCAATAGTCATTTCTTTCACTAGGACAGGGTGTGGTATCAAGAAAAATCAAGCAGCATCAGTTCTTTGAAACAACAGGAGTGCATTGCTTCAAAGAGGGGCAAAATGTAGACACTTAAAACTGTCCTAATGATATCGCATACTTGATTTCTCATACTAACACTATTTCTAGTCTATTCCACCTAATTCATCCATTTAATTAAATAATGTCAGTTATTTAGTTAAATTCATATTTTCTTCTATTAATTAAATAAATCAATTTTATTTAGTTAATTCACTATTCTTCATACTAATTTCATTCTCATTTGATTAAATGATACAAATTATTTAATTAAGTGTCATAATCATACTTTGATTAAATAATTCATGATTATTTAATTAAAGCCTCTAATCTCATTCACTTGCATAATTAAATTATTTTAATTAATTGTTTAATTAGCTAATTTCTTTCCAAATCCTCCAACTTTTCCCACTTGCACAATGAATATTCCCTTTTCAAATTAAAATATTTCGCCCCAAATAGAAATATCCCCAACATCTCTCCAACACAATTCCTAAAAATTAGGGAATTTGCTGAGTCTCTCATGGATTTGAGACCATTGATCTGATCCTTGACCCATGCCTCATGTATTATCAATTGTTGGATTCATCCTTGATCCATGCTCATTCCTCTCATTTGATTTCATCCATTGATTAGCCTTTTTTATCTTCACCATTGATCTTGATTTCAAAATTCTATAAATAATAAGCATTTTTCCATTATAATTATCCACAAGCTTTGAGTAAACTTACTCTCTTGAATTGAGTCTCCAATTTCATCAATTTGAGAACACTTTTGAGTCATTTAAATCCATTTCTTCATCAATTGCTTTGCATAATAATGGATTTTGTTTGAATTAAAGCACTCCACATCCAATTTGGACATAATCCCACAATGGGATTGAGGTTTGCATCGCTTAGTTAGAATTTAATTTGATTTTCTTTGTTATTACATACTTTTGAATTCTAGTTTGGTTTTGTGAAAAATTTCATTGGATTTTGTAGTTAATTGATCAATTTTTTAGTTATTGTGGTTCAATTGATGCTATTTGATCAATCAATTTTATACATTCACAATAGTGCTCAATCTACTCTTTGATTTCCCACCTATAGAATTATCGGATCTCTGATAGAAAATGTTGTAATTGATTTTTTGTGGCTTTGACAATATGTATGACAACATGCAAAATTGATCTTCAAGCCTCTTTATATCCTCCTTAAACTTGATAACCTGCACATTCAAATAGAGGAATATGTTGGGCCATATAGGGGTTTTCCTCATTCAAACCCCATGTAAGTGTCCACTTCCACAATGGAAATGTTAAAGATATAATGGTAATGAAAGGAAGGAATGATGAAATTATAAAGTGCTACAACTCACCACCCTTCAATGGCTTCCTTGAGGGATTGAAGTCATACACATCACTTCAAGGTCTTGGATCTTTTTGGACAAATTTACTTGAATTATTGAATTGCTTGGAGACCTACAAAGGGTTAGACTGGACTCCTTTCTTGTTAGCCAGTAAAGCTAAGTCTTTGATAGATTTCACTTTGTTGATATCAACAGAAATTCCTTCCTTAGAGACAATGTATCCCAATAGATTTCCTTGTGAGATTCCAAAGACACATTTCTTAGGGTTTAAAGATACCACAAACTATTGAAACCTTTGAAAAAAAAACATTATGAGATCATCCAAATAGATAAGGATAATCAAGTTAATCAATCCTTGAAACAATAGTCCATGGCTTGCTAGAAAGTGGCTCATGCATTAAAGAGGCCAAAAGGCATTTTCACATATGTGAAGGTTCCCCACTTTGTAATAAATGTGGTTTGTGTTGATCTTCTTCCTTAACCCATGCCTTATGATAACTCGAGAATCCATCAAGCAAAGAGAACATTTATGCTCTCGTAACCATTTAAAGGATCTACTCAACAAAAGGCAAAGGGTGATGATTTTTTAAAGATGATTTTTTCAAATATCTAAAATCTACACAAAGTCTAATTTCCTCATTCTTCTTCCTCACATGGACCAAATTCGATACCGATGTGTTAAATTTTTGATTGGGTATATAATATTTGAATCAATTAAATTTTCAGCTCTTGAGCCATGAGAGACTCAATCTCCATATTTACTAGCCTTTTCTTTTGGTGCACCAACTTGGCTCCTTTGCTCAATCTATGATGTGTTGAATTGCATCTCAGTCATAACCTTTTAGGTCATCATAGGTCCAATTCATAACTCCATCATATTTTCTATAGAAGGATATCAATCACTCTTTATCCTTTTGAGAAACCTCTTTCCATACTTTCATTTTTTTTCCATCTCCCACATCAAGCTTGTTGGAAAGAGACACTGCATATATTTTCTGGTGTTGTCATTGATGGAAACCCTTGTCAGTAATTCAATTTGCATGTCATCATTTTATCATACCAGAAGATAGATTGAAGATCAACCATTATTTGTTAAGCTAGAATAGAGCATCTGATAGATTTGTGTTCTTCTATTCATAAGAAAATTTTATTTTATTATATTGTGTTGTGGATCTTAGGGATGATTGGTCGATGCATAATCTATATTATCTATAAATCTTGGTGCCTCGTATTGATTTGAGTGTAAGTTAGAAGGTCTGATTGACTAACTTTATGTTCATCAGTGTATGAAGGCCGACTTGGTGGATGTAGTGTGTCATGGATATTTGAGGAGTTACTGTTTAAGTGTTTTTGTGTTTGAGCATTTTTATTTGGGTCCTCACTATGTTGTGGCTGACTCTTGTGGATGTGCATTGAATATTATGGATGGTTTGAGCTAACAATTTGTGAATATTTCTTATTTTGTTGAAGTCGACATGAAGCGATTAAATCCTAAGTAGTGGATATATATAAGTGACCGATTATATCATTTTGATATATGTTCACTGTGAGTTGATATATGTTGTGAATTTTAGAAGATCAGTAGAGCGATTATGCACAGTTTCATTTATGCATTAAGGATTTTTGGTGCGAGTTGAAGCAGAACAAAGCAGAAGAGTAGAATCAGTTAAAAGGTCCATAATTCGATTGTTGAGCCTAACTGAAACTGTAATCACGAATTTGTAGATGAGCACTACTTTCTCAGTTAAAATCTTTGGAAGTATTCCAAAATTTTGTGAGGAAGTGATCCTTTCTATTTTTTAGTAGTGAGCTCTAGGTAGTGTGTCTGAATGTAATTGCATTCTCATTTTGTAAACTTTTATTTTGAGTATACTCAAAACATATTGTGGATTGACCTCCACCGTGGTTTTTCCCCTAATAGGGTTTCCACATAAAAATTTGTGTGTTATGGTGTTGTGGTTACTTGTCTTATGTGCATACATTTTTATTTTGGTTGAATGTTATCAGTACTTTAAGGATTAGATTAATAAAGTTAAAAATTGCACAACACTGATTCACCCCCCTCTTAGTGTTGCTTGATTCCAACAATTGGTATCAAATCCTAGTTCCTTGGAAGAAGTTCAAAAGCTTGGGGAATATCTTGGAAAGTGCTTCAATGGATTCAAGCAATCTTCAACAACTTATGGTGGCCCTAGATGATCTTGATCACGAAAAAACTAAAGTCTAGGAATTACAAGAAAATCTCATGAATGTTGAGAGATTCATTGAGTCATTGAAAGAAAAAATCAATAATCCCAGGGAGAAGAGAAGGGAACTTTGTGATCAGATCAAGCAAGAAGACAACAAACACATTGTAGATGAACAACTGAGTCAATCCCTGAAGGAAAAGACAAAAGAATGTGAATTTCTTTTTAGAGATAATGCAGTCCTAAAGCATGAGATGAAATCTATTATGATGAGGATGACCAAGGAGATTGAAGACAAGAAGAAGAATGAAGAAAATATTACTCAATCCTTGAAACATAAATCTAAAGAATGCAACTGAGTTATTGATGGATTCATTCAGTTGGAACTTGAGTTGGAGCAAACCAAACACAATGAGGAAGAGCTTGAAAATCAGATTGATGATCTTAGAGATGAATTTGCTACAGAAAATGAATTCAAGGAGAAGTTCAAGATTAGCTCAGCCAAGCTTGATCAACTTATTAAAATTCAAAGGATTGATGGTGACTAGTGAGGTCTTGGATATGAGAAAGGAGAAAGTCCCAGATCTGGACAGAGGAGATTTAGACAAGGAAATTAGATGAACAACACTAGAAGGTATCCGGTAAGACAACCTAATGCTCAAAGATTTAATGGTAATTGTTATGTTTGCAATAAATTTGGTCATATGGCGACTCAATGTAGAAGTAGAATGAATTCAAGTGGTCCATCATTCTCTAGTTAGTGCTTTAATTGTAACAAATATGGTCATAAGTCAAATGAATGCAAAAACATGATGAGCGACTTTTATAGAGATGTTAGATGTTATACATGTAATAGATTCAGCCATATTGCTCACGAGTGCATATCAAGAGAAAATCAGTGGAACAATTGGTCTGGACAAAGAAATGTGGTGTGATTTGCAGAAGAGGTCCGATAAATCAAAGAAGAAACTTGTAGAAGGATGAAAAAGGAAAAGGGAAAGTCACTTCAAATTAGATCAGGAAGCAAATGAAGAAGAAATGGGTGAAGAAGAGTCCCTCTGTTATAGAAAATGAGCCAGCACTAGAATCAACTTCTAGTAATTCCTCCAAGAATTAGATTAAGGCCTTTGGCCTAGGGGGAGCTGTCAAGAAAATCCTTCCAATCCCTTGTCGGTAATTGACACTCGGATGTGGATAAGTGTAGTGATTGCATCGATGATTGACATATGTTGTTGAACAATTGGAGAGAGTATTTATGCAGAATTGAAGGTCCGCAAAAGAGTTATCTTTCATAGTATATGGAAACATGGTATTTAGATGAGTTAGGGAAAAATCATTTATTGCATCAAAAAGGTTAGGTGTGAAAATGATAAAAGGTCATTTCTATCTTTCATTTGTCACTTTGAACTTTGACAAGAAGTTTGAAGAGCTCTGAAGAAAACTTTGGCAAAATTTGGCAAGGATTCAAGTGTGAAGGAAATTTGAAGATCAAACCCTAATCCAACAAAAAGGTATTTATCGAGAAAACTTGTAAACTTGTGAATTTGTGAATATGGCTACTCCATTGGTAGTTGAAGTCAAGGATAGACCCCGTCCGAAATTCAAGTGGCATCCTTTTAAGTCTCTTAAGATCAATCCCTTAGGTGCATTTTCATTTGTTTTGTATGACATCTTGCATATTGAAGACATTAGGGCATATATTCATACTAATATTGAGGAGTTGGGGAGCTTGCAATTGCTAAATTTATATTCCAATCACATTGTTGGAGAGGATTTCTATGTTAAGCCCAGATTCAAAACCCTAGAGGAGAATAAATTCACACAAATTGTGAAATTCCCAGTGTTTGATGAAAATAAATGGGTCCGGTATATCTTAAGTCAAGTTCATGCAGAATTTATGTGGTTGAGTCAACCTTTCAAGATTACAAAAGAATCCATAAGCTCTGTTATAGGCTTAAATTCCTCTGGTGGATTTTCGATCTTGAAGTCTGTAAAGAATCAAACAGTCACTTATGCAACTGGTTCAATATTCGATAGAAGAGCAATGACAATTGATAACATCATTGATGGGGGTGTGAAATTTTCCTCAATGGTCATTGGTTACAAGATATATCACTCTAACTAAGAAAATTTTGTATCTGGTACAACCATATTGCAACATATAAGACGGTAAAGGAAAATGCAAAGTATGATTTATGTGAGTTGCTTCAAAGTCAGCTTATGGAGAATCTTGGTAAGATCAAGAAAGACAAGAAGAATTCCTTTAAATATGGTAATCTATTGTTGTGTTTGTTCTTTTATTTCATGAATGAAGTTTCAGAAGTTGGGAAAGTGCATTGGAAAAATGATAAGCCTGTTGTTGTTCAAATTAGAGACATCTTGTATGGAATTGGTAATATGAAAGCTAGAAAAACTACAATTTGGGGATATTTCAAGAACTTTCAAAACGTGATGCAATCCATGGAAAGAATTCCTACTTCTATTATGGATAATTATAAGGATATAATATATTTTATGGTGGACATTGATCAATGCTTGATGGAAGCAGCAAAACCTAGAACTATTTGTGAAGTTGAGGAGAGAATCTTGGAGCTATATGCACAACATTTTTTGAGTAAGCCTTTAGATCTATCTGAAGAGAGGTTTGGAACATATGCAAAGAAAAATATGAAAGTCCATGAGCAATCAAAGAAGCCAATGATAGTCTGAAGAGTAAGGAAAGAAGTGGAAGTCTTTGCAGAAAGCATGGGCATATCTAAAGAAGCTATAAGAGAATCCAGAAGGATGAGAGAACAAGTTGAAGCCAAAAAAGAAAAAGAGCCTGCTAAAATTGAATATGCTAGTCCAACAACATCCTTTTCCTGAACTAGATCAACAAGGAGCTTCACACCCCTATATGGTCATGCAAAGAAATCAACCCCTTGTAAAATCCAAAATTAAGAAATCTGTTAAAAGGAAGAAGGATAAGAGCACAAGAGTGTATACAGCTATTTCAAAAGATGATGAGATAGAATATGATGAATAAGTTAGAGAAATAAAGCATATGGGAACCCAAGCAACAACAATAGTCACTAAGGACAAATCCTTCGGTGAAGAGGAGAAAGCAAAGAAGAAGATGAAGTCTGACGAACCAAGTATGTCTCTAAAAGAAGTTGAAAGAGGTATAATTAAGGATGGTAATCTTAAGCCCCTATGTGAAGGGTATGGTACCTTTGATATTGTTGGCCAAAGAGTTCTTGAAGAGGCTACAATACAATATTTGAACAATTTCAATATGACTCTTGTTGAGATAATGACACAATTGCCTAAGGAATTGTATGAAATTTTGGAGATGAGGAGAGTTAATGCTAGAACTGAAGAAGAGTAGCTGAGAGAATGAATCCTTGCAAATCTAAGTCTGATAATGTCTATTAAGGAAATGAATACAATCCTAAAAGAAGAGAAAAGAGAATTCAAGAGAAAAACCAGAGTAAACAAGCTTATGATGGGTAAGATTGAAGAGGTTGCAAAAGAAACTAAAAGAATTTTGAAGGAATTTTTATAAAAGAACATAATTGATGTTGTTTCTGAAGAAGTGCATGTGGAAGATACTTCATTTGGTCTAGTAAATGAAGAGGTTACAGTCGAGGACACTTAGATTCCTCCTAATGTGCATGATATAGAAGTACCTATGGAGACTGAAGCTCCTAAAATTGTGTTGATTGAAGAAAAGGAGATATCAATTGAAGAGGTTGAAATTCCAAATGACAAGAAAAAATCCGTGGTTGAGGAAACAATGGTTGAGGAAATAAGGTTGAAGTTAAGGGAGTTCCAGTGGAAGCAAGAGACACTGGAGAGGCAATGAAGAAATTTTTGGAAGAACAAAAGGAAGAATTTGATCTTGAGTTGGTAGAAGGCCCTATTCATTTGTCTACTTTGTCTCCAATTTAGAAAATGAAAGTTGCATCATTTGCACAAGCTAAGGCTAGGGAAGAAATTCTAAATTCCCACATTGAAGATAGTGAGTTATTGAATCTTGCATATGGTATTCTAGAGAATATCACGCCTCCTCATGTTAAGGATCCATTTGGTTCTTCCTCTAGTGAGCTGAAGAAACTTATTAATTTTGTAAGTACTCATTTTGAGTCACTTGAGAAGTCAACTTTGGTCAAGGTACAAAAGGAATTTGATGGAAAAAGGTTCATTAGACTGAAAGGTATGATAGCTAATGATAAATATTTGCTAGCAACCTATGTGAAGAATGTTCATTGTGCTCTATCTAAAGGTGGGAAGATCTATAAGTCATGTTTGTCTTTGTCAAAACTTACTGAGGACAATGAGAAGAAGGTCAAGGATCGTGAGAAAGAGTTAGTTGTTATTTCTGATGCTTTGATCCTTTACCTGTTTCTGCTGGAGAGAAAGAAGGTCAAGTTATAGCCCTACTTGACAAGATAAACATTTTGAAACATGAAAATGAAAAAATTGTGGAAAGATCTTGTGAACTTAGAGGCCTAATTGGTCCAAAGATGGAAACTATGTTGAGTGCTTTGAAGGAAGCACAAGATGCTTTGGCAGTCAGTGATCCGGTGAATCTTGAATTAGTAAAAATGAAATCTAATTTACTCTATGGTCACATAACTATTCTGGAAAACCTTAAGAAGTGTTGGGGCACAAGGTTGAACTTGTTGAAGACCAATTTTTCAGATATTTTCAAGTTTGTGTAAGTTGTTGAAACAAGTTTGCACATATGCAATTTGAAGTTTTTGTTTGTGTATAGAAGTTTTGTATGTAGATTCCCCATCTTTTCCATTGATGTCAAAGGGGGAGAATAGAACAGTGAAAAATGTATATTTATCTAAGGGGGATATGTAGTTTTGAGTTGTGGATGAAGATCTTTTTGGAGTTTTCATTGATGAAAACCCTTTTCAGTAAGTTGATTTGCACATCGTCATTTGATCATACCAGAAGACAGATTGAAGATCAGTCATTATCCGTTAAGCTAGAACAGAGCATCCAGTAGATTTGTGTTCTTTGATTCATAAGAAAATTTTATGTAATTATTTTGTGTTGTGGATCTCAGGGATGATTGGCTCATGCATAATCTATGTTATCTTTAAATCTCGGTGCCTTGTATCGATTTGAGTATAAGTTAGAAGGTTCAATTGACTAACTTTTTGTTCATTAGTGTATGAAGGCTAACTTGGTGGATGTTGTGTGTCATAGATATTTGAGGAGTTATTGTTTAAGTGTTTTTGTGTTCGAGCATTTTGATTTGGGTCCTCACTATGTTGTGGTCGGCTCTTGTGGATGATCATTGAATATTATGGATGATTTGAGCTAACAATTTGTGAATATTTCTTATTTTGTTGAAGTTGACATGAAGCAATTAAATCCTAAGTAGCTTATATATATAAGTGATTGATTATATAATTTTGATATATGCTCAATGCGATTTGATGTATGTTGTGAATGTCAAAAGTTAAGTAGAGCGATTATGCACAATTTCACTTGTGCATTAAGGATTTTTGGTGCGAGTTGAAG
>VDFB02281492.1:267151830-267164490 GCA_007258455.2 Sequoia sempervirens
TATCATGTCATAGATCTAAGATTGCATTGCAAAGAATTATCTATTTTGAATATCTAAACAAAACAACAATTGCAATTTTAGAAGCTTGTTCCAGTGTAAACAACAATGGAGTTTTGTTTTCAGAATAAGCAAATTCAAAGTAAAAGGAAAGGGGCAATCATCCAATGCATATGATGACATTTGTTTGCATGAATTTATCTATGAGTTTCATCAAGCAAAAATGAAATGGCGCAATCTATCATTTCTTGCATTTTCTTTCAATACAAATACCTAGAAGAGGATTGTGAAACTGTCAAGACACATGAAGGACAAGCACACATTGGGGTAATATTCAAGTGATCATAAAAATGATGAAGATAACACTCAATATATAGAAAGCAATGAGGGAATCCAATTGTGTTACAACCATGCCATACATCTTAAATGCACAAAGACAGTGATAGAAAGGGTCTTAACGATGCAGCTACATGAGGAGAATAGAGTGAATTCAATGATATAAAATGTGTTCAAACAGGAAAATAGAAGGAATAGTAACTGTATTTAAGAACAGTGGCTTAGTGAGAAGGCCTTCTAGGTGATTGTTAAGGGGACTAAAATCAAAGGGAAGAATAGATGCACTAAATTCAATGAAAGAGCAACCTTCTTTCACAAAGCTAATCTTGTAGTATCAATGGGCTTGAAGGTTATCTTTTAAGAGGGAAATGCAAGATTACATACCCCAGATGCATCATGGGGTTTCTGTTAAGAAAAATGCTAAATACAATGAAATGCAACAAATCTGGGTTGTTATTCATGGCCGCAATAAATCTTCAAATAAGAATGCACTACTTATACACGTCTAACAATAATCTATGCTTCAAAATTGTGCTTTCTGTGAAATGGTAAACAAAAAATGCAAAATTTGAAATACCCAGATTGCATCATGGAATTCTTTTGCAAAGTGAACTAAAAATGTTAAAACCCATTTCACTTCTTACAACCGTGGCCTAAAGATCTGAGTTTTCTTCACAAAATTTAAACCCATTTTGTGTTTTCACTTTAAAATGCAAATACAAAGGTGAAAAATCTGGTTTTTCTTCACAAGATCAAGAAACCCATTTGGGTTTGTTTGAAATAGAAAAATTCAAAGATATTGAAAAGAATGGCATGGAGTTTCTATTTTCAAAAAAGAGTTAAATAAACATGTTTCTAAACCCTTTGTAGAAAAATTGAAATAAAGCAAAACCCAACTCACATTCTTCTTCAATTAATGCCCCATATATCTTCACAAAATGTGGTTTCGCAAAAGTCAAAGAAACCCATCTGGGTTTATTTTTAAATTTGCAAATACAAAAGTTTTGAAAGAAATATGCTGAAGAAAATTGAAATGCATTTCAAAACCCTATTCTATTCTTTATGGCCACGACCAGAAGGTCCTTTTTTTCCTTCACAAATCACAAAATACACTGGGGGTTTTGAAATCAAATTTTGAATACAGAGAGAAAAGCTAGATTTTGCTTCATTTTGACAATGGAAGAGCTCAGGTTTGAGCTTTTATTCACTTAGATGAAGGAGGAAAATCAAGATATGGGTCTGGTAAAAACTTACCTTAGCTATTTTTACTCATTTTATTTGATTATGCAAGCATTTTGTCACATATAAAGCATCCATTTGAGCTTCAAAAAGTCACTCATGGCAGCTGAAGCAAGAAGAATAACCACAGAAAATGGAGGCCAACAAAAATGATAAAAAATATTGCACAACTGCGGCTTTTAATCATGAAATAGTTTCCAAAAGATGAAAAATATAGATTTTGATTCAAAAAATGCATTACCTCATTCTTCCAGTGAGGAAATCATAAAATTCCATCAAAGAATCAGCCAAAAAACCAGTCAAAACACTATTTTTCTATGCACTCAACAAACCCCATGGCGGCAGAATGGAGCTCTTCAGAAGCTCGATGAAAATAAATGATTTTTTCACTTTTTCCCATGTGTTTTGTTTAGGGTTGGAAACCCTATGGAGGTCGATAGGTGAATTTTTCCTTGTTTTTTAAAAAAATTGCAACACATTTTAATGTGTTATGTGGGCTTTGAAGTGAGGTTTATGACTTGGGCATTTTTTTGCCTTATATTCATCTGAGAAACCATGCGTCTTGACCTTTAAAACATGCTAAGTCCTCCAAAACTTGAAACATGATATGCCTTCAAAACTTTGAAAACATGCCTTCCAAGGATGTTGGAGTTCTTTTGTGCTCACATAGGCTGAATTATTGGCCTTTTTGTTTGTCTTTGAAAGGAGAGTTGTTGACTAAGTGATAGTCATGTCACTTTGGCTTTGAAATGCAAAAGTGGAGGTGAGTCAAAATTGGTTAAATGCCTTGGAGGAATTTATTTTGGCTTGAATGTTTTTACAAGCATTTGAATTATATCATTTATTTTGCATTTGTTATCAATTGTGAGACATTGTTTAAGTGATTTGTAAATCACTTTTATTTAATGTTATTTATTTGATGCAAAATATTGATGTAATCCAAAGAGGTGGTGGGGCCTCTTTTTGCATTATTTTTTGAAATGTAAAGTAATTTGTTTAAGTGATGTATTATAAATCACTTAATCAGATTATTATTGTTTTGAATGCAAATTAGGGTCTTGTGCTTTTGCAAAAGCACTAAAAGTGTGTCAAGGTTTTGATGACTTCAATGATAACCCGGAAGATATGAGAGGACATGTATGGGGAGCTAGACATTTTTGACTAATCTTTTTGGAGGAGATGAGCCATTTGGGAGGCATTTTGTCACATTTTTAGTGTGACAATAGCCCTAGCTTGACTTTTGCTCATGGAGGGCGCCTGGAGTGTTTCTAGAAGGTTCTTTTCGGGCCTTTTCTCAAGCAGCATCCTAACTGCAACCTTCTAGGAGGCACTCCAGTGAGAGAATTGGTTGAATTTTGCTTAAGCAGTCTCTAATATTAGTTATTGATGGTTCTTTTTCTAGCAAGTGATACCTTTGGCTTTGGAGCTAGATTTTAGGCAAGAGAGTATTGTAACTGAGGAATTGTATTCCAGTTGAGTATTTTGAACTGTAAATGAAATTGGAGCATTTACCTTCTCATTTCATGTTTTATTGTGTGTTGTTAGTGATTGATCAGATTATTTATGAAATTTATCTTTTCCTTGTAGTCTTGTCTCATTGTTAGGCACCTATTTAGCAAAAAAGTGTATTGTTGCAGGTTATAAGTTGTGTTAGTAAACACAAAGGTTGTTCGTTGTGAAATATTCCTTCTAAGAGTTCTGCTAAAAACCTCCTTATAAATTACTTATGCTAGAATTCATGCAAAATGAGTTGTGTGAACAAGGTTTTTTTTTGTCATTGTTTTGAATGTGAATAGGCTATTTTGCAGGTCTTAGTTAGTTTTGGTGTATCACCCTTTGACGTTTTTCAGTTAAGTTCATTTTCATGCATCTTTTTACCCTTTTCCTCAAGAAATCATTAGTTTAGGTGACATCAAAAGGGGAGCCAACCCATAATCTGGAGGTCTGCTTTCACAATAGGATACCCACAACCTAAAAAACAGTCCCATGTTAGTCCAAATTTGTTGAGTTCTTTCACATCTTGGCAAAGGGGTGCAAATTTGGGTCACTAATAAGTCCCATACACACTTTTCTTTTACCAGACATGGATATACCTTCTTCTAATGTAGAGTAAAAGATCCAAGGAAATTCCAAGGTCATCAAGCCATACAAGATCTAGTGTTGTGTAATAATGCAAACAATTTATCAAACGAATTCTAGATACCTTCTAGTTATACATGATACATTTGATTAATTTACAACTTTAGATAGAGTGAATGAAAAATGCAAGAAATTGTTTTTCATTACTTTAGGAAAATATTTATAATGATATTTATGTAAAATTTATGTGGTTGTATGCTCACATATACCTTTATCTCAAATTGGATATCGACAATGATTCCACAAAAATAATTTAAAACTTAATAAAATAGTGCTCATAACTATTGATACCATAGGTTTACACTAGAAACCTTTGCCATAATTGAAGTTATTCCTAACTTTATATCATTAGATATTTACTAGGTTAAAATTTCTCACTTTAAACACACTAGAAGCATAAATCAGTATTTCAATTTTTAATTCTTCTATCTTTCAAGTTAGTTGATCTCATAAAAGGTAGACATAGATTCCATAATTTTACAATCATATACAACCTTTCAGTTGACAAAGTGAGTTTTATATACATATACATACATACATACATGCATACATATATATAAAAACACAAACATTTATAAGAAGTATCAACAATCGATTCTAGGCATATTTCCCAATTATCATTTTTAGTAGAATAAATTATGCAAGTCAATTCATATGATCCTAAATATGGTTCTTTCTCATATATATATATTTATCTAATCCTCATGCATGATCATATATACATATATATATATATATATATATATATATATATATATATATATATATATATGTACACATATACATGTACAACTATGTGTGTCTATATATGTGTGTATATATATACATATATATACACATATACATATATATTGAAACATAGGGAAAAAGGGGTAGGTAACATGGAATGATGATGTATACCAAAATTTATGGTAAAATAGAGTCCACACCCATTTTCCCTAGTTCATTAGAAAGAGAGGTCACAAGGGTATAGGATTGACTTTCAACCTTGAGGTGAGCTAACCTAGCCTTGGATCTTGGATTCTTAAGATAATAGGATATATTTAAAATGTTTTTGGCATAATTTGAAGTGCATAAACTAAGTGACCAATAAGACAGAGAACTTAAATTGTAAATTCCCGAACACATAGAAACTAAAATGATAGCCTGACAATAGATCTGAGAAGGAATTAATGGCATGTACCTATCATAAAAATTAGATTTTGAACTCTATAGTAGGACTCATTCGCCCCTAGGCAAATGGGTCTTAGTCTAGGGTTTCAAAATCAATTTTCACAGTCCTTTGATGTTGTATCTTGGCTTCTATCTATTCGAGGTTCCACTATCAGAAACCCAAAAATAAAATCTGAGTCTAAGTTTTTGTGGCTTGACAAAAATGAATGCAACAAATGAAACAATTCAAAATTGCTCCTTTGATCTCTTTTCAGTCCTTCTTCACCTATAAATTTGCATATCCACAAAGAGAAGAAAAATGATTGTTTTTGGGTGTATGGGGGTTCACCTTAGTCTAACCCTGGTTTGGTAATTAAACCTTGCTAGAAAGAAATTAATGACAAATGGAAGGAATGATGAATTAACCATGTTTGTTGCAACTCACCAAAGCCTTAATGGCTTCCCTTAGAGGATTAAAGACCAAAAAATCACTCCAAGGTTGAGATCTTTCTTACATTGACTTGAATAATTTCTTGATTTTATGTTTGAATGCTTTCTTGAATGCTTGAAACCTACATCACAATATTAGCTTCAAAACATGTTACAAAATACACAACTTTGATATGATGATTAGGATCTTGATTTGTATTGTAGATTTATGATAAATCTACTCTTGAATGCTCTTGACAATAATATTTTATCTTATGAAGTTCACCCTTAGCTTGTTAGATTTGAATTGATAAAAAGACTATGTATTTATAAGTGTTTATCTAATTTCCCAAAAAATAGATTCCAAAAGTCAACACTTGCAAATTTAATTTGAATCATTAAAACATTTCCAAAAAAATATTTTAAAATGGGTCATGGAACTTAAAGGGGACCCATTTTCCCATGGGTGAATGTGTCTTGCCCATAAGTCCAAAACACACATGATCTAAGGCAATTTAATTAATGATGGAAATAATTTAATATAGACTTTGTTTTGTAAAATGGGAATAATAAGGATTTGGAATGCATAATTTGGTCAATTAGAGGTTTAATTAAGTCCAATTAATTAAGGGACACAAACATAGTGTGAAATTGTAAAGATATGCAATTTCCTACACTATATTTAGTTCCCAATTTAGTGAAAGTATGAACTTACACTTAGACTCATACTAAAGTAGAAAAATAAGTTTAAAAATTTCCAATTCTACAAGTTTTGGAAAGATAAGATGACAAAGAATTGAGGAGGGTGATCAAGCCCCCAATATCTAAGATCTCATGGAAAACCATCAAAGGCACAAAGAGACACGTGTATGCAATAGTGACACAAGATGCACAAACATACAATGTCAAAATTAATGCAAAGAGAAAAAGAAAGATGGATCAAGCCTAAGTTGTTTGTCCAAAAAATATGCTCACAAGGGCTAGTGAAATCGACCTTTCACTAGGTGAGCCCCAAGGTAAAATGGTGAGAAACACACAACGGTCTAGTGCAATTCGGTATACACTAGGTGTGTACCCACAAAAGGGTGGTTGATGGGAAATACATACCAGGTCTATAGGTATCCCATATGTCAACCATACCAAAATTTATACTCCCTGATAACTTTGATAAGGTGCCACAAAATGGTTATGTGCTATGCAAATGCTACACTAAGTTCAACTCCTATGAACAAAGTAAAGAAAAATGTAAAAATGTCAATGCTAAGGTTACACACTAAGTTCAATGCATGTGAACAAAGTGGAACAAAATGCCAAAATTATAATAACAAGATGTCAAAATGATAATGTCAATGTATGCTCCCACTTTAAAGAAATTACTAAAGACCATGCTATGAGAAATTACTTTAAAGTAGAAAATGATATATGCCAATGATAAAAGGGAAATGAGAGCTTATTTGAAAAGACCTATGCCAATGATATGTTTCCAAATACATCTACATCGTGGAAAGGGGTTGCCCCCAAATGCAATAACAAAAGATAAAACATAAGGGATCCATGGATTTGGGGTCAATATATCTCTTTGATACAATAATATAATAGAGATCAGAACCATCATAATTCCCTAAATACTTGTAGAACAACAAACACAATTTAAGAATGAAACATAGAGAATGAAAAAAAGAAAAAGATTTTGGGTTAACATGGAAGAGATCTAAATATCTTGATGCCTTGCATAATCCCCAAAAGGAAAACAAAGACAAAATAAAAGATAATGCTTTACAACATATAGAAGAATGAAGATACAAATAGAAGAATGCCACGACAGGTTTGCTTCCTTTGTATCCTTGCACCATTGGAGTGACAAGGGTCATCCAAAGAAAACTCACAAACATAAAGACACACCAATGACATGATATGGGGGGTCTCTACATTACACACATGAAATCACAAAGAAAATTGAAAGAAAAAGGAAGAGAAAGACAAGTATGTCACATTTGAGTAAACCTAAAGTAGGTCATCTTCATCCCAATCTTGCTCATTGTATACAAAAGGTGGAAAACTAGCCAAAGGGGAAACAACAAGTGCCATACTAGTACAAGGCTACCTTACCCCTTGCCCCAAATGTAAGGCAAGGATGAGTTGAGATAAGTGATGATATGGTGCTCCTTGCAATATGAAAAATTGTTTTCATTAAGTTTGATACATGTAATGGCGAGTATGCTAAGATTCTACAACTATTACATGGCAAGGAGAAAAGTGTGTACATGTTAATCAATTATATGATTGACTAGTTCTTCAACCATATTAAAGTCTTTGAATATGTTCTTTAAAGCACTACATTCAACAGTACTATACCCAAGACTTCTATGATATGCACAATGAGACATGTTTGTACTTTTTCCTTGTTTGATTCCTCGGATAGGTGGTAATTTTGAGTCCTTGGTTAAGGAGCATGTGTAAGGATTTTTCATTTTTGGACATAGCACAAGTGAATTTCAATTTCTTGAGTTTGTAAGGCCTATGTCGTTTACTTGATTGGACAATTGGCTGAGTTGGAACGGGGATCTTGATATCCTAAACCCTTGGTATCTTATGATGGTGTTTTTTCTAGCAATTGGTGGATTTCATTCTTATCTATTGTGTCACATCCTTGTTTGTTTAAAATTATAAATCCTTTACCATAATGCTCTTCGAGGTTGATGGGTGTATCAATAAATTTATGCATATAGGATAAACGAGTATCAATGTTGTCATTGTGGATAGGTTCTTTCATGGTTGGTGGTTTAGGCTTGCTTTGTGATTCAATTTTAGGATGCAAAAGGATAAACATCTCAAGTGGTGGGATGATAGGAGGTTTTTTCTGTTGCATGGAAGGATAACAGGATGCATTGTTCTCCAAGTTAGGAAGACAATTTTGTATGAATTCTTGCATGTTATCTTCATCTTGACCTAAGATATCTACCTCACGAGGAAATTCATTAGGACTTGAAGATTCAAGGATGTCGTCAATTGCATTAGGATCATCACCAAACACATAACCTGAGACATCTACCAAAGATTTTAAGGATAGACACATATCCATGATGACTATTTGAATGCAAGTATGAATGCAGTTTTCAGATTTGGAATATGATAATTTACTAATTTTAGAATGTAAAAACCTGAAAAATGATATCTTTTGAATGGAATTTTTAATTTTAAACAATGCCTTAACTTTCAACAATTGCAATTAATGCAAAAACTATAGGATATGCTATTTTTTGAAACTGAAATAGAGATCTGCAAAAAAAGGGAAATAAAGCAAACAAAGACAAATTTATGCTCAAAATTTTGAAAAATCACCTATACAATGATAGGTTCGCCCAAGGGTGAATGAGTATTTGCATAGGGTTTTGAAAAATAAAAAATTGAAAGTTTGATTTGATGTTTAAGTTCACTATTCTCAATTGCAAACAAATTCTTAATTGATATTTTTTTCCAAATCTTTTGATTAATGTGAATGCAAATTGATGACAAAAAGTGAACAAAATGACAACCTTTTGAATGCAATTTTGAATATTTTTATTTAAATGACTGAGAAACACTTGAATATGATCTAATATGCAGAATATATGTAAAGTTTTTGTTTTTTTATGAATTTAAATGATGTAATTATGCAATATGCAACCCTAAATAAAGAATTCAAAATAAAAAGATGCAAGATCTAAATCAGTGTTTTGAAGACTTTCAAATCAGAATTAATGGTGTACAATGTCAGGTTCACAAAAATGAAACATAGGGAAGAGGGGGTAGATAAGATGAAATGATGATGTGTACCAAAATGTATAGTAAACTAGAGTCCACACCCGCTCTCCCTAGTTCATTAGAAAAATAGGTCACAAGGGGATAGGATTTGTTGAATTCACAAGACAACTAAGAGGGGGGTTGAAATTAGTTGTACATTGAAACATAAAAACCCTCATTAAAATTCAAATCCTTATTAATCCTTAATCTATTAAATTGATTTAGTATGAAATTAAATAAAAAAATAGAAACACATCAACACCATACACAATAGAATACCATATTTACGTGAAAAACCCAAGAAGGGAAAAACCACGGTGAGGATTAGATCACAATATAAAGTAAATGCAATGTCAAATATAATAGGCTCATTTTTAGAGGGCTCACTACCCAAAATAAAGAAGGGCTCACTACCAAAGTCTCACTGCCAAATTAGAAAGCGAAAGGTAGAAGATTGCTACAATGAGAAATCCATCTCAAAGCAATAGAAAAGATCCACCACTGCATCACTAGATCATTTGCACTCTCATTGAAGAATGTAGACACCTTCTACTCATTGCTTCCAATAGTCTTAAGCATTAAATATCACACTAAATTTCACACTTTCTCACTTCACATCACAACACTTTGCATCATAGCATACATACACAAATCCTCCATCAATTCACACATATATACCATCCACAACCTTGAAAACAACCTCCAATGTTGGTTATGCACCTCAAGCATGCAAATTATTTGACACCAAAACATTCCTACTGTGGAGAGGCATGAAGGCAGACCACATCACAACTTAACTTGGACCAAAATCTACACACACATGCCACAACATGCTTCCACAAGTACCAAAGCACATCTGCAATTAGTGTAAACACCAAAGGTCGGTCGAACCTGTGTTGACACCAGTAAAATTTTAAGTACACTCTTCCTTTGATCTAAAGACAACTCGTGTTCCACACAAAAAAATTAAAAACAATCTAGAATATTCCATCAAGACCCTAAAATCCAACAAATCCTTTGCAACAACATTCACCTAAAAAATATATTCATTCTGCACAACCAATTAATCTTCCACACACTAAAACTCATGAATATAACCTTGCAGAGCACCAAAACACAAAAAAATTGAAGGGAACATAGATACAGACAATATAAGCACACTCCCAGATCTGCAAGACCAAAAACAACACAAAGAAATGTGGAGGAAAACCATTTCTCCCAAACACACTCTCAGTTCACACACTGGTGAATATAACTTCCTTTGTACAATGATCTAGAACTAGAAAATATGGATATAACTCCTATGAACACCTCTAATCAACATATTTGAACCACACAAGCATAGCTTCAATATAGAAGAAATGCGAAGAAAAAACCAAAACACCACTCTACCACATTGAAATATCTTTTATTCAATTTTTCTCAAAAGCACTTGGAAACCAAGCACCACAAACATCATCTCAACATATGCAACACTTTCTTAGCATCTCAACCATGCAAGAGGTTGATCTCCACAAAAACTTACTTATCATTGATACATTAGAGGTTGATATCAATGATGCAATACTAATAACAATATAATGCAACACTACTACCATCTTCACAAGCATCTGTAGTACTTTGTAATGTATCCAACAACACATATAGACAACACCAGCATGTTGTGTTGACATCAACACCAACTCTAGACACATCACCAATACCAACAACACACTTACTTCCTCAAGAGTACAAATCAATGCAACAACACTTTGTTGACATCAATGATAGCACAAGTTTCTAACAATCTCCCCCTTTGTCATTGATGACAACACCTGATATGAAAAACCATCAACAACAACTCTGATCACCAACACATACTGATGGAAACACCTGATAAGAAAAACTATGGTCACCAATACATTCTACACATTAATACACATTGTTCCCCCCTATACAAGCATTTATTATTTCCAACACTTTCTCTTTCTCCCACTTTCTTGACAAGGTTTTTCAACTATGTTTATCCCCCTTTAACATCAATGGAAAAGGGAAACACATTTTTTCTTTTTTTTACTCCCCCTTTGACATCATTCACATATACTTGCTCTCCCCAAAAGACAACACCTATAAGGGACAATGATTGCATTCACTTTTCTACTACAAATTTTGCACTAACTTCCTTTAACACAACTTCAAAGAACAAAACCAACAACCAACTCCTTTTCTTTCTCTACATCAACCAACAACCACAACTACCTACTCCCCCTAAGAGGTAGCCTCCAACATCAATCCAGAATAGGGAATGATTCTTGAAATCCATTGGACTAAAGCATAGTCTTATGCATCTAATTGAAGGAAGGAGGGGCAATAACGCCCAACTTCTCTTAGAGATACTCAAATGTTTCTTCCTTAGTGAAGATATCAACAACCTGATCCTTTATAGGCACATCCTCTAGCTTCACTTCATTTTTTGTAACCTTCTCTCTCAAAAAGTTATACTAGATTGAGTTATGCTTTATCCTTGAATGCATTACTAGATTCTTTGAAATTTTAATATAACTTGTATTATCACATAAGATAGAAATAGGTTCATCATATACTACTCTGATATCCTTGAAAGTCAGTTTCACCCACAACACTTGTGTACAACAAGAAGCTGCAACAATATATTCTTCTTCTACAGTAAATAATGACACTGAATCCTACTTTTTTCTTAGACAAGACACTAACCTACTTCCAAGAAGAAATCACCACAACTTCTATGTCTTCTATCATCCACACAACCTACCCAATCTACATCTATATAGGAACTTAGAGAGAAATCAATATCCTTTGGATACCACAATCTATATTTTGGAGTGCCTTTCGAATATTTGAATATTCTTTATTGTTGCCACATGCAACTCTTTGGGATCTTCTTGAAATCTAGAAACAAGAAAAATTGCATACATGATATCTGGTTTGGTAGCAGTTAGATATAGCATTCCACCAATCATTGATCTATACTTGCTCTGATTAGCCTTAGGGGATTCTTCATTCTTACTCAACTTGAAACGAGTAACCATGGGAGTACATACCAATTTAGACTCTTCCATTCCAAACTTCTTTAGAATTTCCTTGAAATAATTTGATTGTGAAATGAAAATGCCTTTTTTTGTCTAATTGATTTGTAGCCCAAGGAAGAAATTTATCTCCCCAAAAATTGACATTTTAAACTCATTTTGCATTTGCTTTGCAAATCTCTTGCACATTGCTTCATTTCCATCAAAGATTATATCAACATACACAACCACAATCAGTATTTGATCCTTATCAACTTTAAAATAAAGATTGCTATCTGTGGTATCGTTATTGAATCCCTGCTACAACAAGTTCCTATCCAATCTTGCATACCAAGCTCTAGGAGCTTTCTTGAGTCCATATAGAGCCTTCTTCAATCTATAGACCATATTAGGGTTATTTGATAACTAAAAGCCTTTCGATTGTTCAATATTTATCTCCTCTTCCAATTCACCATTCAAGAATGTAGACTTCACATCCATTTGATAAAATTTGAAATTCTTATATGTAGTAAAAGCCAAAAACATCCTAATAGCCTCTATT